>LPNX010642172.1:1649551-1764059 GCA_001517045.1 Pseudotsuga menziesii | reverse complement strand
GATATAAAGTGGTCCAAAGGGGTTAATGAGTCTGCAGCGGGACAAGGGAAGGCCATACAATGTGTGATTCACCTAGTGTGGTGAAATCCGCTATAACAGATACAAAATTGGGCTGAAGCATCGAGCTTTCAGAGCCCCTGAAGACTAGGACTATCATAGCTCAAAATATACATATATAGGGAAAAAATTGAAGCTTGGAAGCTTTCAATGTAAATACATATACAAAAAGGTGGAAAGTCTCTGTGGACTAGTCATCATGATGGTTCTTATGGTAGCACATAACGGCCTGAGATACTCTACGCAATAGCCTATAAAACCGTCTTGATACTCCTAAGTATGATGCTGGTAGTGCCTAGGTAGGTCATTAGTGGAGACATTGGGAATCCATACAGTCAAACATTGTAGGTTCTCCTCAATATCCCCGAGCTCCTCATTTGCCTCAGAGCGATGAACCACCATAGCTTTAATTCCTACCTGCCTCTCAATAGGAGACACTCCAGTTGGATGAGAAGGTCCAATGTATGCACAATTCGTTTTCACTTATATTAGCATTACAAGATAAAAATTAAATAAAATTAAAAAATTAAAAACATAATTGATAGTGTATTTCTTACCTCGATCATCCCACTCCTCTCCCTTTGGTAGTGGGAGCTCTCGATCCTCACAGAAGTCTTCCCCGTCGTAGGCATAATCCTCAATCATAAGTAACTGGTTCCTCAACTAGAAAAATAACACTAATCCATAGACAACCTTGGAACCCCCTCCACTGTGACGGGCTATGACATAGACCCATCTGAGCATCCTAGGATCCTCAGAATCCAACATGCTCATGCCTACTTGAGGTCTCATATGAGGCACCCTCTTTATGATGAAGGATACTATCACAGCTCCATAGCCAAACTATTTTAGTTGTCCTCATCTTCTCTTGTTCAAATGATATTTCAAGCTCATTATCATACCCTCGCACCAGTTGAAGGTTGTAGGTGTCATACACTCTAAGGCATATAGCATGTGTTTCGTAGTGTTCAAGTGGGAGGATCTGGTCCCGAAAAATTTCTTGATGGTATAAACTAAAAGGACGGTCCACTATCCATTTGATAAGGATCTTCTGGGATTGGGAATGTGTCCCTAATGAATAGTACATGTCAATTAGGTCATCCAAGGAAAACTCACCACTCTGTGGGCCCGATAGAACCACTTGTCTCCCTCTCTGAGACAACGCAATCAGAAATTATATGTCCTTGATATCAATAGTCAGTGTGTGGGTCCCGACCACAAAATGTAGTTGATCGGGGTCCCACATATTGATGCTATACTCCAAGACATGTATATAGGATTTCATGCCTAGCACTCTGAACTATTTGAGTAACCCACACTTTAGAAGGGCCTCTATAGTGGCCAGGTCACTGATAGCTTGGAAATCCTCCATTTCATGCTCATGTTCCTTCCATATTACCATGGTGTGGATACTTTTTGTACCTGCAAGGCATTGTAAACACACATTAAAACTCACATCATAGGTAGAGGAAGCATACAAATCAATTTTTGGTGGATGAAAATGATGCTTTTGGGTTTACCCTAGCTGTGGTGCTTTTTCTCTGTGTAGATAGAGCGCCCGACACTCCTGCTGGCTATAGATAGAGCGCCTATGGTGCCTTTATCCAAGCATTGTAGAGCAATTTTCTTAGGTGCTTTCTTTCAGCTGTGGACAGAGCGCCTATGATTCCCTTGACCCAACAAAAAAGAGCGCCGTCGCTCTCCCCCACCAAAAAAAAATATTGTCTCCCAACACGTGTTTCTAGTTTTGAAAATGCCCAAAAACCCCAAAATTTCAGTCAAAAACAAGAAACACACTGTGGAAATGAAAGGGAAGGGTCTTCGCATTTACCTGTTTCAAGCGGCTTGAGAAATGGAGGACCGTAGCACCTGGAACCACCAAATGAAGTTTTTCTCCTTTTGATCCTTTCGCTCCAACTCCACTTTCTCCAAATGGTAAATTTTTTTTACTATTGGCTTCTATTTATAGTAATTTTGGACCTTTTTTATTATTATTTAATTAAAAAAACAATTAGTTCCAAAATTTATTTAATGTTATGGGTTTTATTATTTGCTCCATATATTTTAATAATGAATTTGGATTTAATATGTTTTCAATATTTGAGGTCAAATCTATATAGCTCGTGGCTATGATTTAAGCTCTTTTTGTCTTTTTCATGCTTAGAGTAGAAATGAAAAAGTACCAAGCATATTTTACACTTTTCACATGCTCGCTAAACAACCAGTAAAAGAGTGTCGAGTCCACTTCTTTTCCAGACTCATAAAAACTAGCTTATGAAAAGAGAACCCATTACAGAGTTATATTTAAGCTCTTTTCAGTCTCCTTAAAAACACAAAAATATTTCCAAGTGAACTTGTTATGTTCACACTTGTAAAAGGATTAGAACGGTTGACTGGTCAGTGGTAGTTCAAAAAGGAACACTCTGGTTAATATCAACTAGAAGAGTTCTCTGAGGCATTATTTTATACTTTTTCGGTCCTTAGGGACTAAATTGACAAAAAATGACCTTTTTGGAGTCTCCTTGTGTTTTTGTTTAGACTCTCTAAACATGAACGATACTAAGTTCACTTTCATAGGACTCATGAAATCAAATGATGAAGGACCCTTTTTGGGAATGAACCCATCTTTATCAGGTTCGTAAAACATGTGAGAATGGACTCATCGCTTGATGAGCTATAATGAGTGTTTTTTACCCTCTTTGAAATCGTAAAAATGAAAAGAGACACTCATCCTTCAAGATGGATAAATTTAGAGAAAGGGTAATGTTTTTAATTTGTATTTATTTTAGTTTACATTCCACCTTTGAACATGGAAACTGTCTCCATTTTCATATTTGAACAGTTGGGTATTCAGCTTGTCTCTGAGTCACTTGACTCCTTTGAGTCAATTCAAAGAATGCTCCATCATATTCCTTGCATTACACCTGGTTTCAGTCTCGTCAAGTCAATTCCTCCAAGTTACTTGTCATTCCGCAAATTTTTCAAAGGATGTATCTTCCAAAAAACAACTCCTTAGTAACTTTACCTATCCATAAAATCGGTCGTGCCTGAGTTAGTTTCACCAATTCAAATAAACTCTTGTTCAATGTTTTGTGTCAATGATGGGGGAAACATCATGGCCCTCATTCGATGCATCTATTCCAATTGACTTTAGCTTATCATACAAGAATTAGACTTAGAAACCTAGTCAAGTACCTTGAATCCTACATGCCTCAATGGCAGGTTTCCTCTCTTTCAACAATAGGTTTTCATCGATGACTTGTGATTGAAATATTCTATCGAGTGTTCAACTTCAAAATATCTATTCACACTTGACAGAATGTACTAAGGTACCTTGGGGATCATTGGCATTAATGGTGATTTCCCTCACACTTTTTAATAGTATACATCAATGACTGGTAATCATGTGGTTTTTTCCATGTTCGACATCAAGAAATTTATTCGCATGGATAGAATCGTATCGTTTAGGGATTGGAGTGAAGACCCTGAGAAGTTAGTAATAATCAGTAGAATTTACTATCCTAAGGTTACGATGGATTATTATTTAGATTCTTGACACAGATCCACATTGTATGTTTGGTGGCTGTGTTTAGTGTTTGAGTTCAAATAAGATGGATCTACTTTGTATGTTTCATAGCCATGTTCTGCCTCCTACATCAGTTGTTCATGGATCTATAGTGTATTCTTGGTAGCCATGACATGGTCATCATCATGGATCTGCAATGTATTGGTCTGCAGCCATGGTTGAGTCAGATAAGTCATTTATTGGTCTTATGTCAATTTTGAGCTCATCTCTCATTGCCTCTAATACTAGATTGATGTCTACTAAAGTATTTCACTTATCACTTCCTTCTAGACTCATACTTTGGGGGGCATTCTCTTACACCTGAAAAATAC
Source organism: Pseudotsuga menziesii (assembly GCA_001517045.1). Classification (NCBI taxonomy): domain Eukaryota; kingdom Viridiplantae; phylum Streptophyta; class Pinopsida; order Pinales; family Pinaceae; genus Pseudotsuga; species Pseudotsuga menziesii. The sequence continues at coordinate 1,760,105 of LPNX010642172.1, read as the reverse complement.
ACTAGTGCTTGATGACCCTTCAAAAATCCTTGCTTGAGATTCCTTTGGCAACTTTTTTCCATTTTAGGTTGACCAACACCTTTTCTCGGTTATGACATAGTGCCATCATTGCATTGTCCTATGGAGCAAAAAGCGACGGCTCCTATTTGTCTATTGGAAATAGGCATTTTTGGTGCTCTTCCTTTGAGAGTGTTGCCGCCTTTTCACACACCTGGATCACGTGGTAGAAATCTTCAAGCCACTCGGTGTGTCCTTGGGGGCAAGTCTCGAGTCAAGGCTGTCACCTTGTTCTTGACTCCTCCATTTAGGCTCAACTCCTAACGGAGCCAAGGGGGGTAGACCCTATTAAGTTACTAAGGATGATTTCTTAGTGTGGTGATGTTAAACTGAAATATTTTTTTAGGAGTTTGAATATTTTAACTATAACAATTGAAGATGACAAGATACGAAAATAACACACAGAAGCACAAAGCTGATAAATAATATATATATAAAGCAAAAATGACCAGTGCCTTAATAATGGAGTCAAATCAAAGAGATCAATATGCTTGCGTGTGCTTGGAGTGAATGTTTTGCAATTGCATCTTGGTATGTTTTAAGTTAAAATTGGAGTATGAGTTGTTTAAATTAGGCTAAAAGGGGGACTCCAGATATACCCGAGAGTACTTGGAGTATGTCCAAAACAAAACCTACACGGCTACCCGCAAGGAATATGTGGGCTGAAATGGAGTCCCTGGGGCTATGTTCATAACGCACCCATTAGGGTGTGACAAAGATCGATGCCCCAAGGTTACTTTTCAGTAGGTTCCCGCTTCCTTTGGGTATTTTACCACCGTAAAGGTTTGATCGAGGTGTTGGATTTTCACCTGATGGTTTGTTAATTGGGGAAGGTGAGTCCTAATTATGCTAGTCACCCAAGTGATTTTGATACAACTTGAATGATCAGATGAACCACAGCCAAGTGCAGAGCATACACACTGGAGTCTTGTAAATTTTAATAAGTTTTTAAGAGATGTGTTCTTGATTAAACGAAAATCCTCCAAGAACCTCTTTCGATCCAAGTGGATCTCAATCAGGGAATCGAGGAGGGGTTAATTTTAATGCTTCTGATAAACAAATGATAGAAAAAAAATAAAACAACTACACAAATCTATTTTTCTAATTAATCCTACCACGAATCTCTTTCCCCTTTCGGGTCACTCGGGAAATCGTGGGGTAAGTATTATGATTACTTTTGAAAGTATGATATGGAATATGGAATTAACAACAAGATAAAATATACTACCCTACAAATTATATCAATTCTAGTAAAAAGGAAATAAGCAGAAAAAACGACGAAAATGGCACCGACGTGAATCCCCCCAGGGGGGATGGGGAATGGGCTCGAAAGAGCCTATTCAAAGGATGATTTTACTACAGAGGTTACAATATCAAAGCACTGATAAAACAGAGCTTTCTTTTTCCTTATACAGGCTGAAACCAAGATATTACAGTTTATACAAAAAAAATTACAAATTATGTGACAAAAGAGAGACCCCTGGGGGGATTTGAGCGCTCCAAAAGCCACTTTGGACAGCAGATTCCTTTCTTCTCTATCATACCTGATAAATGACAGCGAGTGAATTAGAATAAAAAATTCCTCAAAGCACTTTAAGAGTACTTTTGGGTCAGCCTACTTTATCTCAAAAAATTAATGAAATTAAACTAGCTAAACCAACGAAAAAGGAACCAAGGAAAGCAAGCTTTCCTTGGGATATTGGCTTGCTGTTTGTGTAGCCAATTAAAAGAACTGATATTGAAAAATATTGAAGTTATTGAACAGCAAATGAAACTACCTTAACAACAAGCTATGAATTTTTCAATAAACTACTTGCGAAACTAAGGCAATTTAGCTAGATCTCTTGAATTTGAACTTTATGTGCACAATGAAACTAAGATCTAGAAATTTGAAGGGATATTGCTAATTAGATATATGTATTCTTTTCTTGATGAGATAGATCATATTTAAAAATAAACCTTAAAGTAACAGTTTGAGGAAAGTTTAATAATTTTTAAAGGAGGAAGAGAGAGAAAGAGTGTTTGAAGGCTGGGAATGTTGGGCTTTGGATTCTGCTTTGGTGGAACACCGAGGGACTAAAGATACTAAATATGAGGAATATTCAAACCAGCTCAACCTCTTCTACTAGCGAGATCACCTGCAACTTGAAAACCCTTGCACAAACAGATGGTTAAAACATAGGTGTTGCCGAAGGAGATGATTGGAAAGCATGCAATTAAACTTAAAATACATACAAATCCAATAGATCTGGAACAAGTAGCAGTAAGAGCATAAATTAAACTAGACTAAAATATTACCCTAATAGGAGGGAGCTCTCTCCTTCTAAGCCAACAATTAACCATCAAAGCAATGATAAACAAAAGCAAATTATACCTCATAAGCATTTGACAATCAACATCCACACATGAAGAGCATTACACCATAGATCTTGCCTCCAAAGCTTCTTTATTCCAGAATGAAAAAACAATACAGTACAAGAGCAACGGTACCTCAATCCCAGTTCTAACTAGCCTGGAAGAGGGAGCCTCAAGCAGGATTTATACAATTTACAGGCCATCCAGCCCAGGGGGGCCGCAATTCCTCATGGAATCAAGTGAAATCAACTGATGGAGAGTTCATCAATGCAGAACTGAGGCTGAACTGAGCCTACTTTTCAACTGGGGGCCTGATCTGGCTGACACATCAACCCATACACTGACACATCAGCCCAAAACTCATCCAGATGAGCCAAAATGTGTTGAGGAGAGAGGGAGGGCAAAATTCCCCATAAAGGATGCTCAAGATCAACTCTAGATCTGATTTGATCACCTCCTTCAGTCAAGGATTTATCATATCCAATCAATATTCTTCAGATCTGACTGATTTCAATCAAATCGGCTGAGAATCCACTGATTTGTTGATTTTGGATTTGCTCCATTATTCATCAATTTATTAATTAAAATAATCAATAATTGATTTTTGGGGCTTTCTGACCCGAGTGATGGAAAATCACTCAAAACTAGGAAACAGTGGGTCCATGGGTTTACATGGTGCTCTTAGCTTGAAAATGAGCACCTACATGACTGAAACTGATCATTTGGCCCACTTTTATTACAAAATCAATTTTTCCAATTAAACTATTAAAAAATAGCCTAAGTTTTGGAAAAATTAAAATTTAATAAAAAACACTGAAAAAACTAAAAAAATGAAAATTTGAAAAACACCTAGGGGGGACTTAGACATGTTCATATCACTCAAAAATGATTTCTAGCATGCTTATACATTTAAACATAGACTCTAATAACCTCAATAGGCCCAAATGCCAAGCCAACCACCCCAACTTTGGAGGTATGGAGTGAAAAACTCATAAATTATCAGTCGTTTATTCAACAACCAATAATAACCAAGGGAAAAAACACCCTGGGCTGATCGGATTGACAAATGAAGTCTAAGAGACCGATTCTTTTACATACACTATCATGCTATAACATTTATTACAATTCCCCCATGGGGTATGAACATGTGATATGATACAATAAAGCTTCCCGGAAGCAAGACTGAAGGTTCTCTGAAGTCCGAACAAGTTATCCCTGTCTGGTTCACCAGGCTCACTTGATAGAAAACCACTAAGTACAACTTAGGTGGTAACATTATGGCTCCAACTGTGGGACGTGTGCTCGATCTGGTCTTTTGAGGGAAGGAGAGGATACGAGAACATCAGAATCTCTGGTTGATATACCCTGTAAAACATCTCAACTTGACAAGAAAAACCTCAGTAGCACAAGTTTTATAAAAAACCAAATGAACCATTAAGCTGATTTATTTAAACAAAATAAATGTAACGAACTAAAAGAAGCAAAGTTTTATTATAGCTAAGTATAAAATAGAAATGCAGAAAGTAAATGCTCCCTTTCAAGGAGCTTATTTTCCTCTCTAAGCATGATATAAAATGGGTTAAGTGTAATAAAAAATCCAATGTAACCACCTAAGAATTTTATTAACATAAAAAATTATTTCCTTGTCTTTGGTTACCAGCCAAAGTAAGGATACTTTATTCCAAAAATGAAAACCTGCGTGATGATCCAGAAGGGGCGGGGTGGATGGGAAATCATAGGCATGAATAATGTCGTCAAACTTCCTCCCAAATTGGTAAGTGCTTGCGCAGGCTGCTTCTATCCATGATTGGATAGGGTTGATGTACAAATCGGAATGATGAGGCAGATTGACCACACCATCATACTGATTGTCAAGGCTTACTGGATGATAATTCATTGTATAAGCCCCAAGCAGCTCCAAGTCATGAGGAAACTCTATATGTGAAGATGATAGTTGAGACTGATATTCTAATAACTGCATCACATTTGTCTTTTCACAACATTTCTTCTCCATGTCTTCATCATTGATACCTTTGTGTGGCTCTGCATGATAGTGACTCTGAATGATCATATGGATAAACTGCATGCTCCTTTTTCATATCAAAGTTTCCCAAGGCCACATGGTCCATGCTCTCTCTTTTAGATATGCCATAGACAGAAAAATCGACAAAACCATCAAAAGTTTCTGGCTCATTATTTTCCACTTTATTCATGTCACATACTGGATTTTCCATGAATGTCCAGGACTCCTCATCAACATCTTTGTCGGGGAAAAGGGAGTCTTCGTCCCTTGTATCATGCTCCAAGCTATACTTGTCCTCATTTTCATACTCATCTTCTTCAGAGAAAAGGTCACAAGGTAGTAAACCTTTAGGACTATCATCATTAAATGGAGAACACATAGGACTGCCATCATGTATATTACAGTTTTCATCATAAGTTTCAATATAAGATTCTGCAATGGTTTCATCCTCAGGATTGTACTGTTTAGACAGTGATTGCTTTTCGAAACCATAATCTGTGGCCTTCTGCCAATGTTGGTTTGATAGAGGATAGGTTCGTCCTACCATGTACACATGATCAGACTCTCCTGATGTTGTTTCCTGATTACTGACCTCTGCCATCCCATGTTCTATAATCTGGTTTGCTATGTAGCAAGTACTTTCTGGGTGGAATTGCTCACAAGGTCTACGCCATGGAATTACTTCTTCTACCAGATTAGTTGAGTCTAACAGGTTTGGAATCATAGGCTCTTGCTGAGGATACTTCCTTTGATACATTTGACTTTGTTTTGGCTGAAAATTCTTAGGTCCATTATTTCTCTCCAGTGTGACTATTCTGTTTAGGATTTTACTCATTTGCATAGATTGTTCTACCCTGAATTGGTTCTGAGTAGTCATCACCTCTTCCAACATGCTAGCTATCTTTTCCATGGGGTCTTTAGAGGTTGCCTTTTCCTCTAACTCAATGGCCTTTCCCTTTTCTTTGTTGTACGAAGTGTTTCCCCTAGTGTAACCTGGAATGTTGGACTTTCCCGAAGCTTGCATATTCCTTTCTATTTTCTCAGCCAGATATTGAGTAGTTTTTAGATCGACCAGCTCTTTATCCCTTAATTGGTATCTCAAATCACCAGTGAAAGCTTTGATGTAGGATATCAAGATGGAGGCATCACTTGGATTGATATCTCGAGGGAGATCCGCAACCACACACCCGAACTTAGTATTAAATTCATCTATGGCTTCATTCTCCATCTTCTTTATATTATGAAGGGCAGCAAGCAAATGTCTTGGTTCTTTCTTTTCCCCCCATTTCTTCTTAAAACCCTCTAGGAATTCAATAAGAGTTTTATATGAATCATCATCTAGGTTGTAGTACCATTCTTCAGCATCATCTTCCAAGGATAAAGCAAAGAGCGTCATTTTGACATCATCATGGTCATGGGTAGCATCATTGCAATAACTGGCTAGGTACTTTTCAAACTTCCGAAGGTGAGACTTGGCAGAGATGGCATTATTGCCCTCGAAATTGGGGAGCTTCTTGATCGCATCATTTAGAATATTATGAGGAGCACCTGCTATCTAAGAAAAGTCAAGGGGTTTGTAAAATTCCATCACTTCTTGATATTAGTGAACATGACTCTCTACAAAAATGTGATGGATATCTGAGAGGGATCGGTCTCCTAAATCTTCAAGGTTTCTACGAGAAGTCTTCCTATTCAATCTTTCCCTAATAAACCTTTCGGGATCAGGGAGAGGATTGAATAATTGTTGGCGGTTTCTTAGGGTAGAAATTCTTGAAGGGATGTTAGACAGTGGAGTTGCCAGATGGATCGAGTTTTATTTTTTATGTTTTTTAAAGACTAGATCAATCAAATTTTTTTTATCTTTTTAGTTGTTTAGAAAAAAGTTAAGCTAAGTCGTACTTGGGAATAAAAATATTTATCCCCGGCAACGGTGCCAAAAAGTGTTGCCACCTTTTCACACACCTGGATCACATGGCAGAAATCTTCAAGCCACTCGGTGTGTCCTTGGGGGCAAGTCTCGAGTCAAGGCTGTCACCTTGTTCTTGACTCCTCCGTTTAGGCTCAACTCCTAATGGAGACAAGGGGGGTAGACCCTATTAAGTTACTAAGGATGATTTCTTAGTGTGGTGATGTTAAACTGAAATAGTTTTTTAGGAGTTTGAATATTTTAACTATAACAATTGAAGATGACAAGATACGAAAATAACACACAGAAGCACAAAGCTAATAAATAATATATATATGAAGCAAAAATGACCAGTGCCTTAATAATGGAGTCAAATCAAAGAGATCAATATGCTTGTGTGTGCTTGGAGTGAATGTTTTGCAATTGCATCTTGGTATGTTTTAAGTTAAAATTGGAGTATGAGTTGTTTAAATTAGGCTAAAAGGGGGACTCCTGATATACCCGAGAGTACTTGGAGTATGTCCAAAAGAAAACCTACACGGCTACCTGCAAGGAATATGTAGGCTGAAATGGAGTCTCTGGGGCTATGTTCGTAACGCACCCGTTAGGGTGTGATAGAGATCGGCGCCCCGAGGTCACTTTTCAGTAGGTTCCCACTTCCTTTGGGTATTTTACCACCGTAAAGGTTTGATCGAGGTGTTGGATTTTCACCTGATGGTTTGTTAATTGGGGAAGGTGAGTCCTAATTATGCTAGTCACCCAAGTGCTTTTGATACAGCTTGACTGATCAGACGAACCGCAGCCAAGTGCAGAGCATACACACTGGAGTCTTGTAAATTTTAATAAGTTTTTAAGAGATGTGTTCTTGATTAAAAGAAAATCCTCCAAGAACCTCTTTCGATCCAAGTGGATCCCAATCGGGGAATCGAGGAGGGGTTAATTTTAATGCTGCTGATAAACAAATGATAGAAAAAAAATAAGACAACTACACAAATCTGGTTTTCTGATTAATCCTACCACGAATCTTTTTCCCCTTTCGGGTCACTCGAGAAATCGTGGGGTAAGTATTATGATTACTTTTGAAAGTAAGATATGGAATATGGAATTAACAAAAATATCAAATATAATACCCTTCAAATCAGATCAATTCTAGTAAAAAGGAAATAAGCAAAAAAAACGACGAAAATGGCACCGACGCGAATCCCCCCAAGGGGGATGGGGAATGGGATTGAAAGAGACTATTCAAAGGATGATTTTATTACAGAGATTAAAATATCAAAGCACTAATAAAACATATCTTTCTTGGTCCTTATACAGGCTGAAACCAAGATATTACAGTTTATACAAAAAAAATTACAAATTATGTGACAAAAGAGAGACCCCTGGGGGGATTTGAGTGCTCCAAAAGCCACTTTGGACAGCATATTCCTTTATTCTCTGTCAGACATGATAAATTACAGCGAGCGAATTAGAATAAAAAATTCCCCAAATCACTTTAAGAGTACTTTTGGGTCAGCCTACTTTATCTCAAAAAATTAATGAAATTAAACTAGCTAAACCAACGAAAAAGGAACCAAGAAAAGCAAGCTTTATTTGGGATCTTGGCTTGCTGTTTGTGCATCCAATTAAAAGCACTGATATTGAAGAATATTGAAATTATTGAACAGCAAATGAAACTACCTTAACAGCAAGCTATGAATTTTTCAATAAACTACTTGCGAAACTAAGGCAATTTAGCTAGATCTCTTGAATTTGAACTTTATGTGCACAATGAAAATAAGATATAGAAATTTGAAGGGATCTTGCTAATTAGATCTATGTATGTTTTTCTTGATGAGACAGATCAGATTTAAAAAGAAACCTTAAAGTAACAGTTTGAGGAAAGTTTAATAATTTTTAAAGGAGGAAAAGAGAGAAAGAGTGTTTGAAGCCTGGGAATGTTGGGATTTGGATTCTGCTTTGGTGGAACACCGAGGGACTATGTCATTCATAAGATACCAAATATGAGTAAGATTCAAACCAGCTCAACCTCTTCTACCAGCGAGATCACCTGCAACTTAAAAACCCTTGCACAAATAGATGGTTAAAACATAGGTGCTACCGAAGGAGATGATTGGAAAGCATGCAATTAAACTTAAAATACATACAAATCCAATAGATATGGAACAAGCAGCGGTAAGAGCATAAATAAAACTAGAATAAACTCTTACCCTAACAGGAGGGATCTCTCTCCTTCAAGGCCAACAATTAACTAGCAAAGCAATGATAAACAAAAGCATATTATACCTCATAAGCATTTGACAATCAACATCCACACATGAAGAGAATTACACCATAGATCTTTCCTCCAAAGCTTCTTTATTCCATAATGAAAAAATAATACAGTACAAGATCAACAACACCTCAATTCCAGTTCTAACTAGCTTGGAAGAGGGAGCCTCAAGTAGGATTTATACAATTTACAGGCCATCCAGCCCAGGGGAGGCGCAATTCCTCATGGAATCAAGTGAAATCAACTGATGGAGAGTTCATCAATGCAGAACTGAGGCTGAACTGAGCTTACTTGTCAACCGGGGGCCTGATCTGGCTGACACATCAACCCATACACTGACACATCGGCCCAAAACTCATCCAGATGAGCCAAAACGTGTTGAGGAGAGAGGGAGGGCAAAATTCCCCATAAAGGATGCTCAAGATCAACTCTGGATCTGATTTGATCACCTCCTTCAGTCAAGGATTTGTCAGATCCAGTCAATCTGCTTTAGATCTGACTGATTTCAATCAAATCGGCTGAGAATCCATTGATTTATTGATTTTGGATTTACTCCATTATTCATCAATTTATTAATTAAAATAATCAATAATTGATTTTTGGGGCTTTCTGACCTGAGTGATGGAAAATCACTCAAAACTAGGAAACAACGGGTCCATGGGTTTACATGGTGCTCTTAGCTTGAAAATGAGCACCTACATGACTGAAACTAATCATTTGGCCCACTTTTATTACAAAATCAATTTTTCCAATTAAACTATTAAAAAATAGCCTAAGTTTTGGAAAAATTAAAATTTAATAAAAAACACTGAAAAAACTAAAAAAATGAAAATTTGAAACATAGACTCCTGATGAACGAGGACCCTTATGTTGTCTAGCATGTTCATATGACTAAAAAATGATGTCTAGCATGCTTATACATTGAAACATAGACTCTAATAACCTCAATAGGGCCAAATGCCAAGCCGACCACCCCAAGTTTGGAGGTATGGAGTGAAAAACTAAAAAATTATCAGTCGTTTATTCAACAACCAATGATAACCAAGGGAAAAAACACCCTGGGCTGATCGGATTGACAAATGAAGTCTAAGAGACCGAGTCTTTTATAGACACTATCATGCTAGAACATTTATTACAATTCCCCCATGGGGTATGAACATGTGATATGATACAATAAAGCTTCTCGGAAGCAAGACTGAAGGTTCTTTGAAGTCCGAACAAGTTATGCTTGTTCGGTTCACCAGGCTCACTTGATAGAAAACCACTAAGTACAACTTAGGTGGTAATAGAGAGTAAAAATATTCGATGTTATTTCACCTTAAGCCAAGTGTGCCGATGGACCTAAAAGAAGAAAAAAAGAAGATTGTGGAAGCTTCTTTGCGAAATCCTCCCTGGAATTGGTTCCTACTAGCTATGGACAGGTGGCATTTTCCTTGTTCGCCTATTTGGATCACCCCCTATCCATTTCCTAAGTGAATCTCATGTAATATGTCCTATAAATGAATCTTTCATGGAGTGACTGAGGGGAGGCCAAAGAAAGGACCCTTATGTTGTTGGACTGAGATCTGGTTTAGAGGCAAGATAGAGTGAGCTTCTGTGTGAAGAGATTATTTTAAGTGTGAAGGATTGTAGATCTGTTGTGGAGGATAGAGTTAGCAACATAAAGGCTTTATGGTTGTAAATTTACTCTCTCTTATTATTAATACAAAAGTGTTCCCCTTTCCTGTATTTAATGTGTGTTAATATCAGTTAAATATTGTTAGACTCCTTGATCACTAACATAGATGATTGATTTGTCATGATGCTCTCATGTTATGTTTTGTCTTTTGATTTCTTTTACAGGTACTGAAGATTGCAAGAAAGACTTTGGGACAAATAAAAAAACACTCAGATATGAGGTATGATTTTAGTTTCATGTTGATTAAAGTTATTATCTAGGGAAATGATATGTTGTTTTGTTTCTTTTTTCTACACTTGCATCATACAGGGTAGAGGAACAAGTGGTGTCTACACTGGTTGCAGAATTCCTTGAAACACTTCCACCACCCACACACAACTGTTGCACTACATAGTAGTGTTTTCTTGAGGTACACTTGACTTTCATTTGGTGTACCCACGTGTCACATGTGCATTTTCCTTAAGAAACTCATGTGTTCCTTGTTTTAGTAGGTTTTCACCCTTTTAGGCTTGTTTGGGTTGGTCTGGTGCTGTCTATTGGGTCCTCCTAGGTCCTTTTCCTATGTAAGACCCTTTTGTAGTGGTGTAATCCCTTTATTTTACTCTTGACTTGGTTTTTAATATCTTTCTGAAGCACTTGTGTTTTCCCCTTTCTCTTTACCCCACCTCCTTCCTTAGCATGACCTTGTTGTCCAAGGTGTTGATTATTCTTTGTTAGCAGGTATGGAATAAACTTAGGAGCCTTATGATCTATGTTTCCTTCAATACTATTGGTTAAATTCTTCATTCCAAAATGGTTGGATTTTCCCCTTATGCAAGTTCCCCTCCCAATAGAGGTATTTTCTGACTTTAGGGAATCCTAGGGTATGTTTGGTGGTTATAGAACATAAGTCCCTTTTCTTTCTTTACATTATCTGCATGCATTATTTTGTAGGTTAGTTTTCTTTGTCATTTATTAAGAAAAATAAAAAAGAACAAGCATTTTTTTATATACATTTAGGATAGGGTTTAGTCTTAGGTGCATTGCATACCTCTATCTTTTGAAAATACAAAAAGAAATATTTATTTTGTGGCCTGCATTTTCAGTTTAAAAAAAAAGAGAAGTAGAATTTTTCATTTTGAATCTCTTTCACATTAGTCATCTTGTTTATGATTTTAAGTCAAAACACCATTGTTTTCATTACCGCTACCTTTCAGTAATCAACAACCCTTAAAAAGAACATTAATATTTAAAATATATTAGTAAGATTTTATTTCTAGGGACAACACACACTAGTCTGAGCCAGTGTTTTGGGTTAGGGATATCTTTAACTACCAAAAAATTTAAACTCAAACATAGTGGTCTTTCATTCAGTATATCCAATCTCATAAAGAAATAAAATAGAAATCTCCTCTAACACAGTAGTCAAGCACGAGGTCGTGTGATACTGAGTTGTGGAGATACCCCTTCTATACTCGGTAGAGCATACACCATAGATATTGGGCATATGGGGGATCACTCAGTACCTCCTCTCGGCCCTGTGTGGTTCCTGATACTATTTTCATTTCAGGCTTAGTTACCTTTCCCATGCATATTAGTTGGAATGATGTTTTTTTTGCCAGAATTTCTTTGTGATTTTGGTAACCTTAGCATCTTGAACTCTAGGGCTCTAAACAGGTGACGATGGAGGGATATTTCCACTGTACCCAAGGAATACATGGGAGGAAACATATTTCATTTCTTTGGAAAGTTGTTTGGTGATTCAAACTCTTTCCCCAAAGTGATTTTATCAGGACCCGAGGTAACTATCCTTCTCCCTTCACTGGTTAGTTTTGGGCCCTCATCATCCTAGACTCTCTTTTGTAAGGTATCCTTGTGCGCCTTGTATGGATAATTAGATTTTTCTTATAGTGGTGTGCTCTCTATTTTTTTGGTTTCTAGCCAACCTAAAACTTTTCTTTCTTGTTAAAGTCAAAAACTATGGCTAGTACCCCTACAGACACCAAACAGGAGAACCCCATGCCAAGGGATTCTTGTAATTTTCCGTTTACTTGGAATGTTGGTTTTCCCCTGATGGCCACTTTGAATCTACCTGGATTCACCCTTGGGCTACCAGTTTGGTTGTTTTCCACTCCAACTATCATGAATTCTTCTTATGCTTATCAAGCAATCACTTTATATCAAGGGAATCAAAACAACGGCTCCTCTTTTCTTGTAGAAACCTCTCCTGCTCTTTCCACCTCATGTCATGAAAGCTCTAATACTAGTAATTTGCAGTATAAAAGGAGTAAAAGGAGAAAGAATAGGGATAAGAAAAAAAAAAGGGGGAATTCGCCCAACCTCTGCAGGTCATGCTGGGGGGACCTATCCAACCTCTTCCAGTCATGTTGGACCTAACCTCCAATACTATGGAGGTCATGTTGGTGGAATCCACTTGGCCTCTATAGGTAATGTTGGGGAAAAACATCTAGCCTCTGCAAGTCATATATGATCCAACCACCAAGCCTTTGTAATTCATTATGGGGAACCCACTCAACCTCTACAAATCATGTTGATCCTAACCACCCAACCTCTGGAATGTTGATGTATTTGTAACTTCAAAAGATATTCTGATGTATACTATCATTGTATGTTGTTGTACCCCCATTGTAGATGTGTTTTCCTCCTTTCAGGATGTCTTTATTGTGTCTAGACCTTGAGGTACAACCTCCATTTTAATTCAGGGAAATAGTCCCTACCATGACATCATGTACAGTATATTTGGAGTCTCTCTAGCAGAAGTTGGCCCTGTTAGGGAAAAATGTTGGCCTATTCATGTAAAAGTTTAGTCACTTGATTAGTATAAATTGGGAGGTTCCCTCCCTAATTTATACACACCTCACACTCACTAAAGTTTGCATGAGACAGAGAGAGAGAGAAGCAAGGAGATATATATAGCTGCTGAATACTTCTTATGACTTAGATTGATCATCTTATGATACAGTCTTTGTGACTGTACTATTTTGAGGAAGGTTGTGGGGTTTTCTCCTTTATGGTTTCCCTAGTGAAAATATTTGTGTCTTTTGTATTTGTTATATCTTATGCATCTAGTTGTAATTGTTATTATTTCGGACAAAGATCCTAATTAAGCTAATAATATCTAGAAAAAATAACATGGTATCAAAGCCTCTCTGAAACAAGGAACTATGTAGATACAAAAACTAGGGCTTCCTAGTTCAAGGTGTTCTCTCCACACATGATCAATAAAAGAGGGCTAAGCTAACTCACCTCACTAGGGCACATATTTTGGTGGAAGCAGTTTCAGATTTGAATAAATTTCATTCTTGACCTTGTCACTAGTGCTAGGAGAAACTAGGGCATCAAGTTTTGAAGGATTCCCACCTTAGTCTTCAGAAAGTGACATTGCTGAGCAACTCGCCTCAAGGAGGCACATATTTTTGTCAGAACAGAGTTCCCAAACTCCAATTTTGGAAAATTAGGGTTTCTATGACAAACCCTAGGATCCAGCTCTAGAAAAATGTTAGACACCTCAAATTGGTAAGATCTAAATATTTTATATTTCCATTTGAGTTTCTCATATGAAAATATTACTCACCATACTCAGCTTGAGGACAATCTTGGAGGTTCTGATAACTTTTGAGCATGAAACTACAGAATCTCCCCGATCCTTGAAGAAAATGATTTTTATCAGTACATCACTAAAGAGTTTCCAAAACCATAGGGAGATGAGGCTAAGGCTGCTAATAAGAGAAGCATGGATAAGGCCAAAAAAATAATTTCATATTCTATTAAGGATCACCTCATCCCCCATGTTTCTTCATTCAATACATTGAAGGAAGTATATGATGCTTTGAAAAATATGTTCGAAGGAAAGCACATCAATCGGAAGATGACTTTGAGGAACCATTTGAAAAATGTAAGGATAGAAAACTCCAAGACTATACACTCTTACTTCACAAGGTTAGCTCAAATAAAATAACAATTTGAAGGGGTTGAAGAGAATGTTGAAGAAGGAGAAATTATAATGATTACCTTGAATGGTCTCGTTAGATCATGGGACTTATTCATTGAAGGAATTTGTGTAAGAAGGAGGTTGATAAATTTCAGCAGAATCTGAGAAAAATGTGCACAAGAAGAATACTGACTCATGGAAAGAGAAGAGAAGATGGGAGCATTTGAAGATCAAGCTCTCATAGTCCACACCTGGAAGAACTTCAAGACGAAGGATAATAAGGATAACTTGCATCACAATAAGAACAAGCATAAGAAACAAAAGAACACCAAGAGAGATCCTTCAAATGTTTGATGCTATACTTGTGATGAAAAGGGACACTTTACAAGAGGTTGTACCATCAAGAAAAGGAGACACCATGCTCATGCTTCTAAAGATGATGAACCAACAAACAAAATATTTAGAAGAGAGAAGGATTATTAATATGAAGAGTATGTGCTAATATCAACATGTACTGACACTATCTCACATGAAAGCAATAATTGTCTTGTGGATAGTAGAGGTTCTAAACACATGACGGGCACGAAATCATTCATTGATATGTCTGAAAATGAGTCACCTCAAAAGGTGAAACTTGGGGATTATTACCAATACCCCATAAAAGGAAATGGATAATATTCATACAGGATTGAATCTGGGAAATCCTTAAAGATGAAGGATGTGCTATATGTTCTAGGATCGAAGAAGAATATTCTCTCCATCTCTTCACTAAATGAAAAGGGAATTAGAGTTTCATTTTTTGATGGACATGTCATAATGTGGCCTAGAGGGAAGACAATAGAGGATGCAACAATGATTGTATAAGAAGACAAAGTCATGTATAAGCACTAGTTCATGAGTCTATTGAACCAAACAAACTATTCCATAGAAGGCTTGCACATGTGCACTACATAGAACTATCGATGGTAATCAAAGCAATCTTTGGACTACCATAGATCCAGGAAAAGCATGAAGCCATTTACAAAGGATGTGCACAAGGAAAGAATGAAAATAAGACATTTCCTGGAAGTGAGAACAAGGAAAAAGGAATACTAGATATAGTACATTCAAATGTATGTGGACACATGTCTTCTATCTAATTAAGAAGGTAGGTGTACTATGTTTCCTTTATATATGATTTCTCACATAAGGCATGGATAAATTTATTGAAAGGGAAAAATGAAGTTTTCAGTAAGTTCAAGGAATATAAATCCTTGGTTGAGAACCAAATGGATAGGAATATCAAGGCTGTATGGCCAGATAATGGCAGAGAATTCACCTCGGAAGAATTCAAGGAACTCTACATAGAGTCATAGATTAATAAGGAGTTGAGAACTCCATACAATCCTCAATAGAATGGGGTTGCAGAATGAAAGAACCGAACCGTCATGGAAGAAACAAAAGCAATGTTTCATGAACGGGATATTCCTAAGCACCTTTGGGTGGAGGAAGCAAGAACATTTTTGTATGTACAAAACCTTACTCCTCATCGATTACTTGAAAAAAATACTCCTAAACAGGATTTCTCAGGAGAGAAACCAAAATTCATCCATCCGAGAATATTTGGCTACCTAGTGTACGTACATATCCCAAAGAAAAAAAGGACCAAGCTTGATCCTTCTGGGAAAAATGGTATATTCATAGGATACAATGATACATAAAAGGCCTACCGAATATACTTCACATGACTCAAGAATATCGACATCAGTAGAGATGTAACATTTAATGAAGACTCGACATACTTTAGATCCAGGAGGAAGCCTATTCAAGAGGTCGAGGAACCTAAAGATATGAGATCCCAAGATATGGAAATTGGAGAACCAATTCCAGAAGACCATGAAGATCATGACATGGTAGAACCACAAGACATGGTAGAGACAATCCTTGAGAAGGACTCCCACAAGAGTAAACCAATATGGGCATGGGAGCTCATACGAGAAGTAAAGAGGTATGATGTTCTAGAATAAATACATAGAGAAATAAAAAGGGGAAATCCCTACAATAGCTATGTGGCCCTGCAATGTGACATCATTGACAAGAACCTTCCACCTATGAAGAGGTAGTAGAAATGAAAGAATGGAAGGATTCTATGATCGAGGAATACCAGTCGATTATGAAGAATGATGTATGGGAGATATTTCTTAGACCGAAAAAGAAGCATGTCATGACTTCGAAGTGGATATACAAGATCAATCATGTTGTAGATGGAAGCATCGAGAAATATAAGACAAGGTTTCTCACAGAAAGAAGGAATATACTACGCAGAGACATTTGCACCCATGGTGAGGTACACTTCCATTAGGACCATACTTGCATTGGAAGCAATTATGAAATGGAAAACACACCAAATGGATGTAAAGATATATTTCTTGAATGGTGTAGTTGAGGAATAAGTGTATGTGGAACAACCAATTGGATTTGAGACACATGATTGGAATACCCATGTGTGCAAATTGAATAAAGATTTGTATGGATTGAAACAAGCACCAAGGACATGGTATGCAAGGATGGATAGCTTCATGATGAGCCTACAATTTACCAAGAGTAAATTGGATTCCAACCTTTACTTCAAGGTTGAAGACAGAAGACCAGTGATGCTCCTGCTATATGTCGATGACTGGTTTTTGACAGGTGAAGAGGAACTCATTAAATATGCAAGGAGGAGACTTACTAAAGAGTTTGAGATGAAATACCTAGGTATGATGCACTACTTCTTAGGCATGGAGGTGTTTCAAAGTGCAAATGGGATCTTCCTTGGTCAAGGAAAGTATGAAATGGAGATTCTAAAGATATTTGGAATGTTGGACTATAAGGAAATAGCCACACCTATCACATCTAACTTGAAGCTTTTGAGTGATTCTTCATCGGAGATGGTTGATTCGACGATGTATCATCAGATGATTGGATCATTGATGTACATGATGAATAGGAGGCCATACATATGCTTTGCGGTGAAAACCTTGAGCCAATTTCCAATGGATCTAAGACATGTTCACCTGATAATGGAAAATCATGTACTGAGGTAGCTAAAAGGTACAGTGGATTATGGGCTCAAATATGACGCAAATCAAAAGATTAACCTACATGATTATGTTGATTTTGATTGGGTAGGTAGCACCACTGGAAAGAATAGCACCTCAAGTTGCTACTTCAGTTTGGGAAATGGCATGATCTCCTCGTTCATCAGGAATAAATCATGCGTGGCATTGAGTACAATTGTGACATAGTATGTTGTCGCTTACTCAGCTAGTTATGAGGATGTGTGGCTATGAAATCTACTGTCTAACTTGTTTGATCTTCTGTTGGATGTGACTTGTATCTTTTATGATAGTTAGACTTGTGTGAATATATCAAAAAACCATGTGTTCCATGACAAGTCGAAGCACATCAATATCAAGTTACACTATATCATGGATATGGTGCAGAGAGGAGTAGTGAATCTCTAATGCATGGAAATGGATGAGAAGATGGCTGACATGTTGACCAGGCCTCTAGCGAGAGTGAATTTTGAGTACTTCAGAGAAAGACTTGGTGTGATCCAAATCGAGACCCCTCGAAAGAGGGAGTGATTTGTTCTAGCATAGCTAGAGAGACAAGTTGTCTGAGCATAAAATATTGATGAATATCATAGGTTGCTCAGATGTAATTAGTCATGTAGGTTGAACTTGGATGTAATAAGTCCTAGCGAAGGTCACAAATTGTCCTTGGATGTAATCAGTCCTAATATGATTTTAAGCTATAAATAGAGGATGCATAATATATCACATGGGAAATGAGACAGGTTTTCCAAGCAGGAAAAATATCGGTGAAGTATAATGCTCAGACATAATCAGTCCTGTAGGTTGTCCTCAGATGTAATCAGTCTTAGAGAAGATCGTAGGTTATCTTTAAATGTAATTAGTCTTGATATAGGTTGTTCTAGTGTAAATATGAGCCCTCGTGTGGTACGTAGGTTACTTGAATTTAATAATTCTTGTGGGATGTCTGAGTGTAAAATGGGTATTGGTGTAGTATGCAGGTTTCTCAGATGTAATACACCCTGAAGGTTATCTAAACAGAAAATATCCTGGACGCAGGTTGTTAAGATTTAATATGTCGTTGAGGTTGACCTAGAACGTAAAAGTCCTGATGTAGTAGGTTTTTTGGTCGTAACCATTCCTTACATATATATCTATATATATGTTTGTTCTCATGTTGATATTATTAGTTCATGAAGCACATGAGGTGCACCTAAGCGGTTCTCCTTTACTAGTAGAATACAGGTTGACCATGGATGCTCTGTGTGCTATGTTTTTGTTTTGTGTAGGACAAAAGAGATAATTTGAATACAATGACATAAAGGTAGAATATGAAAGTATTTTTCATGGAAATGTAAATAAGGTCCTAGACATTCCCTATGAGATTGCTTGTTTAAAGATGCCTGAATGAGGACTAGGCCTACACCCAGCATGAAAATGGGATGGCTTTGTAGAAATTTATTATGACAAATAGTACCATTCAATGATCGATAATAAGAAGATGATGGCAAAAACTATGATGATGACACTATGAATCCGTGATGATAACTCCATGATGAATACTTGACCAGGTGTGTTCATGACTATGGAAGAGAGAGAATACCTTCCTAGTTAAGAGGGAGTGTTGATGTATTTATAACTTCAGAAGATATTCTCATATATATTATCATTGTATGTTGCTATAACACCATTGGAGATGTGTTTTCATCCATTTGGGATGTCTTTATTGTGTCTAGACCTTGAGGTACAATCTCCATTGTAAGTTGGGGAAATAGTGCCCAGTGTGACATTATGTAATGTGTATTTGGAGTCTCTCTAGGAGAACCCGGACCTATTACGGAAATAGGTTAGCCTAGTCATGTAAAAGGTCAGTCACTTGATTAGTATAAATAGAGAGGCTCCCTCCCTCATTTATACACACCTCACACTCATTCAAGTTCACATGAGAGAGAGACAAAAAAATGGTGGAGAGATAGATAGTTTTTGAATACTTCTTCTTACTGGGATTGATCATCTTAGGACACGGTCTTTGTGACTGAACTATTTTGAGGAATTTTGCTGTGTTTTCTCCTTTATTATTTTCCCGATGAAAATATTTGTGTCTTGTGTATTTGTTAGATATTATGAATATATTTGTACTTGTTATTATTTCAGAAAAATATCTTAATTAAGCTAATAATATCTATAAAAAATAACATGGAAGTCATGCTGGGGGAAAACAGTCAACCTCTACAAATCATGTTGACACCATTGAGAAAACTAACCATTCAAAATGAAATCCTAATTTCCCTTATAATATTTGTGAGCGAGATCATATTACTCATCGATTCCCTCATATTGCATAGGTATGGAGAGTGTGTTCTGATTCTCAAGGATACCCTGCCTCTGAACAAACTATAGTTTCCCAATAGCCTATTCTACCTCGTGTTGTTCATGTGGTTGAACCAATGCAATATTTGGTCAATCCCACTCTTCCTTTGGAGAGTAACCTTCATCAAGTGGCATAACCAATGTGATCTTTGGTCAATCCCATTCTTCCTTTAGAGAGTGACCTTCATCAAGTGGTTGAATCGATGCAATCTTTGGTCAATCCCACTCTTCTTTTGGAGAGTGGAATGTTTGCTAGTCATGTTTTCTTTGCTTCTAGTTCAAGACCTTATAGACAAGGGGGCATTGAATTCTCTTCTAATGAACCCATACCAAGCCCTCAAATTGCTTCCTTTAATTGGGACATCCTAGTTGATCCGTTCCTTCCTTCGAATGCACCTTTCCAAATAAAGGTCCAAATTGAACAGTATACAATTTTCGGTTGTATTGTAGATGAAGGAGCCTCTATTAGTATTTTATCCACAAGTTCTAGGAGAGGCATGGGATCTCCCAGCCTTATGTCAAATGATATTTAGTTACTAAATTTTGATACAAGAACTAACAACACTTTGGGATTTCTTACTCAAACATCTATTAATTTTGGTGGGAAGACCATCTTAGTTTATTTTATGGTAGTATAGGATCCCTTGGACTTTAATCTGGTCCATGGGCGTGATTATGTTTATTCCATGAAATTTTTGGTGTCTACACTCTTTATTGTGATGTACTTTCCTCATAATGAAAGCAGTGTCACTGTCGATCAACTAGCATTTGTTGATACTTCTTCTTACCCAATTGTAGACCAAGTATTTCCTTTGTTAATTCTGAGTGTTTCGGTGAACACTACCCCACCACGGGTTAATTATGTAGCCTCATATTCCTTGTGTCCAATTTCCACTAAAAATAAGCCTCTACATTCATTGTTACATTCTTGGGACTTGGTCCTGTTATACCAAATCCTGTCACCATCATGTGATAAGACATTTGACATACCTACTTGCCCTAAATCCTGACTTTTGGAGTGGAAACTAAATGGTTTTTTATCAATCTGTCATACAAATTCCTAGCACCGCGCATGCCCCTTTATCTAGGAGCGGTACCCCTGTTCGCATCACCTTTCATTGATTCTCCATAAGCGGTGCCACTGCCCATTTCCCTTGGTCCTGTTGAGGCCTAGAAATTTGCAGGCGGCAACAGTAAGGGATTCTCCCCAATAAACATTCCCAACTAGCCCGTTGAATGTTTGGTATAGGGAATCCGTCTGGTTTATGGTCCGGCCACCGTAGTTCAAGGTAACAAAACAAACGGTTTACTGGTTGTGGCCCGGTCCACCGAGTTTTTGTATTTTTGACTTAATGTATGCAATGCGAATGCCTAACTAACAATGCAAGGTGATACAGATGTAAGGAACTACACAATGTGCTGAGCAGGTTCTTACCTCTCATCTTAGGTTCACAAACACCTAAATCACATATGCAGTCATGAAGTGAATCGATTAACTAACTAATTATCTATCTATTTATCTATCTATCCCCGGGGAGCCAACTTGTAATTAATATATGAGTAATGTGGATGTGCAAACATGATAAAAGCAATTACAGATAGCTGACATTTAATTTTACAGGCACGAACAATGAGAGATATTTCAACAACCAGATAGCTAATTATTTATGATCAGCATACATTACTCATGGTGGTTATTTCATAAAATAAATCAGAAATCATTTAAACAAAGACATAGGTTGTAAAGTTAGAATGATCTCACGATTCATGGATATAATGCTGAAAAACAAAATAGTTCATATTCTGACTATCCATGGCAAAACATTTGAAACCCCACCGATCTTCTTTCAACAGGAAAACTGTAATTTTTTATTGCAAAAGGAAGTAGTTCTTCCTAGAATATCTCATCACCAGTCTTACTGGGGAAAAAAGCCCCCTTCTCTCTACACTTCCTACTTTTGTACAAAAGGTAAAATGGTTGGGCTGCCCAAAGTGACCTTTGGGCTTCCCAACCTTTAGTATTCCCAACACCTCACTTCTCAAAAAGCTTTTACAGAATTATTAAATTATTACAAAGTTGACCAGTCCTTTATGTGAAGGGTCCCGCCTGGCTATCTAAGAACATTTTCCATGCTGCTGCTTCAGCTGCAATGCCTTCAAATGCGCATGGCTCCAGGAACTGAATGTTGATTTCAAACTTTTCAACTTGGTTCCTTATGGCCTCGATCCTTGCTGGGTTCAACCAAAGATGATCTTCTAGAAATTGCATGCTAACGGCTGCGTGGTCTACCTCGTTCTTCAGCACTAGGTCATCAATGGTTCTAATCTATTGAGTTCTGGCCTCTGCATCTTGATATCTTTTCTACAATATTTCCACAAAGGCCTCATGGTCCGAGAACTCCTCAAGCCTATGCTCAGCCTCTACTTGACATCGGTTGTACGTATTCAGGAGCCTTCTGAAATATTCTGAGCATGCTCGCTGTGTCTTTTTTATAGCCTTCTTGAAGTCCTCTGCAGTACTGATGGCAAAGTCTACTAGGTTGTGATCTCTCTTGAGGGCTTGATGGTCTTTTCCTGGTATCCCTTCTGGAGTCTCGGCACCATATTCTGGCCTCCCCATTCTGGCACTTAAGACCTCAAGAACATCCTGAGATCGTTCAACGAAGTATGAGGAAGTTTCCATGATCTCTTCTAGCCTGCTATCAATCTGAAGGACTTTGCACCTTTCTTCTTCCAGAACGGTCTGCAGCTGCAGCATTTTAGCCTTCTGAGCCAGGATATATTCTTTAAATGGATGCAGATCGAATTGCTATTCCTTGGCTGCCTCAAGGTTAGCAGTCAGAGACGCTAGCTGCTCTTTCATCTCTTGGATTTGTGAATGATTGGCCTCATAGATGATCTTCTGCTGCTCTTCCAGCTCTATCACCTTTGATAGTAACTGCTCCTTCTCCTTCTTCAACCCTTGCTCTTGTACTTGCACTTGCTCCAGGTGTTCCTGTGTAGTCCCCTGGGCCTGTCTTTCTTCATGGAGAACCTGCAGTTCAGCTTCAGCAGTCTTCATTTCCCTTTGTAAGTGTTCAAACTTGCGCTTTAGTCTGTTGCCCTCTTCCCTCTCTTTTCTCAGTGTATCCTTCGGTTGAGCAGAATATTTCTTGTATGACTCCAGTTCAGTCATCATCTTGTCTATGTTATCCTCTGAAGCATGTTGTATTGCAGTCCCGGTCCTTATGGTAAGCCTTGGATCTACGTCTATCCCTATCATAATAGCTTTATCTCTTATCATTTTGTCAGCCATCCCTTCTGCCTCTACCTTTCTTTCTATCCTCTTCATTATTCTCTTGGTAGCTCTATCATAATAGACAGTGCTGAAGTCGGGGACTTCTTCACCCTTTTTCTGAGTGAAAGGTACTAGCTGGAGCGTAGGGGTCACAAGGGTGCTAGCAGCAAGTACTTGCAAGGTCTGCACCTCTGGGTTTTCCTCATCCTGGATCTGCCCTGATGGTGTTTCAGAAGCTGACTGTCATGTCAATTTCATTCTATCAGCCTCCTGCTTTTGGAGCTCTCCATCCAGCTTTCTTTTTGCTTCTTCAGCTGCTAGTCTAGCTACTTCTTTAGCCTCTTTTGCTGCTTCTTGTGCTTTCACAGCTGCTTCTTGGGAAGCTTTCCTCTTTCCTTCTTCCTCACTATGAATCCATTCTGCAGCTTCCTGTGCTAGTTTCTGGGCCTCTTCCTGTCTCTTCTTGGCCTCTTTTTCAGCTCTGGCTTGCTTAGCTTTGGCTTGCTCAGCCTCTTTTCCACCTTTGGTGGGGTTCTTTGGCTTGAACCTTCTGCTTAGTGCCGTCATGTTTGGGGCATTTCGGAAGACAGATTCTTCCTTATCGAAATGATGGGTATATTCAAAAAACACTTTATGCTCTTTACAGTGCTCAGCTACTTTACCATGAGTATCATTTCGCCTGAAAGGAATTTCCCCAAAATGGAACTTCCCTAGTTCCTCTGTGAATTCGGTAACTTGTTTCACCTTGTTAAACTGGTAGCTACCTAGCTTGAATGGTAAAAGAGGGTATGCAGTTTTCTTGTGTTGGAACAAGAAATGACCTATTCCGTCAATGAACACCTTCATGACCGCCTCTTTATGGACTATATAGTCCGTTGCATATTTGGGTAGCAGTAAAGGTGTCTTCAATCCTCCAAACATTATAAAATACATGCCATTTTAAGTCAAGAAGTAATCTGCATGTTCTTCTATTACTTGCATGGCGCCTTCTGACATACAGTCACATTCTTTCCGAAAGATAAGAGTGTAGAGTGGCATGATGAATTGCTTGCAGACCTCCCTATAATGGTTGTGGTACTGGTGAGCCCACAGTGGTTTATAAGCGACATATACAGGCATTCTTTCCCTTTCCCAGATGCACTTGAGACCGGGGAAAGGCTGGTTACACAGTATGCAGTCTATCAATATCAAACTCATATAGATTTCAGACTTTCTCCTGGATTCTCCTCACAAGGCTGCGGCCACGCAAGAAGAAAGACTGCTTGACACCAGGCTAGCCCAATTGAAGATTGTTCCTTGGGTTGCCACATGAAACATAAAGGGTATCCATTCAAATTTGAAGAGTTTACCAGGGGATCTCCCAAAGATCCTATTAAGCATAAGAGCTATGAATCTGTAAGGAGCCCTCAAGCTCGCTGTATCATACTCGCCAGTTGCTCTATATCGATAGAGATTTCCTGGCAAGAGCATTTTCTTTAGAGTTTCTACTAGGTCCATTCTGATGTTATCTAGCCAATCATCAGTTATAAAGAGTTGAGGTTCTGGCAGGTGATAAGCCAAATCCACATATCCTGGGCTAAATGCAGCGTAGCCCTGGCCTTCAACATTTTCTATGAGCATTGTGGTTGTGTTTATATGGGAAATAATCCATCTAATCACCTCAGAGCATGGGAACAGCTCTGGTCTGGTAGCCACCTTCATGATGGCGGATCTCTCTATGCTTGAGTAGATGGGTTCTTCTTCGAGTCGGGAACCTCCCTGCGAGAAATTACCCTGTAGATTTCACCCCATTTGTACTTGGATTCGATACCAGAGACACATTGGGTGTCTTCATATATGTACTTGGTCTTTGTGACGACCTCTACCTCTGGTTGTTCTTTGACCATAGGGGCCTTCTTCTTCTGCCTTTTGGACATGGTGAACTTGGATTCTTCCTACCATACATAACGTTGTGATATTTATGCCTTCAAGGTGCATACATTTACATGATAGAGTGTAGCTCTTTATTCTTTCTATGTACACCATGGCAGCAACTAGTTGATGAAACTAAGATATAAGTTTGATAACTTGATTGACCATATGCACACTACTTGGTGCTCTTGTCTATGTATTAGCATGATGAAAAACATTTCTGTATGATACTAGACATTTCATCCACTATCTTTCAGACTGCAATAAAATTACATCATATACAAAGTGTGTTTTTAATGTAATGTGCTGAAACTAGTGCGCAGAATTCCATGACCCTATCTGTGCCTAGCATGGACCAACTCAGTCTCGTGCAATAAAGTGAGTAATATAATACTGTGACAAGATGTTAAAACTTCATCGATTCGTAAGGAAAATGCATGTACATCAAACACAAGGTGCAACATTCATTAATTCATCAATCTGGTCTATTGCACAGCAAACGAAGAAAAGGGGAAAAAATATCCAGATTACGCTAGCCACCTAGGCTTTCTACACTAAACACTTTGACCACAATGCTGCTCGCGAAGAATAATTACATCAACTCGAATGTATGCTGCGGGAATTAACCTCATTTTTTCACACATGATTCTTTCATCAAACCCACTATCCATGCTACCTTCAAATCGGAAACCACAGCAACGGCACAGCCCTCTTAACCACCTAGGGTTTCAGACAACCGAGAACCACTGGACTACGCGGGATGATGCGAGCAATACAGGCGGGGTTCAAAATACCGGGCAAATGGGAAAAAATTGACCGCTATAGAAACCATGACAAAAAAGACCACCACAAAACTCTCCCTGGACCTCATCATCATACCAGGGGAAGCTAGGTGCAGGCGGCGTAACGGCCGCCTGCACCAAGCCTTCGTCTACTCTATGTGGGGCTCACCAACAAAGGTCGGGGTCCAAAAAATAATTATTCCGTGGGTTTTAAAAGAAAAACGTCCCCCCACCGCAAATAGTCAATCTAAAAACGACTCCCCGATACATAGGCGCGAAATGCATGGCGGACAAGAAGAAACAACTACGGCAAACCTAACCATGGGTAGACCCCCGTACGCATGCGAAACGGACTTGCTAGAATACCTAACCACAACAATCAAAACCTTGAACAGAACGAGTCATGGAAAGAATGGCCTACCTGGCAGTGCCGCATAGCTGACGAGGCAAGAACGGTCGGGCTCCCTCAAATGCCACCTGGACGTGAGTACAGGCATGGTGGTCCAAGAGATTCAGGAGGGCGACAGCGCGAGATGACCACGACAGCTCGAGCAACATAAAACAATAAAAAAAAACCAATGCCCTTCGCGCTATATATAAAGGTTCGCACGTGTGACGCGACAAATTGGACGGAGAACCAATCTGAATCGGAGGGTGAGAACTCAAAACCTTCCAAAACGGCAGAAGGCCACAACATCAACCCGCCCGCAATGGTGAGCATGGTTCAAAAAATAATAATCGGACGGTGGAGGAAAAACCAGATCGGGAACCGAAGAGAACTCCCTTCCGTAACGACAGAAATTTAACACTGTCCGCAAAGCTGAAAACCCAAAAACTATACGTCGGAAGCCAAAAAATTCTCCCCTCTGCAATAGCAGGACTTTAAAGTTCAAACTCGTCTGCAATGGTGAAAAACAATGGTCAAAATTTCTCAATATAAGCCAAGGAAAACCCGAAACTTAAGCCGCAAAGTAATAGCAATTCAGAACCGAAATGATCCATAATGGCGGAGGCCAGAAGCAAAGAACCATCCGCAACGTCAGATAGGGAGATAGTCATCCCTTCCGACGGAGAGCCACAAATCACCCGAAATTGTCGTAGTAATACAAAGTGATACACCTCCGCAACGACGAAAAAATCAAACGAATCAACTCCCGACTCAGATAGGCATCGAAGGTATTTAAAGACAACGATAAGCTTGATGAGGTATGGGATTATTTTAAGCATTAAGGAAGAAAATCAGATCAATTGACAGAGCAACCCAAAGTGCTAGAAAACGTTCCAAAATCCAAAGACCAAATAAGGAAGAAAAACAAACTAATCCAAAGCAGAGGAGGGTCCTAAATTTTTTTAGAATTTTGGGAAAAAATGTTGCAACTGCAACAATTGGTGACTAACTGGTGAACCCCAGATTTCTGAATTAACTCTTTTTCCAGTGCAAGACTATATGAATAAAGTTGAAATCTTCTAGATGTCTTTATCCTCGGACTGTCCAATTTAAGCATTTAAACCATTGAGAAGTAGTCTATTCTTTGGGGAAAAAGTAACATAGAAATATTGCCAGTCTGAATAACTCTTTTGAGGCCACATATGTGAGGTCTATTTTTCTTGTCCTTAGGTAGTTTCCATCTTGCACACCACAGGATTGTAACAAATAGTAAGCAGTATAATCCTTTTGTTCCTCATTCCCATGCCAATTTGCACTTTTGTGCTATTTGAATTTTAATTCCTTTGATATGAGTCCTCTTGCAGGCCTTTCTTACTGAATTTTAATTCAGGATCCTCTATCCCATAGTGTCCTTTTGTGTGAACAAGATACTTCATATTTTAATTCACGGACGGAGAGGATCTTGTGGCCATTTAGTATTTCATGCTTGTCAAGGTTTGTTTTGGTATGTCTTATTCCTTTCAGGAGTTTTGACTCTTGATAGCTTTTATCTTTTCTGACATTATGGC
This sequence comes from Pseudotsuga menziesii, assembly GCA_001517045.1. Classification (NCBI taxonomy): domain Eukaryota; kingdom Viridiplantae; phylum Streptophyta; class Pinopsida; order Pinales; family Pinaceae; genus Pseudotsuga; species Pseudotsuga menziesii. Next base: position 1,732,531 of record LPNX010642172.1, on the reverse strand, counting down.
ATGGGATCATTTATATATGATATACTTTCTTATTCTGCTTCATTTCCGTGGATCTTATGCTGTCACCCCCTTGGATCTTAAAATGTGAGGTGGACGGAGCCTCGAAATAGTATTCCAGACCTCTTTTATTTCTGAGTTATTTACAGGGGTTAAGTAAGACTTCAATGAATGCATGCCAGTTAGGAATATGGTTACTATAAGACATTCTATGCTTTAAAGCACAGTCTTTCACTCAATATTTTAGTTAATAAAGAACCCTGATGTTTCCATTGCAACCAAAAGTTTGCCTCTTTATTCAAAACCAAAAGGAAAGATAGCAAAGTACTAAACCAAAAGAAAAAGAAACATCAACAAAGCAAATAACCAAAAGAAAGAAAAACATCAAAGCATTAAAGCAAGAAAACCAACACCAATTTATTTATGTATTAGGAAACAAAATAATTTATTTATGTACAACAGGAGAGAGAAAACAAAAAATTTGCCCATTCCAGAAAAATCTTTAAAACTAGAGAGTTGAGGAATGAGATGGATTTTTTAGACATGAGTCATCTAGCCATGGTCTAATTGTGTTGTTATTGAAATGGAACCCATATCTAAAATCCTGCAATCATCACTTTCAGCTTGAGGGAGTTGAAGGAGCTCAAGCTGAGTGTCCATCATAGGACTGGCCCTTTTTGAGGAATGATGTCTTAGCTTAAGCTCAGTCAGGTAGTTTCCTAGGATAGAATCAGCAGACTCATTGCCTTCTCCTAACTTAGTGATAGTATACTTCATGTATGGTTCTCTCATAATTTTTATTGGATTTGGGGTACCCTTGAGAGGCAACAACAGGTGAGACCAATCTGAAGAAAAATAACCTTTCAACCTAGCAGCCCAATCTCAGTTGAGAATGAGCCCATATCCCCTCGGTATGTCAGCCACCATAATATCAATAAATTGACATATCTTGTTGTTTGCAGCCAAACGAATGAGGACATTCTTCATTTCTCCCACCACCTTGACAGCTGTGTGATCTAATTGCGTTAATTCATGAGGTGTGGATTCTAGCTGTCCTTTAATCTTTTTACAAATCTCAAGGGGCATCACATTTACTGCTGCTCCAGAGTCCACCAAGCAGTTATGCACATTATAATTCAGCATTTCTAGAGTCAGAAGAAAAGGTGGGGTGTCAAGGTTTTCTTTCCAGCCTGATTCTTGGTCTTCTTCCCCTGGTTGGTTTTGAGTAGGTATATTCTTTGCTAGCTCTTGAGTTTCATCAAAGTTTTCCCCACTAACACCTGTCTGTTCTTCTACAAGCTTGACGGTCTCAGTGATTGGCTCGGTCCTCTGGTGGAGGGTATTGTTCTTATGTGTTTTTCCCTCGTCCAGTTTCTTAACATTTTCCTACACATTGTTAATTGTGGAAATCATTTCATTGTCTTGGCCTATGACACCCATGTCCTTCGTAGTTGTAGATGTGCATTCATATTTAGGAGTGTCATCTTCAATGTCAAACAGTGAAATACCATTCCATGAGAACATAGTATCATCCTCTGGTTTTCTTATGATCTGTTCCTCTTTTTCCTTCTTATCACCGTCCTTAGTCAGTTTAGGGTCTAACAACTTATTCATCACCAATGTCATTGAATGTAACCATTGAGGACACTTCTTCTCAGAATGGGGTTGTTGGTGAAGTGTACAGAAATTATCCCCTCCTACTTCCGTTATGTTTATTGATGCCGAATTGGGAGGAGGGACTTGCCATTGGTTGTTATTCTCTCTTTTCAGATAGTGGGGCTTAAAGGTTTTCTAAATGTCCCTTTCCCTTTCCAGATCTATTATTCGGTTGGATAGTTTCTGGAGCATTTTCATCATTCCTTGATAATCATGTGGTTGATCTCCTCTAGGTTTTGACAGCAGTGAGATTATTCCCGTAGTAATCTTGTCTTCAAGTGAATCAGGATAATCTTCTACACTCTCACATTCAGCCTCTACCCTTTCAGCCTCTTCATAAGTCTCTACCAGTGTAGGCTTGAATTTCATCTTGGCAAACATGGCCAGTTCAAGCCCCAAGGCTGAGGTGTAATACTCAATTAAAACCTTGTCTGAAGGTCTGTCAACTGCATAAATTTTTTTTAGGTACATTGAAAATCTCTGAGTGAAACTATGTACCTTCTCATTCTTCTCTTTTCTTAAGTGACCAAGATCTTTCATCAATGAGGCATGCATTTTTAGGGTTGTATATTTGCTTCTGAAAACTCTTTCAAAGGTGTCCTAGTCAAGAATGGAGTTTGCAGGCAGACTGAAATACCAAGAAGCTGCTGCTCCCTTCAGAGTGTGCAGAAACAGCCTGCAGACCACATCTTCATACTCCCCGGCCCTTAGCCCTTCTAATTCAAGGTAGAAGCTTTGAAGGTGATCATCTACAGAAAAAATTCCCTCAGGGTCAAACTTAGGCAAGATCTTGTCAAAGGCTTGAGGTAGATTATGCAAAGGAGGAGTTAGGTTTAAGGGAGACCTAGCTCTCCATGCCGGCAAAGGGTTGGGTTGATTATTAGCCATGAGCAAAGGTAAACGAATAAGCCACTGGGAAAAATAGTCCGGAATCTATAAATATTTGGGTTCGGTTGAAAGCTTCAAAACATCTGTTGGTAGGATAGTCTCGAGAAATCAAGTTCCACGACCATCCATTTACTGGAGGCCCTCCTTCTAGCACCAAAAATGTTGAGGCCTGGAAATTCGCAGGCGGAAACAGTAAGGGATTCTCCCCAATCAACGTTCCCAACTAGCCTGTTGACTATTTGGTATAGGGAATCTGTTCGGTTTATGGTCCGGCCACCGTAGGTCAAGGTAAAAAAACAAAGGGTTTACCGGTTGCAGCCCGGTCCACCGAGTTTTTGTATTTTTGACTTAATGTATGCAATGTGAATGCCTAACTAACAATGCAGGGTGATACAGATGTAAGGAACTGCACAATGTGCTGCGCAGGTTCTTACCTCTCGTCTTAGGTTCACAAACACCTAAATCACATATGCATTCATGAAGTAAATCGATTAACTTACTAATTACCTATCTATTTATCTATCTATCCCTGGGGAGCCAACTTGTAATTAATATATGAGTAATGTGGATGTGCACACATGATAAAAGCAATTACAGATAGCTAACATTTAATTTTACATGCATGAACAATAAGAGATATTTCAATATCCAGATAGCTAATTATTTATGATCAGCATACATTACTCATGGTGGTTATTTCATAAAATAAATCAGAAATCATTTAAACAAAGACATAGGTTGTAAAGTTAGAACGATCTCACGATTCATGGATATAATGCTGAAAAACAAAATAGTTCATCTTTCGACTATCCATGGAAAAACATTTGAAACCCCACCGATATTCTTTCAACAGGAAAACTGTAATTTTTTATTGCAAAAGGAAGTAGTTCTTCTTACAATATCTCATCACCAGTCTTACTGGGGAAAAAATCCCCCTTCTCTCTACGCTTCCTACTTTTATACAAAAGGTAAAATGGTTGGGTTTCCCAAAGTGAAATTTGGGCTTCCCAACCTTTAGTATTCCCAATGCCTCACTTCTCAAAAAGCTTTTACAGAATTATTAAATTATTACAAAGTTGACCAGTCCTTTATGCGGAGGGTCCCGCCTGGCTATCTAAGAACTTTTTCCACGCTGCTGCTTCAGCTGCAATTCCTTCAAATGCGCATGGCTCCAGGAATTGAATGTTGATTTCAAAATTTTCAACTTGGTTCCTGATGGCCTCGATCCTTGCTGGGCTCAACCGAAGCAGATCTTCTAGAAATTGCATGCTAACGGCTGCGTGGCCTACCTCGTTCTTCAGCACTAGGTCATCAATGGTTCTAATTTGTTCAGTTCTGGCCTCTGCATCTTGATATCTTTTCTGCAATATTTCCACAAAGGCCTCATGGTTCGGGAACTCCTCAAGCCTATGCTCAGCCTTTGTTTGACATCGGTTGTACGTATTCAGGAGCCTTCTGAAATATTCTGAGCATGCTCCCTGCATCTTTTTTACAGCCTTCTTGAAGTCCTCTGCAGTACTGATGGAAAATTCTACTAGGTTGTGCTCTCTCTTGAGGGCTTCATGGTCTTTTGCTGGTAGCCCTTCTGGAGTCTCAGCACCATCTTCCGGCCTCGCCATTCTGGCACTTAAGACCTCAAGAACATCCTGAGATCGATCAACAAAGTATGAGGAAGTTTCCATGATCTCTTCTAGCCTGCTGTCAATCTGAAGGACTTTGCACCTTTCTTCTTCCAGAGCAGTCTACAGCTGCAGCATTTTAGCCTTCTGAGCCAAGATATATTCTTTAAATGGCTGCAGATCGACTTGTTGTTCCTTGGCTGCCTCCAGGTCAGCAGTCAGAGATGCTAGCTGCTCTTTCAGCTCTTGGATCTGTGAATCATTGGCCTCATAGATGATCTTCTGCTGCTCTTCCAGCTCTATCACCTTTGACAGTAACTGCTCCTTCTCCTTCTTCAACCCTTGCTCTTTTGCTTACAATTGCTCCAGGTGTTCCTGTGTAGTCCCCTGGGCCTGTATTTCTTCATGGAGAACCTGCAGTTCAGCTTCAGCAGTCTTCATTTCCCTTTGTAAGTGTTCAAACTTGCGGTTTAGTCTGTTGCCCTCTTCCCTCTCTTTTCTCAGTGTATCCTTCAGCTGAGCAAAAGATTTATTGTATGACTCCAGTTCAGTCATCATCTTGTCTATGCTATCCTCTGAAGCATGTAGTACTGCAGTCCCGGCGCTTATGGTAAGCCTTGGATCTACGTCTGTCCCTATCATAACAGCTTTATCTGTTATTATTTTTCCAGCCATCCCTTTCGCCTCTACCTTTCTTTCTATCCTCTTCATTATTCTCTTGGTAGCTCTATCATAATAGACAGTGCTGAAGTCAGGGACTTCTTCACCCTTTTTCTGAGTGAAAGGTACTAGCTGGAGCGTAGGGGTCACAAGGGTGCTAGCAACAAGTACTTGCAAGGTCTGCACCTTTGGGTTTTCTGTTAGGATTATTAATCCTCCCTTGTTGAAATTTGGTCATATGTCTAAATCGGGAGTCATGTCTAAATCGGGAGTCCATCCAGTCTATTTATAGTCATTAGCACCATTGGTTAAACTTAACCTAATTGGGGCACATGTTTCAGTTACCAAAGTGTGGGTAACACTAATTGAGGCTCACTGCCACTTATTGCACTTGATTGCATAAGTTTAGGAGTCTCCTAGATCAATCCCTACAATTTAGGAAGCAACTGGGAGTGCCGAAACCAACCAAGGTCAGTTAACTTCAGTTGATGACTAGTCAAGCCAAGTTAGGAGTCAGTTACATTCAGTTCTAGCTCTCTACATTCAGTTAAATAATGGTTTAATTAATTGCACACATGTGGGGCGTTTTTCTCACCTACCACAGTTAGTTAACCATTATTTAATACTAAATGTAACAGTTGGTTGTGTTTTAGAACTCCGGTTATGATTTAGACAAGGACAATTAACTACTGGGTCCTTAACTTCAGTTGATGACTAGTCAAGACAAGTTAGGAGTCAGTTACATTCAGTTAAATAATGTTTTAATTAATTGCGCACATGTGGGGCGCTTTTCTCACCTACCACAGTCAGTTAACCATTATTTAATACTAAATGTAACAGTTAGTTGTGTTTTAGAACTCCAATTGTGATTTAGACAAGTCTTGGTTACCTACAGTCAAGTAGAGTCATCAATTCAAACTTCCTCATGTGGATTCGAATTGCTTGTGGCTATTAAAGCCATTTTACATCATTGTAATTATTATCTGGATTACTTTTTTGATTAATGAAAGCATTCACAGCTGCAAGCCTTTTGCACTGTTTCATTCTTCAATGGCTGAGTAAATTGTGAGATCTTCTTTGTGAGTTGTGTGTTTGTCTACAGATCTATATGCTCAAATTTACATTTTCCTCCTCTTGGATCTGCCCTGATGGTGTTTCAGAAGCTGACTATTGTGTCAATTTCATTCTATCAGCCTCCTGCTTTTGGAGCTATCCATCCAGCTTTCTTTTTTCTTCTTCAGCTTCCAGTCTAGCTACTTCTTCAGCCTCTTTGGCGGCTTCTTGTGCTTTCTCAGCTGCTTCTTGGGAAGCTTTCCTCTTTCCTTCTTCCTCACTATGAAGCCATTCTGTAGCTTCCTATGCTAGTTTCTGGGCCTCTTCCTGTCTCTTCTTGGCCTCTTCTTCAGCTCTGGATTGCTCAGCTTTGGCTTCCTCAGCCCCTTTTCCACCTTTGGTGGGGTTCTTTGGCTTGAACCTCCTGCTTAGTGCCGTCATGTTTGGGGCATTCCGGAAGACAGATTATTCCTTATCAAAATGATGGGTATATTCAAAAAACACTTTATGCTCTTTACAGTGCTCAGCTACTTTACCATGAGTATCATTTCACCTGAAAGGCATTTCCCCAAAATGGAACTTCCCTAGTTCCTCTGTGAATTCTAGCTTGTTTCACCTTGGTAAACTGGTAGCTACCTAGCTTGAATGGTAAAAGAGGGTATGCAGTTTTCTTGTGTTGGAACAAGAAATGACCTATTCCATCAATGAACACCTGCATGACTGCCTCTTTATGGACTATATAGTCCGTTGCATATTTGGGTAGCAGTAAAGGTGTCTTCGATCCTCCAAACATTCTAAAATACATGCCATTTTCGGTCAAGAAGTAATCTGCATGTTCTTCTATTAATTGCATGGAACCTTCTGACATACAGTCACATTCTTTCCGAAAGATAAGAGTGTAGAGTGGCATAATGAATTGCTCGCAGACCTCCCTATAATGGCTGTGGTACTAGTGAGCCCACAGTGGTTTATAAGCGGCATATACAGGCATTCTTTCCTTGTCCCAGATGCACCTGAGAAAGGGAAAAGGCTGGTTACACAGTATGCAGTCTATCAATATCGAACTCATATAGAATTCGGACTTTCTCCTAGATTTTCCTCCCAAGGTTGTGGCCACGCAAGAAGAAAGACTGCTTGACACCAGGCTAGCCCAATTGAAGATTGTTCCTTGGGTTGCCACATGAAACATAATGGGTATCCATTCAAATTTGAAGAGTTTACCATGGGCTCTCCCAAAGATCCTATTAAGCATAAGAGCTATGAATATGTAAGGAGCCCTCAAGCTCGCTGTATCATACTCACCAGTTGCTCTATATCTATAGAGCTTTCTTGGCAAGAGCATTTTCTTTAGAGCTTCTACTAGGTCCATTCTGATGTTATCTAGTCAATCATCAGTTATAAAGAGTTGAGGTTCTGGCAAGTGATAAGCCAAAGCCACATATCCTGGGCTAAATGCAGTGTAGCCCTGGCCTTCAACATTTGCTATGAGCATTTTGGTTGTGTTTATATGGGGTAGAATCCATCTAATCACCTCAGAGCATGGGAATAGCTCTGGTGTGGTAGCCACCTTCATGATGGCGGATCTCTCTATGTTTGCGTAGATGGGTTCTTCTTCGAGACCCGTGTCGGGAACCTCCCTGTGATAAATTACCCTGTAGATTTCACCCCATTTGTACTCGGGTTCGATACCACAGACACATTGGGTGTCTTCATATATGTACTCGGTCTTTGTGATGATCTCTACCTCTGGCTATTCTTCGACCATAGGGGCCTTCTTCTTCTACCTTTTGGACATGGTGAACTCGGCTTCTTCCTGCCATACATAACGTTGTGATATTTAGGCCTTCAAGGTGCATACATTTACATGACAGAGTGCAGCTCTTTATTCTTTCTATCTACACCATGGCAGGAACTAGTTGATGAGACTAAGATATAAGTTTGATAACTTGATTGACCATATGCACACTACTTGGTGCTCTTGTCTATGTCTTAGCACGATGAAAAACATTTCTGTATGATATTAGACATTTCATCCACTATCTTTCAGACTATAATAAAATTACATCATATACAAAGTGTGTTTTTAATGTAATGTGCTAAAACTAGTGCACAGAATTCCATGACCCTATCTGTGCCTAGCATGGACCAACTCAGTCTCGTGCAATAAAGTGAGTAATATACTACTGCGGCAAGATGTTAAAAATTCATCGATTCATAAGGAAAATGCATGTACATCAAACGCAAGGTGCATCATTCATTAATTCATCAATCTGGTCTATTGTACAGCAAACAAAGAAAAGGGGAAAAAATATCCAGATTATGCTAGCCGCCTAGGTTTTCTACATTAAACACTTTGACCACAATGCTGCTCGCGGAGGATAATTACATCAACTGGAATGTATGCTGCGGGCATTAACCTCATTTTTTTGCACATGACGCTTTCATCAAACCCACTATCCATGCTACCTTCAAATCGGAAACCATAGCAATGGCACAGCCCTCTTAACCACCTAGGGTTTCAGACAATTGAGAACCGTTGGACTGCGTGGGACGGTGTGAGCAATACAGGCGGGGTTCAAAATACCGGGAAAATGGGAAAAACTCAACCGCTATAGGAACCATGAGAAAAAAAACCACCACAAAACTCTCCCTGGACCTCATCATCATACCAGGCGAAGCTAGGTGCAGGCGGCGTAATGGCCGCTTGCACCAAGCCTCCGACTACTCTGTGCGGGGCTCGCCAACAAAGGCCGGGGTCCAAAAAATAATTATTCCACGGGTTTTAAAAGAAAAATGCCCCCCCACCACAAACAGTCAATCTAAAAATGACTCCCCAATACATAGGTGCGAAACACATGGCGAACAAGAAGAAACGACTATGGAAAACCTAACCATGGGTAGACCCCCGTAAGCATGCGAAACAGACTTGCTAGAATACCTAACCGTAGCAATCAAAACCTTGAACAGAACGAGTCATGGAAAGAATGGCCTACTTGGAAGCGACGCGTAGCTGATGAGGCGAGAACGGTCGGGCTCCCTCAAATGCCACTTGAACGCGAGTACAGGCACGGTGGTCCAAGAGCTTCAGGAGGACGACAGCGTGAGATGACCATGAAAGCTCGAGAAACATAAAACAATAAAAAAAAACAATGCCCTTCGCGCTATATATAAAGGTTCGCACGTGTGACGCGACAAATCGGACGGAGAACCAATCTGAATCGAAGGGTGAGAACTCAAAACCTTCCGAAATGGTGGAAGGCCACAACATCAACCCACCCGCAATGGTGAGCATGGTTCAAAAAATAATAATTGGACAGCAGAGGAAAACCTGGATCGGGAACCAAAGCGAACTCCCTTCCGTAACGACGGAAATTTAACACTGTCCGTAAAGCCAGAAACCCAAAAACTATACGTCGGAAGCCAAACAATTCTCCCCTCCACAACAGCGGGACTTTAAAGTTCAAACTCGTCTGCAATGGCAAAAAACGATGGTCAAAAGTTCTCGATATAAGCCAAGGAAAACCCGAAACTTAAACCGGAAAGTAATAGCAAGTCAAAACCGAAATGATCCGCAACGGCGCAGGCCAGAAGCAAAGAACCGTCCACAACGTCGGACAGGGAGATAGTCATCCCTTCCGAGGGAGAGCCACAAATCACTCAAAATTGTCGAAGTAAGACAAAGTGATACACCTCCGCAACGGTGGAAAAATCAAACGAATCAACTCCCGACTCAGACAGGAATCGAAGGTATTTAAAGACAGCGATAAGCTTGATGAGGTATGGGATTATTTTAAGCATTAAGGAAGAAAATCAGATCGATTGACAGATCAACCCAAAGCGCCAGAAAACGTTCCAAAATCTAAAGACCAAATAAGGAAGAAAAACAAACTAATCCAAAGCAGAGGAGAGTCCTAAAATTTTTTAGAATTTTGGGAAAAAATGTTGCAGCTGCAACAGGTCCATAGGCGGTTGTTACCAGAACCGCTCTGTCATAGAAGGAGAAGCACAGTACCCTGGGTAAAAAGGGAAAAATAGAAGTTTCTTGAGGCTTCTAGATGATAAACCTCGTGTACTTCCTCATCCCTACTATTGTGGGTTGGTTGAGCTCAAGATCCCTCATCCTAGGATCTTAGAGGCCACCTCACCCACTAATTTCTCAACCATATCTATCCATTAAAGCCCTATAAATATGAGCTCATAGCCATGGTTGAGGAGAGAACATTGAAGGTATAGTTATGCTGTTGGATTGATTCTTGGCCCAAGATCATTTGGAGAGAGCATAGAGAGCTAGGGTCGAAGCTTTTGGGGATGAAGAGATGGTTTCATGGAGATGCATGTCAACACTAAGGCTTGGTTGTAAACTTCTTCATATTTCTAATGCAAGTTGATTTATGTTCCACATAGGATGTTGTTGTTGTGATTTTGCATATATATGTTGCTAGATTTCGTAGTCACTAGCATAGATTAGTAGTTCATATTCTGGTTGCTTTGATTCGTTTCGTGTTGAGATTTTTGTAGGTACACAGGTGAACTGTCAAAGCCTTGTATTCCAGATATCTATGGCATCTAGGGAGAGTCTTCAACCTCTGTCCTCTATTTGTTCTGGATCTGAACCATTCAGACTAGTGGAACACCTTATTGTCTGCAGGAGGTGAAATATTCTAGCTAACAAATCTGGTGACTCCACTAGGGATTTACATGTATTATGTTGTTATGATATTCCTCAGTCTACAACTCTTGTCCGAATCCAGGCTCCATTTTCTTCAACTCTTTTCAGTCAGATCTACTTTCTGATTTGTATTATTTGGGTTTGAAATTTCCATATCTATTCATATCTGAGTCATTTTGGTCTCTTATGCTCCATTACCACATTCAATTCGACAGTATTTTCCTTGATCTAGTCTTTTCTGATCTGATCCATCGTTCTCTTTTTTGTTTTGGCCATCTACATGGAACCACGTCCATGCTTTGTACGAGAAGCGATGCCACCACCTGAAAATAGTGAGTATTACATGGTGCCACCACCTGTATATGGTTTGTGAGGAGCAGTGCTGCTTTGGAAATGCTCTTATAACACCTACGAATCACGGTGCCAGGTAGGCATTAGTCCAAAACTCTTTTTCCTCATTTTTCTTTGTAAAAATTTGGAATTTTTATTGCTTTCAGTTCTGTTATCAGGCTTGTATTATTGAATCTGATGTGTGTGGCTTGCTTCTTTGATGGTTTAAGATTGATTTGAGTGGAATTTCAAAAGTATGTTTAGTCTTTTTTATTGTTCGTCCGCTTCTTGCTTGTTGGTTGTGCTTAAAGAAGGATTTCTTGTTTTCTGAAAGTTAGGGTGCTCATTGAACTATCTTTTTGTTGCATATACTAAAAGAAGAACACTAGATTATCTTCTAGATTTCATTTCTTGCTTGCATAGTAAACTTCTTTTTCTTTCCTTCAAAAAGAGAAGTTTTTCTTGAAATTAGGACATCATATTTGAGCATTGGATTTGGGTTTTCTGATTGGCTTTACAAGATTTTAGGACCTTTATGATCTTTTGTATCTCATGCATATAGGACTATCTCGATCAAAATAAAATAAAAATGGTAGTTTTAAGTTAGATTTGCTTATGTTTTTGAGAAATTTGAAAAGTTAGAGTGCATTGGCATATAGGTGTGCTTGGTGTTGTTCTTTTAGGAAAAGAGGTTCTCACCCTTCTCATTTGCTTTCGAAAAGAAGATATTTGGTTTGTAAAAGTGTTTTCTTGTCTTTGATTTGATGTTCATGACTGTTGATTGGAATGATTTTTGGTTTTGAAACAAAAAGAAAAACACTCTCTTCCCTCCCATAAGTAGGCATACTGAACAGTAAAGTGAACATTTGCATAAGCATATTGCATGGTTTTACTTTTCTGTCAAAACATCATGCATTCACCTAACCGTACAAGTTAAAATTAACAGTAGTTGTAGGTTAAAATTTATGTAGTAACTTGAGTGATAGGTTAGAGACGTGTTCGAGCATCGTAAAGTGTAGGAGCTATCGTTATTTTGTCAGCATTACATTTCGAGACTGGCATGGTTCTTCCACATACCGTCGGTATATCAAACAGCCTTTAACATACCCTTGAGGTATGTAGAAAGGTACTTCATGTACTTGATTGTATATCGAAAGGCCCCTTGTGTACGATTATGCATTAGACAACACTACTACCGATTCGAGCTTCCACATATCTTGAGTATATCGGGAGACCCCACTAGGGTACCTTATCTATCTGAGAAAAGCCCATTGGCCATCTTGTTTGGAGCCATACACCGAAAACAACATTCTGGGAGATTACTACACACGTACCCTCAAGGTATATCTCAAGTGGCAGCTTCTTGACAATCCTAGTGAGAGACCTGACTTTTGAACTCCTCCTGTCATTTTAAGTCTGCTTTCTTTTTACCTATAGTTTGAGTATGGAAGTCTTTTGGTGTGTTTTTCTATATTTTCAGACCCTAGGTTAGATAGGAAGTGTACAAAATGGATGAGTTAATATAGTCCAGAAGAGTACAGGGATTTCCACTTGGTTTTATTCCTGTTTTAGGAGAAAATCTAATGGAAGCTATCGACCAGGGAGCTAATACCACCTCCCAAGTGGGAGATAACATGGTGGTGGAAAGTGGAGTACCATATTCTTCACACTCGCCTCCCTTGGTCCAAGAACCTCCTCGGGGAGATTCATCATTCCATTCTCCCTTGGAAGACCATGTTGATGATACCCATCCAGAATTTGGTCCTAATGCTCCTTTTTGGGAGACACCCATCGGACAGGCCATTGCCTCATTTGGCACCCATGTAAGTTCTCATGAGCGTGAAGAAGAACACAGGCAATACTATGCTTCTATTCTCCGTGCACAGGAGGTAGAAAAGTAGATTGATAACCTATTAGGATCTACACCAGTATGTTAGAAATCCCTTCGTATGGTATATCGTTCATTAGCCGATTCTATGAGACCCATTGAACCAATTATAGATCGTCCATTAACAACCCACAGCCTAGGTCAAATTTCCACCCCTGTCATTGTTGAAATATTGTAAATTCGAAGAATATTCTATATGTATCTTTTGTGGTCCCCGATGGTCCTACCAGGAGAACCACTTGTATTATCTTGTACCCCGATGCTTCTAATCAGAATAACTAATAAGAGTCATGAGGTTGTCCCCTCTATTTGTAAAGGTGGGTCATTAGCACCCCAGTGTGGTTACTTGATCCTACATGTGTAACTCGAGCCGACATGATTAACTCGAGCCTACATGTCGTATGAGTTAATTCAAGTGAACGGATGAATATAAATAGAGGTGTGGTGCTCCTCATTTGAGACACACACACTCTCACTTGTGTAGTGCATTAGTGGAGAAGAGAAGTAGCTGGAGAAGGAGGAGGATCAGGCTTTGATCTCCTTGTTGGTTTTATCTTTTATCTTTTGGGGCATCTATATTGAGGAAGCTTTTGCTGGATTTTTCCCTTTAGGGTTTTCCCAGGATAAATATTTGTGTTCTCCTTTTGTATGGTTGTTCTTGTCTATCTTTCAGTGATCCTGTTTATATGCTTTTGTTATGAAATCGAAATGAAATACTGATGATCTAGCTTAGCATATGAAAATTTAACATGGTATCAGAGCCACCCTGAAAGAAGAAATTGTGCAGCTAAAGAGTCTAGGGATTCTTATTTTTTGGGTCTCTATCCATGATCGATCAGCAAAATAAGGCTAGACTGACTCTCCATTGAAGGGTGCATCTTTTTGTCGAAGCAGAATTTGATTCCGAGCATTTTCAGTTTTGGTGCGGAAAATTAGGGATTTCTACAGAAGAATAATTTTTGAGTGAGCCCAGAATAGGATTTTTCTCCTCAACAAAATCAAAGTTTAGAGATCTGGATCAAGAAATTTGGTTGGGTGAAACTCCAGAAAAGTCAAACCCTAGTTTGACCCCGATCTGGAAAAACCCTAAATACTAAAACTACTAAGTTTTGGTACATTCGCTATATCCTAAGATTGGAGAAGGCTCAAGAGTTGTAAATTGTAGAGGCCGAAGATAAAATCATGATTTACACTGTGTCCAAAATTCCTCCTTATCTTCACTCTATTCTGGGAGATATGATCCCTCCAATTTAGGGTTCCAGCCTCTTCCAGAATTCATCACTAAATAGGACACATGGGGAGAATTTCTATAGCGTAGGCTACAGAGGTCCAAATGGAATTCCTAAAGATTTTCCAGAAATAGAATGGAAGGTACTTTCTTTGGTCCAAATTTCCAAACCTGAAGATGAACCAGTGATATGTGACATGGCGTACAACTTCACTATTCTGAACAGTCCTGTAACAGGTCACCTTGGGAAAATGATCATAAATCCCAATTGGTGAAACCCATTCTTATGAAACCTATGCTTTTGGATCAGGGACATGCGAGGTTACATTAGTGTTAAATTTCAGACATAGAGGAGCAGTAATTTTGGAGATATCATAGAAACAGTAACAAGAATTTATGTAGAAGAAATTGGAAAACTAGGGCTTCCTGTTCCGGGAGCTTCCCTCCACTGTTTTCAGAAAAGGAGTACATTGGACAGCTCCATTTGAAGAGATATATATTTCTATCCAATCAAATATGAAAGATTCAAATTTTTTAAAATTAGATTTTCTCTGACAAACCCTAGAGCAGCTAGCTCCGAAAGCAGGACGGACACCTCAAATTGGTAAGATCTAATCTTTTGCTATTTGCATTTGAGGTTCTCATTTCAAAGTGATCTATCACATCAGCTTGATGATAAGCTTGGTGAAGTTGAAAAATTTCAAGCATGGAATTATTTGATCTCTCTGAAGAAAATGAATTGGACACCTATATGAGTAGAGAGGTTTCAGTTCTAGAGGGAGATGAGCCTTAAAGCCTTACACAAGAAGAACTTGATCAAGGCCAAGAAGATCATTGTTGATTCAATCACGGATCAACTTGTACCACAAGTGTCTTCCCTAAAGAAACCAAAAATGTTTGATTCCTTGATCAAGTTATTTGAAGATAAGAACATAATTCAAAAGATGGATTTGAGAAAACAGTTGAAGAATGTGAAGATACAGAATGCATAACATCTTGAAGCGGTAGAAGAAGAAGCGGAGAATGGTCTCCATGATCATGGGATTCATTCATGTGAGGAATGTGTGCCAAAAGGAAGTGATTACTTTCAGTTGACTCTAGGAAGAAGAAGAAGCTCGTCTCATAAGAAGAGAAGAAGAAAGATGGGAGCAAATTGAAGATCAAGCTCTCACCATTCAAAGAAGATCCCTCAAGCGATGAGGAATATGAAGAACTCAATTCTTGATGAACCTCTTATCCATCTTATCATTTGGATAAGAAATGATGATTTCATGGATGAAGAAGATGATGAAGCAGAATGATCAAGAAGGAGTCTACCCATGAAACAAACAAAATATAAGTATTCAATTGTCATTTAATGATATTGTTTTGTTATGCATTTGATTATATTCAGTTGATGTGTTGTTTGCATGCATGTGATGGGTAAGTAGCTCATGGTTCTATACAAATCTCCATTGTTACTTATATAGAATGAAACCTATTTGCTGACATATTGGATTAGTGCACAATCTCAATGATGTCATGGTAGAGATGGAAGGCATATAGAAAGTTTCTGTGAGATATGGATGAATGTTATATTGGCTAAATAGTTGCATGATGCATAAGAATTTGTCAATATGCATATGTAGGTCTAACCATGCAACTGGTGCATTTGAATTGTAGGAAAGGTCCTATACAACCTCCTAAAAGAATAGAAGGATGAGACTTGTTCCGAAGAACAAGTGATGACAATTCAATAAACATGAATCTGAAGCTCCTAGGGTTAGAGACACCATGATGAAAGAAAGAGCTTCAAAGAGCGGTAGATCCACCTCGAAGGATGAACACCACCATGGGTATGAGAAATAACCCAAGATGAAATAAAAAATGATATGAAAGAAGATATGATCAAAGAATAATAGTTGATTATGGGGAATGATGTATATGATATGATTTCGAGACATAAAGGAAGTACGTAGTATCTTCCATATGGATCTGCAAGAACAAGTGTACAAAGCAAGAATCGTGATTTTCCTCATAAAGAATAGACTATGACATGACATAGTCTATTGACCAGTATATATCAAGCATAGAATCACCTATATAGAATGAAGAAGGAAGATAATACTCCACTTCAGGGGGAGTGACTACAGAAGATATCTAAGTTCGACATGGTACGACATGATGGATAGCTTCCTGATGGATTGATACTTTACCAAGAGTAAAGTGGGTTTCAACCTTCAAAGTTGAATGCAGAAGACTAGGATATGTTGATGATCTGACAAGACGAACTCGTGGAAGATGTTATGATGATGTTTAGGATATAGTACTCAAACCAGAAAGCAAGCATGTGGTATCTTACAAATGGATTTGCAAGATAAAATATGTCACTGATAGAATTAAGGAAAGACTTGTGGCTAGAGGTTTCTATAATAAAGAGGGAATTAATTTTGAAGAGACACTTACTCCAGGAAGCAAGGTACACTTCCTTCAGAAATATGATGGTAGTTGCTTCCATGATGAAGTAAAGACAATCCTTCATTAATGGTATGATTGGGGAATAGTTTTACATCGAAAGGATTTGAATTTGAAGACAGATGGACTCATATATGTAAGTTGAAGAAGGGCCTCTATGGCATGAAGAAAGCTCCCAAAGCTTGGTATGGCAGTTTCCTGTCAATTATGGGTTTTACCAAGAGTAAAGCTGATCCTAACCTTTATCTCAAGGTTGTAGAAGATGAACCTGTCATCTTGTTATTATATGTGGATGACTTATTCTTGACAGGGAAGGAGAAACAGATCATGGAAAGAAAGAAGAAACTAGCAGAAGAATGTGAGATGAAAGACCTTGGGTTAATGCACTATTTCCTAGGTCTGGAAATATGAAAAAGTTCAGAAGAAATATTTCTCAACCAGGGAAAGTATGCGGTAGAGATATTGAAGAGATTAAATATGTTGGAATGAAAAGCCATGGCCACACCCATGGACTCCAACCTGAAGCTGTTAGATGATGACTCATTAGAGTTAGTAGATGCGACTCATTATAGATAGATCATTGGGTCATTGATGTACTGAAAAAATACCAGACTAGACATTTGTTTTGCTGTGAACACCTTAATTCAATATCTTGTTCAACCAAGATGGGTTCACCTAGTAGCTGCAAAACATGTGATGAGATATCTGAAAGGGGCTATAGACCTTGGTTTATGCTATGATGGTAGCCATGACTACAGATTATATGGCTATACAGGTGCAGATTGGGTTGGAAGTATCTCAGACAGGAAAAGCACATCAGGTATATGCTTTTGTTTGGGGTCTGCTATGAGTTCATGGTTTAGCAGGAAACAGTCCAGTGTTTCTCTTAGAACAACAAAAGCAGAATACATAGCAGATTTCTCTACTAAGTTGTGAATCTATATGGCTTCGGAAGCTGATATCAGGTATCCTTGACCTAAAGATGGATACTACATTGATTCTATGTGATAATGAGAGTTGTGATAACAAAGAACCCTGTGTTCCGTCGTAACACATAGAAATCCAATATTTCTACGTACAAGATAAATATGCCGATGATGATGTTTCAATATTCCCATACTGAAGATATAGATGATGCTTTCAGTATTCACATACTGGAGATATAGATGGTGATAGTTCAGTATTCACATACTAAAGATGTAGATGATGATGGTTTAGATGGTGATGTGCTGACAAAGCCTCTATCCCGAGTAAAGTTCAAACACTTTCGAGACAAGCTTGGTGTGGTTTGGAAAGACCTTCCTTGAGAGGGGGAGTAGTGATGTTGCAATGGGATTGTATCATCCTGGGACATATGTCCAAAAGTGATCCGGAGACCTCATTCTTTGAGAATGAAGAGGGATTGTATCATCCTGTGACTTATGTCTAGAAGTGATCTGGTGACCTCGGTCATCGAGAATGTAGCAGGATTGTATCATCCTTGAACTTCGGTTCAGAATGGATCCAGTGAACCCGCATCAAGAAGGTGGAAGGATTGTATCATCCTTGAACTTTGGTTCAGAACGGATCTGGTGAACTTCGGTCATCGAGAAGGTGGAAGGATTGTATCATCCTTGGACTTCGGTTCAGAACGGATTCGGTGATCTTCGGTCATTGAGAAGGTGGCAAGATTGTATCATCCTTGGACTTTGGTTCAGAACAGACTTGGTGAACTTCGGTCATCGAGAAGGTGGAAGGATTGTATCATCCTTGAACTTTGGTTCAGAATGGATCCGATGAACTTCAGTCATTAAGAAGGTAGTAGGATTGTATCATCCTTGAATCTCTATTCAGAATAGATCGGGTGACTTTAGTACTCGAGAACGTGTGTTGATCCCGTAATTCCAATAGGAAGTATTGTCTGAGTTCCACAACTGTGTTGATCCCATAATTCCGAAAGGAAGGATCATTAGTAACTCTGTAAAGACCTAAATCTCGTAATTCTAAAAGGAAGGATCATTGAATTGATCCCGTAATTCCAATAGGAAGGATTTTCTGAGTTCCATAGATGTGTTGATCCCGTAATTCCAAAAGGAAGGATCGTTAGTAACTCCATAAAGACCTAAATCCTGTAATTCTAAAAGGAAGGATCATTGGTAGCTCCGTAAAGACTTGATCCCGTAATTCCAACAGGAAGGATTGTTTGAGTTCCACATATGTGTTGATCCCGTAATTCCAATAGGAAGGATTGTCTGAGTTCCACAAATGTGTTTGTCCTGTAATTCCGAAAGGAAGGATCGTTAGCAACTCCGTAAAGACCTAAATCCTATAATTATGAAAGGAAGGATCGTTAGTATCTCCATAAAGACTTGATCCTGTAATTCTGAAAGGAAGGATCGTCTCATCTCCACAAACGTGTTGATCCCGTAATTCCAAAAGGAAGGATCGTTAGTAACTCCATAAAGACCTAAATCCCATAATTTCGACAGGAAGGATCGTCTGAGTACCATAGACATGTTGATCTCGTAATTCTGAAAGGAAGGATCATGTTGATGTTTTGATGATGATGATGTTGATGTTTTGATGATGTTGATGTTTTGATGATAATTATTTTATGATGATGATGATGATGTACTGATCGAAAGATCAAAGTGTGAGG
This sequence comes from Pseudotsuga menziesii, assembly GCA_001517045.1. Taxonomy (NCBI): domain Eukaryota; kingdom Viridiplantae; phylum Streptophyta; class Pinopsida; order Pinales; family Pinaceae; genus Pseudotsuga; species Pseudotsuga menziesii. Next base: position 1,713,451 of record LPNX010642172.1, on the reverse strand, counting down.
ATGATGATATTTTGATGTTTTGATGATGTTGAATGTTTTGATCATAATGATGTTTTGATGATGTTGATGTTTTCATGATGATGATGTTTTTATGATGATGATGATGATGTACTGATCAAAATATCAGAGTATGATGATGATGTACTAATCAAACGATCAAGAGTATGATGATGATGACGTACTGATTCAAAGATCAGAGTGTGACGATGATGATGATCAATATGTGATGATGACGACATACTCATCAAAAGATCATAATATGATGATGATGATTATGTTCGAGAGTTGAAGTATGATGATGGTGCTGATCACGATGTTACTAATCAGAATGTGATGATGTTGCTGATCAAAAGGTCAAAGTGTTGAAGATGTTGCTAAAAATGTTGCTGATTGAAAGGTCAAAGTGTCGAAGATGTTGCTGATCAAAAGATCAAAATGCTGAAGATATTGGTGATGATCGAAAGGTCAAAGTGCTGAAGATGTTGCTGCTGATTGAAAGGTCAAAGTGTTGAATATGTTGCTGAAGATGTTGCAAATCGAAAGATCAAAATGCTGAAGATATTGGTGATGATCAAAAGGTCAAAGTGATGAAGATGTTGCTGCTGATCGAAAGGTCAAAGTATTGAAGATGTTGCTGAAAATGTTGTTGATCGAAAGGTCAAAGTGCCGAAGATGTTGCTGATCGAAAGGTCAAAGTGTTGAAGATGTTGCTGCTGATCGAAAGGTCTAAGTGCTGAAGATGTTGCTGAAGATGTTGATGATCGAAAGATCAAAGTGTTGAAGATGTTGCTGATCAAAAGGTCAAAAGATGTTGATGTTGATTAAAGAGTTGCTGTCATCAAATATTGAAGACGAAGACTATATGATGTTGAAAAGATTCCAATGATTTATAGATGTGTTACCCTAATGATGTTGATGATGTCCTCTCCTACTATTGTTGTTGTTGATGTTGTTGTAGAATACCCTTCTCGTTAAGGGGGAGTGTTGAAATATTGTAACTTCGAAGAATATTCTATATGTATCTTTTGTGGCCCCCGATGGTCCTACCGGGAGAACCACTTATATTATCTTGTACCCTGATACTTCTAATCGGAAGAACTAATAAGAGTCATGAGGTTGTCCCCTCTATTTGTAAAGGTGGGTCACTAGCACCCCAGTGTGGTTAATTGAGCCTACATGTGTAACTTGACCCTACATGATTAACTTGAGCCTACATGTCGGATGAGTTAATTCAAGTGAACGGATGAATATAAATAGAGGTGTGGTGCTCCTCATTTGAGACACACACACACTCACTTGTGTAGCACATTAGTGGAGAAGAGAAGTAACTGGAGAAGGAGGAGGATCAGGCTTTGATCTGATTGTTGGTTTTATCTTTTATCTTTTGGGGAATCTATGTTGAGGAAGCTTTTACTGGGTTTTTCCCTTTAGGGTTTTCCCAGGATAAATCTTTGTGTTCTCCTTTTGTATGGTTGTGCTTGTCTATCTTTCAGTGATCCTGTTTATATGCTTTTGTTATGAAATTGAAATGAAATACTAATGATCTAGATTAGCATATGAAAATTTAAGAGTCACCTCTTATGTTATGTCTATTCCAAATCCTCCTAGGTCTTTTGCATCTGGGGCCCAACCTTCAATTCTTGTTTCATCAGTACCTTTGAATGCTGGGGGGAAACCCCCAGCATGAACTACGTTATCTAATACCATAGTTGTACTTAGTCAAGGGCAGACCTCTAATATAGAAACATCTACAGTTTTTGTCCCTCCCACCCACACTAATGTGGTAAATCCCCCATCTATTTCAGGTCATCCCTTAGGGGCACAACCTGTTACCATTCATTCTTCTAGTGGTTATGGTTATCAAATACCTATAGGTAATCATACATCTAATCCTATAAAAATGCCTTATACTGGAATTCCATACCCTAGTAACACTTTTGCGCCATGGGGGCAACCCAACTGGTCTTACATTCCAGCTATGGGAGGGATACCTATACATACTGTAGGAGGTGTAGGAGGACCATCTTATGGAAGTCCTCCCCCTGAGGGACCTCATGGTCCAAGAGGATCTGGAAAATTTCCTCCTTATGGTCCTAGGGGTCCTAGTGGTCCTGAGAGACCTAGTGGCTTTCCTCCTTATGGCTCTGGAGGGTCTGGTGGCCCTCCACCTAGTGGTTTCGGTGGCTCTGGAGGTATACCACCTCCTGGAGGCTCCAGAGGGTCTAGTGGTCTGCCTCCTAGTGGTCCTGGTGGTCCCGGTGGTCCTAGTGGTCCCAGTGGCTCTAGAGGTCCTCCTCCTGGAGGCCCTAGTGGTCCTAGTGGTCCTAATTTTGGAAATCAACCCCCCATGGGTAGATCCTCTGGTAGTTCTTCCTCACAGCAACCTGTTTATCAGTCTACCTATGGCCCTACTGGTAATTATATGCCATATCAATATTACCAGTATGTGCAACCAAATAGACAGTTACCTTTCCTAGCAACTTTGGAATTTCCTGATTTGTCCAAGTTGATTAATGATCCCATTCGACGCAATCCATTATGGCCTCCTGTTCCAGTAAAGTTACCATCGAATATTCTAAAATTCGATGGGAAGCAGGGTGAAGATCCACAGAACCATGTTATGACTTTTCATTTGTGGTGTTCCTCAAACTCCCTCATGGATGATTCTGTTTGGTTACAACTCTTTCAGCGAACTTTGAATGGTACAGTCGTGAAGTGGTACATTGAACTCCCACAACATTCATTTATGGATTTTGGCTCATTGGCAACTATATTTCTTACGCACTTTCAAATCCCTATCTGTTATGAAATGGGCACTGAAATTTTAACTTCTCTGCAATAGAACAACTCCACCCACATTTCTGATCATATTCATGAATGGAGAAGGCGGAGAAGGCTTACTAAGGCCCCTATTCCGGATCAGTTGTTAGCTGATTGGTTCACTAAGTCCTTGTTGCCTCCTATTGCCTGATATGTGGCCATGGGCGGTGTTGTTACCAAAGAGCAGGATATTAGTCGAGCTCAGTACCCAGACTTGGTCTATTCCTAGTCTGGGACTCTTTATGACCTAATCCCTCAATCTCCTCGCCCCAGTACTGAACCTGCCAAGCCACCAGCAGAAGTACCTATTGATGGGATTTTTGGTTCAATCCAATCCCCATCCGCAGTGAAACCTGCCAAGCAAACCCAAACCACTACTCCTTCGAATATCAACGTTTCTGTTGAGGTTAATTCTATTCAAAGTATTGAAACCTTGGGTAATAAAAAGAAATGTAAAAATCAAAATAAAAAACCTGGAAACCAATAGGAGACCCCATGATCAACCAATAATGACAACAACAAAGGGAAAAGGAAGGCTAAATATCCTTTTTTGTTATGCGGTGGTGACCATTTTTTAAAAGAGTGTCCCTGTCGAGACGAAATCTCCTAGTTTTTGAAGTCTAATCTCGCACCTGCAGTACTTACAGATCCCTTTCCCTCTCAACAACAACTGGTAGACCACATGTCTAACCAGGGTAACTCTAGTTCATCGAAGGAAATTCATTTGATGTCCTCAGATACCATCCATATGAAAACTTGAAGCTAGAATTATGATAAACCCACAGCAGATAAGAAGGAAGATCAATTTTCTTCAGGGAAAGCTCCCTCTACTAGTTCTCTAGAATCCTCATCTACTGTTCCCTTGTCTATCAAGAAGCCTACTCTTGATATGATTTTGCACCCACCAAAGAGTACTCTTTGAAAGGCCGTCTTTAATCCCAATGTTGGAGCTACTCAATTTTATAATGTAGTTGAAGATCTCACTCAGGCACCTTGTGTGATGTCTACCCTAGAAGTACTCCAAAGTTGCCCCACACAGTGTAAGAACTTGTTGATAGCATTAGGAGCTGTAGACCCAGATAACACTAACTTGATTCACTTCAATGTTGAGAACTATAAACCTATATTACCGCATAAACTCACTTTTCAGATCATTACAAAAGTAGTGGGAAAGAAAGTATTTCAAACGGTACTAGATGAAGGAGCTTTGATCTCGGTGTTATCTCTGACTTGTTGGAAATCTCTTGGCTCTCCCGAGCTTGTTACATCACCTATGACCCTTAAAGCCTTTGATGGATGGGGTTTCCAACCTCATGGTCTCATATCAGCCCTCACAGTTGAGCTGGGGGGAAAAACCATTTCCATGCAAGTAGAAGTGGTGGATGCCCCTTTGGATTATAACCTCCTTTTAGGAAGGAATTCATTCTATGCCATGACTACTGTAACTTCAATAATATTTCAAACAGTCCAATTCGCGCATCTTGGGAGAATTGTTACCATTAACCAGCTTGATTTCTGTATGCCAGATGTTACTATTTCCACGGCTAATAACATCCCCATGTTAGGTCAGTCCCCTCCTCCTTACCAGTTGATTGGGGTAGGTATGCTAAAGGATTCATCCCTTATGGGGATTTTTCCCTCTACTCCTCCTAGCACAGATACCGTGACAGTACATATGATTGCCTCATTTGATTTTGAGCCGAAGGGCCAAAATGTTGTTGAGTCCACCTCGTTGAGCTTGCACAAAGCTATGTATGACACCATTCAAACTTGTTCCAATGATCACACTGATTACCTTCATTTAGTGGCTTCAAATCCTTACCATTTATCGTACTGGTTAGAACCTTCTCTTCTGATTCTACATTTTCTCTTCGATACTTTTCCTTTCGATGAGTCCATTATAGAGATCATGAATACAGATGAGCCCATTTGGGAGGATCACCATCATAGATCCATGTTCCTCCCCAATACCAGTTCAGGCAGCCATGATTTTGCATCCTTGTTTACTACTGAAATTGTCAACGTTTTGCAAAGTCCTATATTGTTGCAAGACACATATTATGAAGGAAACCTTTGCAACATTACTTAGATAAACCCAATTGACATATCAGCCAAGCCTAATGTTATTGAGCGCGTTCATGTTGGGAAGAACTTCTCCATAGATGAATCTAAAGCATATAAGGAGCTTTTTAAGCAATTTCGTGATATTTTTGCCTGGTCCTATGAAGAGATACCAAGGATTGACCCTTCCATTCTGGTCCACAAGATTAAAACTTATCATATGGCTAAACCTATCAAGCAGAAACTTAGGCAAGCCCATCCTGGGAAGGTCGCAGCTATTAAAGCTAAGATTGAGAAACTTCTGAAAGTTGGTTTTATTTATCCTGTACCTCTGATGGAATGGGCATCGAACATTGTCCCTATAAATAAAAATTAGGGCACCATTAGAGTCTGCATCGACATTAGGGATTTAAATAAAGCTTGTCCCAAGGACAACTTTCCTACCCCGCATATCAATTAGATTATTGACAATTGTGTTGGTAGTGTCATCTTTTCATTCATGGATGGCTTCTTCGGCTACAATCAGATTGAGATATTTCCCTCCAATCAACATAAGACGGCATTAATTTTCCCATGGAGAACCTTTGCATATAAGAAGTTACCTTTCATCTTGAAAAATGCTGAAGCCACATTCCAGCATGTGATGTCCTATGCGTTTCATGACATTAAACATATTGTTGAACCATACCTTGATGACCTCCCTACTCATTCACATCGACGGGAGGACCATCCTGGTCATCTTAGAGACATATTCCTGAGATGCCTTCATTTTAATATATGACTCAATCTTCATAAATGTGTTTTTTTGTGTTGAGATCGTACATCTGCTTAGCTTTGTGGTATCCAAATATGGCATTCATATCGATCCTTTGAAGATTACCGCTATCATTAATCTACCAGCGCCAACCAACATCCTTGAACTCCAAAGTTTGCAGGGGAAGGAAAACTTTCTCCATCGTTTCGTGTGCAATTTCACTGAGAAAATGCATAGTTATATGCATCTCCTCAAGAAGAACACTCCATTATTTTGGGATTACCAAGCCCAATGCTCCTTTGATAATCTTAAGCATGTGCAGACTCATTCATCCGTTCTACACCCCCCAGATTATTCAAAGGAATTTCTCTTGTATATTGCTGCCTCCACTACTACCATCACCATGGTGTTAGTGCAGGACAATCTCCACGGTCAGGAGCATGTGATCTATTATGCCAGTAAGAATCTTTTTGATTCTGAAACCCGTTATTCACATGTGGAGAAGCTAGCTTTGGCCATGGTAATTGTTGTGCAAAAATTTTGTCACTACATTCTGCTTCGCACTACCACCGTATTGGGAGACTAGAACCCAATGTACTACATTCTGAATCGTCAGGTACTTGGGGGCAAGTACTCCTGTTGGATCCTCATCCTTCAGGAGTTTGATCTTGAGTTTGCCAAGGCTACATCAAAGAAAGCCTTGGTTTTTGCTGAGCTTATGTGTGACCTTCCCTGTGCTACCACGGAATCTGAGCCCAGTGATTCATTTCCAGATGAATTCCTATTCCTAATTAGCACTACTGATCCTTGGTATGGATATTTTTGGATTTATCTCCAAACCCAACGTTTTCATCCGCATCTATCTCGTGATGATCATTGCCGCATCTGCCACCACACGAAGTACTATCTTATCTTAAATGATACCTTGTATAGACATGGGATTGATTCCATTCTCTGACAATGCCTCACTCATGAGGAGGCTGAACATGTGCTAAATGATTGCCACTCTGGAGCATGTGGCGGTCTTTATCTGGGATGGCTACAACCTAGAAAATCCTTCACGCTAGCTATTTCTGGCCTTCTATCTTCAAATACTGTAATGAGGCTATTAAGAAATGCCCACCTTGCCAACATTTTTATCCCAAAAAGTGCACCCATCCTGCTTCGCTTCACCCCATCATTGTCATTGGCCCTTTTTCCAAATGAGGGATTAACTTCATGCATTGTAATCCTACCTCAGTCAAGGGGCATGGTTACATCATCATAGCCGTGTACTATTTCACAAAATGGGATAAGGCCATGCCTACATATACAAAAGATGGTAAGACTACCGCTCTCTTCTTGTTCAATCATATCATAGCTAGATTTGGAGTTTCGCAGTCCATCATCACTGATCACGGATCTCATTTCCGTAATCAAATGATGGAGGAATTGAGTTCCAAGATAGGTTTTTGCCATGAAAACTCTATTCCATATTATCCGCAAGCTAATGTTCAGGTAGAGGCCATTAACAAGGTTTTGAAAACTATGCTTTGTCGGATGGTTGGAGATCATAAATCCAATTGGAATCTCGTTCTTTTTTCCACTCTTTGGGCTTATCGGACTTTTGTGAAAACAGCTACTGGTTTCACGCCATTCTAGCTTGTCTATGGACTTGAAGCTGTCTTGCCAATGCAATGTCAGATTCCATCTTTACAACTTGCCATCGAACTTGTCCCAGACACTTCCGTAGAGGAAGCGAGACTTTTGTACTTAAATAACCTTGATGAGACTCGTGGAGATGCTGCCTTGGCTAATGAGGCACATAAGAAATGCATCAAGGCGCAGTACGATAAATCCATCCAACCTTGTGTTTTCAACGAGGGTGACCTAGTTTTGACTTATGACCAGAGATATGACAAGCTAGGGAAGGGTAAGTTCGAGTCCATGTGGTATGGACCTTTCGTTATTTCCAAGGTGTTAGAGAAAGGAGCCTATGAGTTAGTTGATTATGACAGAATCCCTTTGGGGCAACCTCGCAATGGGTTGTACCTGAAAAGGTACTATGCCTAGGTTTTCTTGGATGGTATCTTGTATATATGTATAGTGATTGAATTTTAGTGTGCTTTTCAGTATTTTCAAGATGGTTTTGACTTTTAGTGTCCGCATTTGTTTATACCATGTTTTGGTCATGCGGATGGATTTCTAGGGCTTCACCGATGGTGCTTTCCACCACACCTTGAATCTAGCCTCGACTGCTTAGGTTCTCTATTCCCCAGCTAAATATTTGGTTAGTTTAGGAGCAATTTGTTTAGGTCCCGCTACTAATAACATCACCAAATATGAAGAAAACATCGGTCTTTTGACTGAAGCTACCTCCCAGGATGTCCGTGATCTAGTATTTTTTATGGACTCTTAGCTCATGGTTTGTCATTTAAACCATGTCTACACCATTAAGAACTCGGTGCTCCTTTGCCTCTTCCGGAGGGTATGTTTGTTAGAAAGATCATTTGGAACCATTACCTATAGGAATATCCCTAGGGAACATAATGTAGTTGCTAATTCATTGGCTAATTACATCCTAGATTGGCATATTTCCCATTCATGACGTTAAATCAAACATGGTATATTGTAAATAAACATTTAAAGACACATAGAAATCATAGAAAATGCATTTATCCATTTGAGACATGTAAAAACTATGTAAAAGTTTGTATATATATATATACAAAAAAGTTTTACAAAAAATAGGTCCCGAGACCTCATCTGAAGCACGTAGGATTTTAGGAAAAATCATCATACAAAAAATCCTAAAGCTATCAGATTTTAGTATATATGTCTCATCCACTAATGGTGCTCATGATAGCACATCACTACTCGAGCCACCCTATGTAGTAGCCTGTTGAATCGACCTAGTACTCCTGCCGTAGATCTTTGATATCTAGTCAGGAGGTCATCTATATCAGCATCTGGGATGTCCAGATTCAACCTCTCTAGGTTCTCCTCCAGCTCCCCAGTGATATCATCACCCAGTGGCACGAAGCAAGCTTTGGCTCGCCTGTCTAATGGAGATGCTCCTCTAGGCCTTACTACTCCAACATCTGCATGAAGACAAACAAGTCTCGTCACTTATCATAAAAAATATAAAACATAAAAAACATAAAAACATTTTCCATTTTTAGGGTTTCTTGCTTCTTACCAATGTCACCCAATTGCCCTCCAGGTGGGAGTGGTAGGTCAGGATCACCTGTAAAATTTGTGCCTGCATAGGCATAGTCCTCAACCATGAGCATCTAATATCGCAGCCATTTGAAGAATGAATCACCGAACTTCACTCTACCCCTACCCACTCTTGTGCGAGCCATGACCTATACCCACCTCAGCATATGGGGGTCCCATGCTCTCACACTCTGGAAAGTCACCTGGGGCCTCATCTGTGGGACCTGCTCAAAGAAGAAGCAAGGTAAGATGGAACTAAAGCTGAACTGCTTCAGCTCTCCCTGCTAACATTTAGTTAGCTAATCCTTGAAGATTGGAAGCAATGCTTCTTCCCAGTTGAACACCGTAGGTGCCATATCCTCAAGGTCGTACAACATATGTGCCTTGGAATCCTGGTGCACACCCTGGCTCCCTGCCACCCTCTACATGGTGAACAGGACAATCTGTAGAGCCCTTTCTGTCACTGCCCTGATGGGGATTTTCTTCCGCGATGTACCTATACCTGGTACACAATGCCTATCTATGAGCTCTCTGGTGGTAATGTCCCCGCCACGGGAACCTGTCAGTGATATGGGGGCACCTCGTCTCGATAGGCCAGTCAGGAAGTAGATATCCTCTACCTCCACTGTAAGTATTTGTGCCCCCACCTTGAAATACTGCTGTTATGGATTCTACATTCTCAGTATGTGTTCCAGTAATATATCATGGGACACCATGCTTGGTGTCCCGAATAACTTTAAGATCCCATAGTTTTGGAGTGTGGCAATACAAACCGCATTCCTTTTAGCAGCAACATCCTCATCATCATTTGTTCTTTCCTTCCATATCACCATATCACCTAGACATGCCAAAAATTACAATGGTATGCATTAATATCATCCTTGAGTCATTTCAAATCAAAATAATGAGTAAATTTTTCCCATATCATTTGCTTAAATTCTCCACAGCTGACACCGCCTATGCCCTGTTGGAGACAAGCGGTGGCACTGCCTGTCCACTATATTCTTGGCACGGTTCTTGGGTGGTACTGTGTATCCCATAAGGGGTAGCCACGGTGCCCGCATATTGGATTTTAGGGCTTTCCAAATAGGCCCAAAACCCCACCAAATCCCAAAATAGAAGCTATGAAATGAAAGATAAGGGTCTTAGCTGTTACAACTGACGAGACTGAAATGGATGATGGGAACTCACGGTATCAGTTGTGGAAGATCTAGCTAGAAAATGCTCCAAGTGCTCTTTGCTAGAGGTAAATAGTGAAATGTTTTGATTTTTTACTATTTACTTGCCTTATATAGAGATTTTTTGGGTCTAACTTACTATATTTTTGATATTACATCATGTTCTAGTCAAAATCTATTTGTCATAATCCCTTAATGTCAATTTTGAATGCATTTAATACTTGTGTATGAGTCATCTGCAGGTTGACTTTAGTAAGAAGCTTTAGAAATTTTGCTTATGGCTTTTTTGTACTTTCACAAAACAAAAAAGGTAGTCGAGTGTTTATTATGACACTTTGTCATGCTCGTAAAAATCTAGTATCAAAGTTTCAAGTCCGGTTCAAGTTTCTTTCTAGGCTCGTAAAATATGACATTGTGTAAAGAAGCGCCATGGAGTTCTCTTTTCACCTCTTTTTCAGGCTCGTTAAACAGGAAAAATTCATCGAGTCTATTTCCAATTCTTTCCAGGCTCCTAAAACATTACGTTGCGTAAAGGAATCTCATGGAGTTCTCTTTAAACCCTTTTCAGGCTCCCTAAATACAAAAAGATTGTCGAGTGATTTTGTCTTCTTCATGCTTGTTAAAGTATTTGAAAAGTCATTCGTCTGATGGTAGGCTATCTCTTTCTTGGTTCAGATAGGACTATTTATGAGAAAGGAACACTCCAGCCAATCATGACTGGAAGATTTCTCTAAGGTATGATTTTATACTTTTTCGGGCCTTAGAGACTAAATCATATGAAAAAGGACCCCCATTGAGTTTTCTTCTGTATTCGTTCAGACTCTCTAAACATGAATGATTCTGAGTTTTCTTTCAATGGACTCATTAAAATTAAACATTGAGAGACCTGTTTTGGGAACGAACCCCTCCTCTCTCAGGTTTTTAAAACATATGAGACTGGACTTGTCTTCTAAAAAGCTATATTGAGTGTTTGTTACCCTCTTTGAACTCGTAAAACTAAAAAAAGGCACTCTTCGATCATGATGGGGAAAATGGCAAGGGAATCAATTTTGTTAATAATGGTAGTTGTTTGTCATTACCTTTGAACATGGCACTTGTCTACACAATCATGTCAGTCAATTGGGTATTCAGCTGGTCTCCATGACGATCCACTTTCATGAGTCATGTCAATCCTTTGAGTCTTTCAAAAGAATGCATTGTCCACTGTCGCATTATGTATCTATCATGTCTAGTCATGCTGCCAAGTCATTTTGTTGTACTGCCTGATGTTCAAAGGGGATCTGAAGAAGTTTTACCTCTGTAGTCTATACAGTCTTTGTGTTAGTATCTTTGAGTCAATCATATGGTTACTACATTCACATCATTCCATAACTATGTTTTGAGTTTTGTGTCGTCGATGTCGGACTCATCATGGCCCTCCTTTGATGAGAGTATTCCTGTCGACATCAGATCATCATACGGGAAATAGTCTTAGAAACAATGTTTAGTACCTTGAGATTTGTATGCCTTAATGACAGATTCTCTTGCTCTCGAAATAGCTTCACATCATTGAACTTTGATCAATAGAATCGACTGGGTGTTCGACATCAAGACATCTATTCGCACTCAGTAGATTGTACTATAGTACCTTGGGAATCATTGAAATTAATGGTGATATCCCTTGCACTTGTTAATGGTTCACATCATTGGCTGGTAATCAAGTGTTTTATACCATGTTTGACTTCAGAACATTGTAATCACATGGATAGAATAGTACCTTTTGGAAGACGAGACAAAGACCCTGGGCATTTGTTTAAAAGTGCTCATTTCTTTTTCCCCAGGTTGCGATGGAGTTTTGTATATCTAGCATGGATCCACATTTGTATGGTCATGGCTATGCTCAAATTTGTGTCTGTATGACATAGATATATGTTGTATGTCTGGTATCTATGTCCAAGTTTGAGTCCACTATCAGATGGATCTATGTTGTATTCTAGTAGCCATGCTTTTTTATTCCACTCATGGATCTGCCTTGTATTGGTCTGCAGCTATGATTTTGGTTACTTATGTCTATGAGTCAACATACTGATGTACTACAGATAACTACTTGACTACATACTTTGATCGAGCTGACATTTTCATCTCCTGGTGACGACTTGTTCTCAAAGCTCTCATTTATCGTATCACTCTAAGACTCATGATTTGGGGGGCATCATGTTATACCAAAATCCTATCACCATCATATGATAAGACATTTGACATACCTACTTTCCCTGAATCCCAACTTCTAAAGTGGAAACTAAATGGTTTTTTATCAATCTGTCATACAACTTCCCAGCACTGTGCATGCCCCTTTATCCAGGAGCAGTACCCGTGTCCGCACTACCTTTCATCGATTGTACACAAGCGGTGCCACTGCCCATTGCCCTTGGTCCATAGGCGGTTATTACCAGAACCGCTCTGTCATAGAAGGAGAAGCATTGTACCTTGGGTAAAAAGGGAAAAGAGAGAAGTTTCTCGAGGCTTCTAGATAATAAGCCTTGTGTACTACCTTATCCCTACTGTTGTGGGTTGGTTGAGCTCAAGATCCCTCATCCTAGGATCTTAGAGGCCACCTCACCCACTAATTTATCAACCATTTCTATCCATTAAATCCCTATAAATATGAGCTCATAGCCATGGTTGAGGAGAGAACATTGAAGGTATTGTTATGCTATTAGATTTATTCTTGGCCCAAGATCATTTGGAGAAAGCATAGAGAGCTAGAGTCGGAGATTCTGGGGATGAAGAGCTGGTTTCATGGAGATGCATGTCAACACTAAGGCTTAGTTGTAAACTTCTTCATATTTCTAATGCAAGCTGATTTATGTCCCACATATGATGTTGTTGTTGTGATTTTGCATATATATGTTGCTAGATTCCTTAGTCACTAGCATAGATTAGTAGATCATATTCTGGTTTCTTTGATTCGTTTCGTGTTGGGCTTTTTGCAGGTACATAGGTGAAATGTCAAAGCCTTGTATTCTAGATATCTAAGGCATCTAGGGAGAGTCTTCAACCAATGTCCCCTATTTGTTCTGGATATAAACCATTCATACCAGTGGAACACCTTGCTGTTCACAAAAGGTGAAATATTCCAACTAACAAGTCCCAGCAGTTGACTGGGTGATCTATCAAATGGGTACTTTGGATCCTACTCTCCACCCTATTGATCCAATTGAATGTTTAGACATATGTCAGATCTAGGATGGTATACTTCCTTCAAACAAAATATTCCTATAGTATATGATGTATTTTGACCTTCTTATGGATGTTGACTCAGTTGTGATTAAGTCTAGCCTTCATTTTCTTATTGATTCTGATATGTCTGATTATCGATCCTCCTATGTTTGCATTGTTGATTCTTTGAACTCTCCCATTGAACAACAATTCAATGATGCTGATGCATTTGAATCTTCTTGTAGAATTTTTTACTCTTGTGATCATGTTGATTTTCTCCTTGCAGACCCCATCAATTGTATTAACTTTAGCTTTACTCTTGAGGTGTATCGTATTGATTCATTAGAAAAAATTTCAACTCAAAATGGTCCTTTTAACTTTAATTCAAATTCCATGTCATAATGTGTTAGCCAATAAAATCACTTTAAATTTGAAATACTGTATAGGTCTTAAACACTTTTTTAATATAAATTTGGGGATAGGTATCATAAAACAAACTACTTTTTTTGTTTGTATTTTTGACATATCTCTCCGTGTTTTTACTCAAATTTTGATCAGGAGATCTCGTTGGATGCAGAATTCAATTCCCCATCCAACGAGCTCTCCCGATCAAAATTTGAGTAAAAAACACGGGGATATATGTCAAAAATACAAACAAAAAGTATTTTTTTCTTTTCTTCCTCCAAAATTAATAAATATTATTTTATTATTTTAACTAATATTTTATTAAGTTTTTTTAGGAGGCCCATTTTGAGTTGAAATTTCCTCAAATGATAAATCCTCAATCCTTGGCACTATAGATTCTTCCTTAGATAGCTCTACCTTGACTATGCCTTTTATGGAAGATAGCAAAGTTACAAATGTTTCTGCCAAAGTGACCAATATCCGATCTCTTCTTCTGAATATGATATTGATAATGTTGTCTCTTGGAGACATCATTATTACTTGGATTCACAATTGTTTACTGGCCTCTCCTTTTTTTCAATATGTAACCACATTTGCATGTATTATGCTCACGCTTATGAGCCTGATGGTGGATTCCACACTTTTATCTCATTGTATAATCCCTCATCTATTCTATAATCATCGCTCATCTTTGTACCATATTTCCATTGAAACCTGACACCCTTTATCTAGAAGAGACACTCCTTGAGTGTCCTTATCTTGCTTTTGTTCCTTGCACTATGCCTAGGTCTATTTCTCGCGCTTGGAACTAGTTTTGTATGCCTATGAAACTTGTCTCCTTGCATTTAGATCATTCTTTTTGCTTTCCTTTGAGCTCATTAAAAACAGTAAGGAGCCCACAATTTGACTTTTTCGAGATCGTTAAAGCTTCATGGGAAAGGTATATTGAGGTATATTCAATATCTCATCTGACTCCTTAAAAATGACTAGATTTCCAAGTTTGTTTTTCCCTCAAACTCATTAAAGGATGTGATGGAACATCCACATCAGTATAAGTTTAGCCTCTTTGAATATGGCTAGAAGAGTATTCCTAGGTATAGTTTTATCTCTTTTTGGGGCCTCAGAGACAAAATTGATGAAAAAGGAACCTGTTTGAGCTTACTTTTTTTATTTTTCATTCTCTAGTTTACACTATGAAAAATATTTCAAGTGTTCTTTATGTCATTGTCATGCTCGCTAAAAAATAAGTACAAAGCATCTTGTTTACTATTCTTTGTCTCATTCTCGTAAATAAATGGAACATCCCAAGTGATCTTTCCTTCCTTCACACATGTTAAACTAAGTCTATATGATTTATGTTATCACTGTTTTTCGCTCGACGGGAGATGGAGGAAAGGTAGGGAAGAGAGAATACAACCACAAACACATAAAAATTCTAGTCGCAAGGTTGCCGAGAAATTTGTTAAAAGAGCTAGTGTTTCTACGGTGATGATCAAAGGATGAGCTAGATCGACAGTAGAAAGGTTTTTTGAGAATACCAAAAGTGCGATCAAAATTTCCTTTGCATCCTCACGAAATGGCTTTAAACTTGACCGTATATTCTAATGGCCATGATCGATGGAAGACAGGTCAACTGATGAGATTGATTTCGTCAGAACAAAGTGCTCGCGAAATTTTTGGTCTCTCAATCGACGAAATGAGTTAAATAGCAGAAACTGTTGACGATGAAAAGATCACCGAAAAAATATCTACGGTGGGCATTCTCTTCGCTGATGAGACATGCATGGAACAAATCACCTCAGGGGTTCACAAAAAATTGTACTTCAGCACACATGGCTGGTCGAGATCGAAGGGAGTTTTAGAGTGAAAGGTCCAAAATGATGGTATTCATCAAACATCGTCAAAATGAATATTCAGAGATGAAATGTATGACCTCCCATATGGTTTTCTTGTCTCGAAGATACCCTATCAATGCCAAAATATCGAGATTGATGTGTGAAGGGCTCAAGCAATATGAAACCAAATACCCCTACACCATCGGAGCGTTCCTACAATGAAGGAGCTAGATTCATGAAATAGATAACCCTCCTAAAATGAAAGGTCACTGCATCAAGCGTGTTAAATCTGGACAATATCTCAAAAGGTCAAATTACAAAGGGCCAGAAGAGCTTCCACATGAATAAGGAAAATGATTATAAGAAGCAATACTCGGATACCATCATCAAGTGAAGGTAGATGAATAGAGATGTCTTTTCCATATGCAAGGAGCTGAATGGGCGAAGTAATTAGAACCAAAAATAAGGGTCATTTCCATGGCCAATGAAATAGTATCATAGTACAAAATATGGCATGACTGGGATCTCCACATAAATGTAGGATCCAAAACCCACATTCCAACTCATGTTGTCGCCAGGCTACTCAATGGTGAAGTGTGTGGGGGTGCTGATGGGTCATCTTCATATCTGGCTTTCCAGCTCTATATAAAGCACTATTCTCAAAGCCATTAAGAAACATAGTCTTGACGAAGGTAGAATTAAAGTTGGGAAAGTCGAGCGCCAACCTACTATAACTCCTGACAGCCTTGAAGGAGGCTTGTGATGGTTTTTGCATTCACAAAGCCAGTTTGTTAGGGTGTTTTTTTGGTTGGTAAACCTTGGACCAGAGTCCCACTATTCCTGATTTCCCATGCTAGGGGAATTCTAGCCATCATGGTAGGGACATTCACTGTATTAGAAGAGCCTTCCAGTGTCATTGATGTTGGGACAAGGACGTTCATCACATTAGATGGACCTCCTGAGGCTGGTGAGGGAATTACTATCACAATAGAAGGGTGCACCCCTCCAAAGCCGCCAGACATGGTCACTACCTCCAAATCCCCAGCACATGGTGACCATTTCTAGTGGTGCTTTGTCTTAGCGAATTCTTGAACTGGAGGAGTGGGGGGTCCAAAGTCTTCATCACCACCTTTGTGCATTCAACATGCCATATTTATCTAGGGTGGTGAGGAGGTCTAAGATGCACCCTACCGTAATTCCTGCAGGAGGACCCTCCTCATGGGAAGTAAAGAGTATAAGAATGACAAGACAATTCAAAGGCTTGTTACTTCTAGGAGCAATACGGCCCTTCTTAAAGTCCCCTAATATAACAATATTACAAGGAGAGGGGGGATATTTGGGGAAGTTTGAGCATAGAAATAACACAAAATTTCTTGCCGACTTTGATCCCATGCAGAAAGGTGCCTTTGAGCATGGAATGAACACAAATCTCTCATAAGAGACACATTCTAGACTCGACAAAGAAGTAAATGGTTCGATCCCAGTTAGCAACACGGATAATTTTAGTGGTGAATTTTAGCCGAGTGGGCTATTTTTACATGTTTTTCTCCCAAAAAACATTCACAATTTTGCATTTTTTGAAGCCCTGTTTTACCCAATTTCGATGGGGTAAAATGTTTTCACCCTAAAAATTGCCAAATTATTATATAAACGATACAAAATCCTTGGAAATTTAAATATTTTTTGAAAAATATCTCCAATCATTTTATAGTTTCCATTTTAACGATTGGTAATATTCACCAACATTTATACACTTTTAAATAACTATGGTTCCTTAAAATCATCCCTGGTTAGCAATGAGCCACCCAAAGGCGTCCTAAGCTATCGTTTTCAAGACTAGTGAGATAGGAGCCAGGAATGTCGCACTACCATTCAAACCAATCATGCATATTTGCTCCATAATGTTTTTTTGATATATGTAAATCATGGCAGAGATGGCATGTTCTAGTTTATTAGAATTTTTATCGTAATTTGTAACCAGCTTCTTACCCTATTTCGAGATTAATCTCGGATGCTTGAAGCGCTATAAAAATACTCCTGCAAAGGGAGAAAAGGGTTGTTGGTCCTGGTTGGAACCCAAGAGGTTTATTTTTATGCAATTGGAACCATTTTTAATATAAGGAACAGAGCCAGATGCCATCCCGTGGATGTGAGAATTCTTGTTCATTTCTTAAGTTGAAGTATGTGCTTTCCTTTCCTTATGTGCATGTGTTTATAGTTATGTCTTTACATTTTGTTTTATTCATGTCATAGAATTAGTGTATAGTATTTTAGAATTCATACTCATATGTTCCTATCATTATCTCTGATATCCACCAAAAATTTCCTCCAAAGTTGGTGCAGAATTCTCCCTTGTGGTGCTCTACATCAATGAGCTGTCATCTTTCCTCATTTATCACCAGACCTTAACATATTGACCATGACCGAGGTGTTTCCACCACCAACCTCATCTCGTTTCCACCACCAACCTCTGAGAACTCACTTTGTGACGTAATGTCTATCCTTGTTACACATCTGTGAGAGATCCCTCTCTAGAATTGGAGAAGCCAACTCCCTTTCCTAATGTAGTTATGTTGTTTCCCCAGGGTATGCCCTTCGCAGCCTTAGGGTGTGATCGCAGGTGCTAACAAATTGGTGCCGTTGCTGGGATGAAATTTAAAAGCATCCCTGGGAAGAACGATAAAGATTCTAATGACAAAGGGTTTATGAGGGAGAACAGAGACCCCTACATGTGAAAAGGTTGTATCATTTTCCTTGGTGAATCCATGTTAAAATTTCTAAAGAATGACTCGACTGGGGAGATCGACGGCCAAAAATACCGATATGAGGAGGAAGGTTAAAAGCATCCTGTAACTATGTACGATAGGGCTGTAGACCATACCATCGATGCTGAATGACAACTCGGGAATCTAGAAGAAAATAACTCTTTCACCCAGTGACATCTGTAAACCCATATTTCCAATGTTGTGATAGCCCCACTAATGTCATGGTACTAAAATTTAAGTTTCCAAGAAGCCGTTGGAAGCTTCCTCAACATACGTGGAATTCACTATGAAGGCATGGTTAGGCTTGAAGAGAAGAGGAGGTACTCAAGATCCAGCTTTCTCCAAAATTTCTTGGTTCTTCTTGTAAATATCTTTTTCTCTTTTCCTAAGTTTGTTAGAATATACCTTCATGGATTATTTCACCCCAAGCAAATTCATGAGTTCAGTCCTATATATCCTTCCCTACAAATGGAGAATATATATCCGTCCTATATGTCTGATTTTACTCTAGACCCTCTGCTTGAGACCCCTAACATTAAAAGGAATCCTGATAGGCCTTTTGATCTTGTTTCCAAGAGCCTATTTTTTCCACAAGACTCCCCTACAGCTAATACCCAAAGGCTATACATGCCTCATCTTCTACCTTAGATCCTTCATGATTCCCTGCAAAACACTATAAATACCTCCCTGAGTTCGATGGATAATCTAAAGGAGTTACAACTGAGAAACATTTATAGGAATTTGAATATTTTCTTGATTTTTTCGAGATAGAGCATGATGATGTTTGTATGAGATATTTTTCCCAATCTTTGCAAGGATGTGTCAAAAAATGGTTCAGACATTTGCAGCTGGAATCCATCAATACGTGGGAGGGATTTTCTCGTATGTTCCTAGATTTTTGGAGTGAAAGGAGGTCAGTAGATCATGTGCTCTCACAGTTTTATTCTATGAGGAAAGGAGAAGGTAAAACTATGTCAAGTTTCAATGGAAGGTTCATGAGTTTCTATTATGGCATGCCCAAAGAAATTCAGCCCTTAGAGGGTGCGGAAAAACTGCACTATGCGTCTATTTTTCCTCCCGATTTGTCTTTGTTTCTATTGGAAATAAAATCAGCATCATTACAAAGAATGTTTGTTGATGCATTGGACGTCGAAGAAAATTTCATATTGTCGAGAAACATCCTGGACTAGGGAAGTACTAATGAAAATGACGAGGAGTTGGGTCGGGTAGAGGTGCATGAGACAGAGGAGAAATTCCCTTGGCAACTTGCATTTTCCTCTAGTATACAAAAAGAATATCAATTAATGGGTGGAAAGGTGGATAGTTTTATCAGTCCATTCCTTCGAGATTTCAACCATCCTATCACGAGTTGTGGTGGCCTCGAAAGAAGTTGCAGAACACCTATATATGATGAATATGAGGACGACTACTAGGACGAAATTCCTAGATATATAGTTGGAGGTACTACGGGCCTAGGAATTAACATAGAAAAGGACGAGATTGCTAGAATCAGGGTCTCTTCATACGTCCTAAACCCAAGGATCATGTATCAAGGGGAAATGTTTTTCCTGCTCGGCCTCATTTAGGAGGATGGATGCACCCTTGCTGAAGAAATTCCGAAAGATGAAATTATGGTTCCCAAGACACAGATCCAAGAACATGGTTCCTCATTTGAAAACTTCCTAAAGCACACTTTACATGGTTCCTTTGGAGACCAACCTGATTGTGAGTAGAAGGGGTTATTTCTTAAGTAATTTTCCCAAGGCAGGCAGGAGACAAACCTATCCGGATGTTGTAATTTTCCTTATGGTCATGTCCCTAATTATATGGAAAGGTTTTTCGACCAGGATGGTCACTGGTAAGTAGGTGCACCCAGTTCTATTGAGGAATGCAATGCTACCCTTTTCATGACACTTATGAAAAATCAGGCTGTGAATTATGGAGTCTAGCACAAAAAGGTTGATGCCACAGGTACAAAAGATTAAGAGGACACCTCCCAATTTTTTTTGAGATGTTGCCTCTACACGATGTTGGAAGAATGGAAGTTGGAACATTTTTGTCATGACTGACTAACAACTGAAGAATTCTGCAGCGGTTAGGGTTTCTACGATCCGGTAGTGGAATACATGGGGCAGCTGGAAAACGTTAATGTATGGTTATATATTTACAGTAAGGATCAATTTCTTTGTTATAACTCAGTGTCACTGAGTATTTTAGCAGTTTTATCTATACCACATGAGAGGAAATGGGATTTTTGGGACCATTTGCTTGGCTGGATCCACTGGAAGTCAGAAAGTACTTGACCAAGTGATGAAGTCCATTAGATAGGTAGGTAGGTATGAATGAATAAGCTCGACATGACAAGCATTTCCCTTATAATCATTTATATTGAGTGTCAGCTTAGCTTTTCAATTATTTTCGTCATTTGTCTTGATTTTGGTCCTTTGGATCATTTTTAAAAGATTGTAGAAAAAATGCAAGAATCGCCCAATGGATTTTTGTAACGTCCCTGACCCTATGACTGGTGAAGAGGACGCTACCATGGCCTTAACCATCCGGGCTACCATCCCCATGAACATGCGCATTCATAAAATGTTGAAACAAAATGCAGTGAAGTAGAACATACACTGATACAATTATTTATCATACACAGCAGAAGCAACATACATTCATACTAGCATTCAACATGTTCACCATATTCATTAACAATGAAATGATTGCAGGAGTAAAATAGACAAGACTACTTATCTTATGAAGAAATTGTTCCACAACCAGCTACGTCGCTGCAGTGTTCCACCCAACCATAGGCTAGCATGCTCCTAAATCTCTCAGCAATGCTGCAACCCTTGAGTTGGGCATGATTCCCCCAAGGAATAAGGTACAATCAGGCTTACACATAGCCAAGGGTACACCAAAACACAGCCAAGCCAACACAGTTGGGTTTATCAGGACATCTACGAGTTGGGAAAGGCTAAATGCTAAGTTGGTAAGCCCATTACAGAGCTAGGAACACCTACACTAGAACTAGCCCGACTTCTAAGACACCCACACACACCCAACACAAGGAATCAATCCCTTCTCTACTACATAGTCCCTTAGGCCCTGACTTCCCTTCGAGTGCTATTCAGGGGTTGTGGAAAATAAATCCAACCCTCTAGCTCTGTCTGTATGGTTTCCAAACACACCAGGTTTATCAAGCAACCCAAGCCCCCATCCTTGCTCCCAACACAGTCCAAAGACCAACCATTGCACACATGCAATCAATCAGCAGTTACAGCTTAGACAAGGAAAATGACTGTTGAGTCATTCTTGGCCTATCATGGCCAAAATGACTCCTAAGTAACTTAAAGCAGTCTCCCAATGTATCAGCAACACAGTTCACAACGTGGGGAAAAACAACAGTCCCTCCTGGACAACGAAGCAATCGAAAGAGACTTACACATGTCACAAATGGGGATAAAAATCAGGCTCCTGACCTATGAGTGAGGGAAATTTACATCATACCCATGGAAATTTGGATGGAAATCATGCTAGATACCACTCTATGGAAACATGAATGACATTCGAACTACTTCCCCCTCCTGGCTGCATGAGACCAATCGAAAAAGAAGCTTCTGTGTGGAAATTATCAGACTACCATTCCCATGTGAGGATGAATAGACAAGGGAAAGAATGGCTTAGTGGAGTGAGTGGAATGAGGAGCATAGTCATTCTTCTGCCCATCGTGGGGTTCAATCCGCTGGTGGAGTGTGTGTGTGGGCAAGGACTAACAGTCCTACTACACTTCACTCCCAGCCATAACTGCCTCAACTACTCAGCAAAACATTAAAGTGGTAGTTGGTTAAGACAAGGAAAGATGGGCAATCAAACAGGGTGGTGACACATGGATTTCCCCCCTCCCCATAGCCTAAAGTTTGACATTCCCCACCCTTATCCTTGTGAGAATCATGCCCCTTTTCATCATGGTTGTAGTGATCATAGCTGGTTGTGTTTATTTAATTAAATATGTATATTTACATGATTACAAAACTTAATATGTATGTCGCATGCCCCGATATACCATTGGTGACAATTTCAATCTGAAACATAGCATAACCAATCGATGGTGGGGCCTTGGCCTTTAGCTCTGCACCATGATTATTTACAATATATACATCATATACATCTAATGAAACGGGGTCAAAACTGGGGTGTTACATTCCCCTCCCCCTTCAATAGCACTGTCCTCAGTGCTTTACAAAATTGAACAAAATGCTACACTGGTATCGCCTCATTGTTCCGTAGAATTGAACAAAAATGGATGTGCCAATCGCATGGTATCCTCTAGCTCCCATGTAGCCTCTTCAGGTCCGTAGTGCTCCCATTACACCTTTACCTGACCTATGGCCCAGTTCTGGAGCATTGTGACCTTCCTATTGAGGATGCGCATTGGCTCGGTTCGGAACTCTCCCTCGGGTTCCACCTGAATCACATCCCAATTTATCACATGGTTAGGATCATGTACATATCTCTTAAGCAAAGAAACAGAAAAACATTATGAGCTCTAGTACTAGTAGGCAATGCAAGTCTATATGCAACTGGCCCTATTCTTTCAAGCACTTCAAACGACCCACAATATCTTGGTGATATCTTGGCACAGCTTCCAAGCTTCAAGGAAATCTTCATTGCCCTCACTCTGAGGTAAACATGATCCCCAACACTGAATTCCCTATTCACCCTATGCTTATCTGCATAGCTTTTCTGTTTGTCCTATGCTGCTTTGAGATTCTGCCTGATCCTTATAACCTCTTGCTCCATTTCCCTGAGTAATTTTGGTCCAAGCACAATCGTGTTCACTGGATTATCCCAAGTCATAGGTGTCCTACACCTTCTCCCATACAAGGCTTCATATGGACTCATTCCCAAGGATGTCTGTTGTCCATTGTTATAAGCAAACTCTACCAAGTTTAAGTAATCTTCCCACTTGGTTGGTTTGGCCATCACGTACATGTGAAGCATGTCCTTGAGCACCTGATTAAATCTCTCTATTTTCCCATATATCTGACGATGGTATGTAGTACTGAATTTTAGCTTTGTACCCAAATTTGCAAACAACCCCTTCCAAAAATTGGAATTGAACTTGACATCTCTGTTAGAGACTATTGCCTTCGGCAATCCATGCAATCTGAAAATCTCCTTCATGAATATCTTTGCAATATCATCAGTCTTATGTGTAGACTTAACCAATATAAAATGCATCGCCTTAGTCAAGTTTTCTACCACAACCATGATGGAATCATGTTGTCTCCAAGTCATCGGCAATCCTGTAATGAAATCAATGGAAATAACTTCCCATTTCCATTCTGGGACTGGCAAGGGCTGTAACAAACTTGTTGGATGTTGATGTTGAACCTTTACCTGTTGACATTTCATGCACCTGGAAATGTATTCAGCCATGTCCTTTTTCATTCTTGGCTAGAAGTACTGCTTCCTAGCTGTAGCAATTGTCCTTTGGTATCCTGGGTGACCAGAATACAGAGCTTGATGGATTTCATCCATAACAACTCTCCTCAAATCTGCTACATCTCGAATATAAATTCTACCTTTATAAGTGAGAAGTCCATCTTCTTCCAATTTATATCCCTCATACCTCTTCTCAAGACTTTGTTGCTGCAATTTTTCTTTTACCTGCTCATACAATTCATCTCCAGCAGCATGACTAACAATCTGTTGCCTCAGATCTGATTGGCAACTACTAAGAGATGCCACATGTATTTCTTGCACCTTCCTACTAAGTGCATCAGCTACCTTATTTTCCTTTCCTTTTATGTGCTTGATTTTGAAATCAAACTCACATAAAAATTCCAGCCATCTTGCTTTCCTAGCATTCAGAGTAGGCTAATCAAACAAGTACTTCAGAACACAATGGTTTGTCCTAAGCTCGAATCTTCTACCCATCAAGTAATGCCTCCACATCTTGAGGGCATGTACTATGGCTGCAAGCTCTAGATCATGAGTGGCATAGTTCTTCTCATGATCCTTCAGCTTTCTTGACTCATAACATATTACATGGTTGTCCTGCATAAGGACTCCTCCAAGCCCTTGTCCGCATGCATCGGTACACACCACAAAATCTTTCTCTGGGTCTGCAACTTTCAATACATGTGCACTGGTGAGAATATTCTTCAACTGCTGGAAGCTTTCTTCACACCTCGATTTCCATTTCAAACTTCATCCCCTTCTTTTGCAACGAAGTGATGGCATGTGCAACTCTAGAGAATCCTTCAATGAATCATTTTTAGTATCCTGCAAGTCCCATAAAAGATCTTACATCTGTCACATTTCTTAGAGTAGGCCAATTCATAATGGCTTCAATCTTTTTAGGGTCCACAGATATACCCTCCTCTGAGATAATGTGACACAAATACTAAATTCTATCTCTATAGAAGTCACACTTGCTTAGTTTTGCATACAGCTGATGCTCCCTGAGCAATTTCAATGTCAATCTCAAATTCTCTTCATGCTCTTTCTCATTCTTAGAATAAACAAGACTATCATCAAGGAAAACAACAAAAAACTTGCCCAAATATTTGCTGAAGACACTATTCATAAGGCACATAAATGTAGCTAGTGCATTTGTGAGACCAAATGGTACCACTACAAACTCATAATGTCCATACCTTGTCCTGAAGGTTGTCTTATGAATGTCTTCATCCTTGATTCTCACCTGATGGTAACCAGACCTCAAGTCAATCTTGGAAAATACCCTTGCTCCCCTTATTTGATTGAAGAGGTCATCAATCCTAGGCAAAGGATATTTATTCTTCATAGTAACCTTGTTCAATTGTCTGTAATCAATACATAACCTGAGTGTACCATCTTTCTTCTTTACAAACAGAACTAGTGCTCCCCAAGGAGACACACTTGACTGGATATACTTATTTTCCAATAACTCTTGCAGTTGCATCTTCAATTCTAGAATCTCCAGTGTACTCATCCTGTAGGGTGCCTTGGACACTGGTGCTGCTCCTGGCACAAGTTGAATTGTGAAATCAATGTCCCGCTTTGGAGGAAGCCCTGGAACCTCATCAGGAAACATTTCCTTGAATTCTTGTAACACTTGATAGTCCACCAACCTAGGAGTTTCATCTCCTGATGTCTCCAAAATATGAGGTACATACAACTGGAAACCCTTCCTATAGAACTTCTTTAACTGCATTGCTGAAACTTGCCTTACTGAAATCATCTTTGGAATACCTTTCACAACTACTAGGTTCCCTTCTTCATTCATGTATTCGAAAGTCTTATTATAATAGTCAAGCTTCACCCTGTGATCTTCTAACCAATCCATTCCAATGAGAACATCATAGGAACCAAGCGGTAGAACATTCATATCTACACAAGTGACCAATCCATCCATGACCAATGGACATTTCTCCACCACTTCATTAACCTTTCTCTTAGCTCTAGTGGCTAGCTGAACTAACCAAGACTTCCTATGCTTTACTTTATTAAAAGCACAAATCTCCACTACTCTAGGAGTAATGTAACTATGTGTAGAACTGGGGTCAATCAAAATAGAAATAGATTGCTCAACAATCTTACCTGCTACTTCAACCACAGTTGACTGGTGATCTTCCTGGCGGTCCTCCAGTGCTACATAAATCCTAGGGACTGCCCTTGCTACTTGACCCACTGTTTCTACTTCTTGAATGTTGAAAGCTAGCCCCACACTCTCATTATTGAGTGGACAATTTCTACGCATGTGGGGTTCTCCACATTTCCAACATTGAAGTGGCCCTCTATTCTGTTGTGGATCCTTAGGCTTTTCTCTTGTCATTCCAACTGGCTTACTCATAGCTTGGGATGGTTGTTTCTACTGATTCCTAAAGTTAGAAGGTTTGAAACCTTTCTTTCTTTGGTCAAACTTCGCATTCTTCTTGTCCTTCCATGCCTTATGGTAATCTGGCTTACCTTTTCTTTGCTCATAGCAATACTTAGCCTTCCTTATTGCTTCCTCAAGAGTTCTAGGTTCATAAAACTCAATTCTATCTTTGTAAGACTGAGGTAATCCACTCAGAAAATGCTGGACCTTCAATTTTTCATCTCTAATGTACCGGACATACCTCAACAGCTCCAAAAACTTATTTGCATATTCTTCCATGGTCCACTGTCCCAATCTCAGCTCATGGAACTCCTTAATCTTGTCATCATAATACCTGTCAGAGAGGTATTTCTGCTTGAAATACTTCTTGAACTATTTCCACTTAAGTCTTCTTTCACTAATCCTCTTTACTTGCTTGAAGTGTTCCCACCAAATGTATGCTCTTCCATTCAAATTGAATATGGTAACTCTTTCCTTCATGTTTCCTGAATAATCATGCACTTGAAAGTACTTCTTTATCCCAAGAAGCCAAGCTTCAGCTTCTTGTCCAATATTTACCTCACCATCAAATGTAGGAGGTTTATCTTTCTTAAATTCATCCCGAGATAAATCCCTATGGTGTCTCTTTCTTTTTATTTTATGAGAAGAAGAACTTGAATCCCCGTTGGATTCTTCAGAGTCCGATGATCCACTAGAAGTCCTTCTCCTTCTCCTAGTACTGCTCTTACTACCTTCTGGTCTCGCTGTACCTCATCCAGAGTTTATCTTTCTTTGCAAGTCTGTCAAACTCTACAACATTACAACATTCAACTGATGCTTCTCTTCCTAGGATTTGATCAAGCTTCTCATGGTGGCTGCAACATCTAACGGTGTTTCCTGGAATCTCCTTCCATTAGACTATATGTCATCATTTCTATTACAGAAATTTTCTCCCATGGCATCTTCTGCTCGCTCGTAAGAATCCCAAGCATCATACCCATCATGGGTTCTCATGACTGAACCACCTCTAGCTTTACCACACTTCTCTTTCTGGAGTACTGCCCTTGGAAGTTATCTAAAGTTCTGCAAATGTGTTCATAGCAAACCGTTATATGCATAATACTAATATAAATCAAAATTACTTACCTTTTCTTTTGGAAATTCATAAAACAACAATTATGCTAAAACACCAAATTCTTCTCTATTTCATATTCAGCTCTGTGACTATGGACAGTCTGCTGAAATCTACAGAAAACCGACTGAATACAGTCTAAAAGTGCTCAAAACAATACTGAGAAATTCTTCTGAAAAACCCAAAGTTTTCTTAGGCCCAATCAGACCTCTTCCTAGCTATTCTACTGACACTGTGGTAGTCAAAACAACTACACTTCCTATCTGCATCAACGACCACATTGTCTGTGCATCGGGTGCATAGTCCTTTGAGCAGTCGCAACGATGGAAGTTTTCTTACTTCAGTTTCTGAGGGCAGACATCTAGACTTCTGATCGACGAGTTACTCATCTGATTACTTCCTCCGCATCAGCTCTTCCATATTCTATTCATCGGAGATCTAAGTCACTATACTTCCTGTCATTACGGCAATCCAAATGGCAACTTACCTCCTCTGTGTCGCTGATCGGCTATGTTATTACATTGGACGATTAGTCTTCTAGGCAGCCACAATAGTGGAAAGCGATCTCACTATGGGTTCCACGGAAATTATTGGCTATCAGACCTACTAACCGTCGGGTGGATAGTGTCCTAGACTACCACAATGGTGGATTCTTAAACCTTTAACGTACCCGATCCTCAATAACTTTTCGACAACCTTCTACTTAAACAAAATTTTCAAATTTTCTTCTCATCGGCTGGCGGAAGTACTAATCACTGTGGCATCAACGGTTGAAGCCTCTATCCTTCAGAAGGATAGTTCATTGGCTAGCCACAATGGCAGATGTTCAATCCAATAACCATCGCTGATGGTCGATGACTCCAGGACTTGAAAATTTTTCAAAATTTTCCCTTTTGTCTTCCTTTTTGCCACTTGATCGGCTCGATCCTCTTCTTTTGTAGACGAAATAGTTCCATCAGCATCCGCAACGGTGGCCTACCATCTTCGATCTTCTTTTGATCGGTGGCCAAACCTACTGAGGCATAACCTGATCGGCATCGTAGTCTCTTCTTGTCGGAAGGCTAGTGCTCTAGGCCTCTGCAATGGTGGGCATATGAACCACTAACTTCCGTTGATCCAAACAGCTAACCGTCACCGATCACCGATGGCCTCAACACTTAGACAATTTTTGAAAATTTCTTCTTCTATCGACAAAAACTTCTCTATATTTCACTCACTCTGTCGGCTCCATAATCCACTAACACCTTGGCATCAGTGAGTGGAATACTAAAGCATCGGCGGGTTAGTTCGATCAGCAGCCGCAATGGTGGCTCGTCATCTTCGATCCTTTCCCGATCGGTGATCCAATTCGTTAATGTTTTCTGATCAGTGAACTGATTTTTGACTGGCATCGGTAGTTAGAGCTTCTCCCTATTAGAAGACTAGTGCTCTAGGATTTTGCAATGGTGGGCGTATGCAACACTATCTTCTTCCGATACCTGACGATTTACGGCCTTAGAAAAATTTTTAAACTTTCTTTACGGCATCGACAGTCAGAGGCCTTACCTATCGGGAGCATTGTGGTCTAGCCATCTATAATGGCGAGCTCTCGATCAACTATTTTCCATTGACGTCCATTGACGGTCTGAACAACAAACTTTTGTTGGTGCCGAAAGTCAATATAGGGTGTTTCTTCCACTACATCGAGCCGGTGTTTCGGTGGTCTTTGACTAATCTTCGTCGAAACTGTGGCTCCCACATCCACTAAGTTCCACCGAAGGCTGACAAAAACTTACAAAATTTTATGCAATTTTCTTCCAACTATGCTCCATCGGGTGTGCTTCTGCCTAGCTCTCCACTGCATTGGAAGTCCATCCCACTAAGTTTTCTGATGAACCGACAATTCAAACACTTAGACAAATTTTGTGAATTTTTTTTTTCCAGTCATTCACTGATTTCTTCTGGGCAGAAGGAAACATGCCTTTGCGAACTGGTTAGTCATGGCCCATAGAGGCCCATGTTGCAACCTGCAAGCTCTGATACCACACTGTAATGTCCCCGACCCTCCGACCGACAAAGAGGACACTACCATGGCCTTAACCATCCAGGCTACCAGCCCCATGAACATGCGCATTCATATAATATTGAAACAAAATGCATTGAAGTAGGACATACACTGATACAATTATTTATGATACACAGTGGAAGCAACATACATTCATACAAGCATTCAACATGTTCACCATATTCATTAACAGTGAAATGATTACAGGAGTAAAATAGACAAGATTACTTATCTTATGAAGAACTCGTTCTGCAACCAGCTACGTCACTACAACGTTCCACCCAACCATAGGATAGCATGCTCATAAATGTCTCAGCAATGCTTCCACCCCCGAGCTGGGCATGATTCCCCTAAGGAATAAGGTACAAGCAGGCTTACACATAGCCAGGGGTACACCAAAACACAACCAAGCCAACACAGTTGGGTTTATCAGGCCATCCAAGAGTTAGGAAAAGATAAATGCTAAGCTGGTGAGCCCAATACAGAGCTAGGAACACCTACACTAGAACTAGCCTAACTTCTAAGACACCCACACACACCCAACACAAGGAATCAGTCCCTTCTCTGCTACACAGTCCCTCAGGCCCTGAATTCCCTTCTAGTGCAATTTAGGGGTTGTGGAGAAGAAATCCAGCCCTCTAGCTCTATCTGTTTGGTTTCCAAACACACCAGGTCTATCAAGCAACCCAATCCCCCATCCCTTCTCCCAACACAGTCCGAAGACCAACCATTACACACATGCAATCAATCAACAGTTATAGCTTAGACAGGGAAAACAACTCCTGATTCATTCTTGGCCCTATCATGGCCAAAATGACTCCCAAGCAACTTACAGCAGTCTCCCAATGTATCAGCAACACAATTCACAACGTGGGGAAAAACAACAGTCCCTCCTAGACAACGAAGCAATCGGAAGAGACTTACACAGGCTGCAAATGGGGAGAAAAATCAAGCTTTTGACTTGTGCGTGAGGGAAATTTACATCAGACCCCCAGAAATTTGGATGGAAATCATGCTAGATACCACTCTGTGGAAATGTGAATGACATCCGAACTGCTTCCCCCTCCAGGCTGCGTGAGACCAACTAAAAAAGAAGCTTGTGCGTGGAAATTCTCAGACTACCATCCCCACGTGAGGATGAACAGGCAAGGGAAAGAATGGCATAGTAGAGTGAGTGCAATGAGGGGTGTATTCATTCTTTTGCCCATCGTGGGGTTCAATCCACTGGTGGAGTGTGCATGTGGGCAAGGACTGACAGTCCTGCCACACTCCACTCCCAGCCATAACTGCCTCAACTACTCAGCAAAACATTAAAGTGGTAGTTGGTTAAGACAAGGAAATATGGGCAATCAAACAGGGTGATGACACATTGATTTCCCTCCCCCCATAGCCCAAAGTTTGACATTCTCCACCGTTATCCTTGCGAGAATCATGCCCCTTTTCATCATGGTTGTAGTGAGCATATCTGGTTGGGTTTATTTAATTAAATAGGTATATTTACATGATTACGAAACTTAATATGTATGCCGCATGCCCCAATATACCATCGGTGACAATTTCAATATGAAACATAGCATAACCAATCGATGGTGGGGCCTTGGCCTTTAGCTTCGCACCATGATTATTTATAATATATACATCATATACATCTAATGCAACTGGGTCAAAAATAGGGTGTTACAATTTTGGCACTTGTTCTACATTGTTCTTTGCTACCTCACAGGGAGGATAGCATCCCAGCTAGAGCCACTTTTTATCATTGATTTTCACTCGATGGGAGATGGCGAAAAAGTAGGGCGGAGCAACCATGACCACAAACACATAAAAATTCCAGTCGTAGGGTGGCCAAGAATTTTTTTAAAAGAGATTGCATTTCTAAGGTGATGATTGAAGGACGAGCTAGATCGACGGTCGAAATGTTTTTCACGAATACCATCAGCACGATTAAAATTTCCTTTGCATCCTCGCAAAATGGCGTTAAAGAGACCGCAAGTTCCGAGGGCCACGATCGACGAAAGATAGATCAATGGATGAGATTGATTTCTTCGGATCAAAGTGCTCGTGAAATTTTTGGTCTCTTGATTTGTGAAATTAGTTAAATAGCGGAAATTTTTGATGATGCAAATCTTGTTGAAGAAATATCTATGGTGGACATTCTCTCCGCCGATGAGACATGCACAAAACAAATCACCTCAGGGGTTTGTGAAAATTGGTACTTCATCACATGTGGGAGGTCGAGATCGAAAGATCCAAAATGATGGTATTCATCAAATTTCATGGAAAGGAAGATTCATAGGTGAAATGTATGACCCTGCGTATGGTTTTCTTGTCCTGAAAATACCCTGTCAATGCGAAATCCCGAGACAAATGTGTGAAGGGATGAAGCAACAGGAAATCGAATACCCCGACACCTTCGAAGTGTACCTGCAATGAAGGAGATGTATCCAAAGGTCACTGCATCAAGTGTGCTAAATCTAGATAGTATCTCTAAAGGTAAAATTAGAGAGGGCGGACAAAGCTTCCACAGGAAGCAGGAAGATGATTATAAGAAGGAATACTCAGATACCATCATCAGGTGAAGGTAGACGAATAGAGATTTATTTTCCATATGCAGGGAGCTGAATGGGTGAAGTAATTGGGACTAATGCTAGGGGTCATTTCCATGGCCAACGAAATATCATCGTAGTACAAAAGATGGCATGACTAGGATCTCCACATAAATATAGGATCCAAAACCCATGTGCCCACTCATGCTGTCACCAA
The DNA here is from genome assembly GCA_001517045.1 of Pseudotsuga menziesii. Classification (NCBI taxonomy): domain Eukaryota; kingdom Viridiplantae; phylum Streptophyta; class Pinopsida; order Pinales; family Pinaceae; genus Pseudotsuga; species Pseudotsuga menziesii. The sequence goes on along the minus strand of LPNX010642172.1, from coordinate 1,681,455 downwards.
GATACTCGATGGTGAAGTGTGTGGGGGTGATGATGGTTCATCATCATATTTGGATTTCCAGATCTATATAAATCATTATTCTCAAAACCATTAAGAAATAGAGTCTTAATGAAGGTAGAATGAAAGTTGGGAAAGTCGAGCACCAGCCTACTGTAACTCTTGAAAGCCTTGAAGGAGGCCTGTGATGGTTTCTCTGTTCACTAATTCGGTTTGTCGAGGTATTTTTTCAGTTGGTAAACCTTGGCCCAGAGTCCCACTGTTCCTGAGTTCCCATGCTAGTTGAATTCCAACCATCACGGTAGGGGTGTTCATTGTATTAGAAGAGCCTTCCAGCGTCATTGAGGTCGGGACAAGGAATTCCTGAGGCTAGTGAGGGAATTATTGTCACAATAGAAGGGTGCACCCCCATAGAGGCCATGCCTAGAATTTCCTGTCCAGTGGGAATCCCTCCAAAGCCACCAGATGTGGTCGCTGCCTCCAAATCCCCAACACTTGGTGACCATTTCTAGTGGCGCTCTGTCTGAGAAAATGCTTGGAATGGAGGAGGGGGAGTCCAAAGTATTCATCACCACCTTTGTACATTCCATGTGCCAACTTTATCTAGGATGGTGAGGAGGTTGAAGATGCACCCCACTGTATTACATGTATGAGGAACCTCCTCATGGGAGGTAAAGAGTACAAGAATGACAAGCCACTTCAAAGGCTTGTTACTTCTAGGAGAAATGTAGCCCTTCTTCAAGTCCCCTTGTATAACAGTGTTACTAGGAGAGGGGGGAGCTTTAGAGAAGTTCAAGCACAGAAAGAGTACAAAATTTCTTGCCAACTATGAGCCCATGCAAAAAGGTTCCTTTGAGCATAGAGTGAACACAAATCACCAAGAAGAGACACGTTGCAGACTCAACAGAGAAGTAAATGGTTTCAGCCCAGTCAACAATGAGCCACCCAAAGGCATCCTAAGCCATCATTTTCAAGGCCAGCGAGCTCAAAGCCAGAAACATCATGCTGCCATTCATACCAAGCATGCATATTTTATCCATAATGTTTGTTTGATATATGTAAATCGTGGCAGAGACGCTACGTTCTAGTTGGTTAGAATTTTCATCGTAATTTGTAACCAACTTATTGCCCTGTTTTGAGATTAATATCATGGGCCTAAAGCACTATAAAAGACTCCCACAAAGGGAGAAAAGGGTTGTTGGTCCTGGTTGGAACCCGAGAGGTTTATTTTTATGTAACTGGACCCATTTTCAATTTAAGGAACATATTTGTTTCTGTTTATCTCTTTACATTTTGTTTTCTTGATGTTGTATACTTAGTGTATAATGGTTTGGAATTCATACTCAAATGCACCTATCATTATCTCCCATATCCACCAAACATTTCCTCCAAAGTTGGTGTAGAATTCTCCCTTGTGGAGCTCTACATCGATGGGATGTCATCTTTCCTCATTTATCACTAGACCTTAACTATTGACCATGACAGAGGTGTTATCTTGTTCTTGCAGGAATTATCTATGCAAAATTCTTGATGTTTCCTTTGTATTTTTTTACTCCATTTCCCCAATATATCTCATCTTGTTTCCACCGCCAACCTTCGAGAACTTACTTTGTGAAATTATGTCTAACCTTGTTACACATCTGTGAGAGATCCCTCTCTATAATTGGAGAATCCAACACCCTTTCCTAAATTTGTTCTATTGTTTCCCTGGGGTACGCCCTCCGCAGCCTTAGGGTGTGATTCTGGGTGCTAACACTTTCTTTTGAAGGAGTGTCAGTTTAGTGATAGTTTACCCCTTTTTCAGACCTTGGCAACTAAATACAAAAAAGTATCCCTTAGTTCCTCGAAAGATAATATATTTCTCCTCTAAATTGTTTTATACCTTTTTAGACTCAAGAGACTAACTTTACAAAAATGCATTCCCCATAGAGTGTTCCAAGACATTTTAATACTCTCCAACTATGAAAAATATATCAAGCATCCACTAAGTTGGGCTCGTAAAATCCACGGATCAGTATTTTATCAAGCATTCTTCTTTCTTGGACTCATTAAACCTTTACAATAAATAAGGAAAGGGAAGTTCATTCAAATGTCATTTATTTCATGGTAGAAAGACTTGTCTCCTTGAACAAAGCACTCATTTTGAGTCTATCAATAGTTGGGTTCTAGTTTTGTACCTTAGGGTTAAGCTTGATCTCAGATTTATTACTCCTCTAGTTGGTTGCTTTTCCAATTATATGGAGAATAGGTCAATGTATCATACATTCCAGATTTGTATCATTCATCCTTTTGTGTCTAAAGTTTCCCAAGTCACATTTGTGTCATGCTCATTGTTCAAAGATAAAACCTTTGTTGGTCATTTTGCAGTTTCTTTGACCTTTTGTGTCGACCACTCGTTGGTATCAATCCATTACGTCTAGTCTTCAACGGTCCTTGCTGCAAAACATTATACTCGTTCTAGATCAAATCAGTGTTTGACTTACCTCGTGTTGGATGATGGAGGATTCCTTAATTACTTCCTTCCAATGGATCTCTTCCTATTAACTTCAACACATTTTTCTTCGGGAATGAGATTTATAGTTTATGACAGTACCTTGGGGATTGTAGTCATCATTGGCAATTTCCCTTGCTATTGGGTAGTGGGAATACCTTAATATATCCTACTCGATGGATTCTCCAGGTGTTTGAATTCAGGACCATTTATTCACACTTGTTAGAATGTACTAGGTACCTTGGGGACAATTTTCATTAATGGTGGTTTCCCTCACTTTTGTTAACAGTTCTCATCAATGATCGATAATCAAATAGTTTCATCCATATTTGACATAAAATCCTTTATTCACATGGTCATTATTCGTACCTTTAGTCTATTTAGATTAAAGAACTTGAGTCAACAGTAGCATTATCATCTTTTTTCTATTTCTTGAGTTGCACAATACCTTATAACACTTCATATGACATTTGTTGAGACATAAATCCACCTTGTGTTTTTTATGGCTATGATCGATTATTGAGCATGGATCAACCTTGTTAATTTGTGACCATTACTTTTCTAGATTTCATATGACTCTTTTTTGCATATCGTGTGGCCATGATAGTTACATTATTGATACATATATTGGATCCTCCTGGTATATTTTTGGTGATCATTTGTATATGGAAATATATTACCTAGAGATCAGTTTTGTTTGACATTTATCTCTCTTTATGGTACCTCCTGTTGATCCTACAATCTTGGATTCTCCAGTCTCTTTGACTCCTCATCTCAATCGTTTTCCTTTTTTATAATGTATTTCATCTACCGTATTCCCCTCTACCCTCATACATTAGGGGCATCTATTATATCTAAAAATGGCACTTCTCTATCCTCGACGACTTTTAAATGTTTTCATCACATGATGACAATTCCATGATGACACTTCATGAAATCTGTTAGTCACCCAAAGGACGCATGTGGATGGAAGGGCCATATCTGGAGTTATGTAACTCTTTTTAACCTATTTTCCATACCATTGGAAAGGTATCAGACCAAGAAACAACTTTTCATAAGAAAACAACTCCTTAAACTGCTTGCAAATACCCTAAAAATAAAACATGTGTTTCCTTCGTGACTTTATAGAGGGAAACCTGTGTGTATACCCTGAAATGGTACAAAAATGTCAAACATAGAAAATTATTGAGGCTTGGGTGGTTTGGGTGTTTTGGAACTTCTCCTTCAGTTGTAATTGATCCATTGTTTATACTAACTCTTTAGATAAGTATATAAGAGAGAGGGAGAGAGGGGGCCATGAATGGGGATTTATCCTTTCATAATGTTATGTTGGTGAAATTGGGACTCTCATTCCCCTACCTTTTACCTAGATTTCATCTCCCTTTGTTGCAGAGCTTGGAGGTTGAGATTCGTGGATAAGAGAAGCAAAAGACCCAGATCAAAGGTTTCACGAGGTTCCTTCCATGAGGAGAAGGTATATAGTGCACTTCTTCCATTGATTAATAAAGAGTTGATGCTATTCCCTTTCCAAATCAATGCATGATAGATGTTATATCTATGCTCATGTTTAGATTTTGATGTTTATCATATTAGGGTTTCATATTATCTTGATTATGATTGATTTACATGTGGTCAAATTGGTTTGAGGAAGGTTTGAATTTTTTTTTGTAGGTCTCTTGGATTGAAGAGCAAGAGAAGGGATAAAGGAAATCTTGGATAAACCTTTAGTTTGTAAGGTGTGAACCCTTCTAACCCTTGAACCTTGTTTAATTCATGCTTGCAGAGTGTTACACATCAATCTTTATACCCCTAGTACATTGGTGTCCTTGGATGCATCCATATGAACACTTTCCCTAACAACACATATGGTTGTGGTTCATCTTAAAAGTGACTGAAATTAGTTGATAAATCACCTTACAAAATCTTGTAAAAGAATCAACTATTTAGATTTGAGAATTGATAAGATCAATGACAAACATGTAATCCACTGGATGAAAATGCATGTTTTATAACGTTCGTGAATTTTGGAGAAATGACAATTGCAGTATGTTAAAGGTTGGAAATGATCAATGGTGCATCAGCCGAGGATTAAAGATCAGTGGTCGATGTTCATTCCATGATTTCAACTAGAGGGGAATATGATAGAGGAAAAATCCCTACAATAGCTATGTGGCCTTGCTGTGTGACATCATTGACAAAAGCCTTCCAGCTATGAATAGGTTGTAGAAAAGAAAGAGTATTATTTTCTTTCCATGTTGTTAGTTGAGGATCATTCCGCTGGGGAAAAACCTGTAATGGAAAACCGTCTCCCACAATCCTGAAACCACCTTTTGGAATATTATAAAAAGAAAAGGGTTACGTGGAAAGAGGGAATTTTTCATTTTGTGCCCAAAGATAAACGTGCTTGTTCATTTGGAAGCCAAGTCAGACCTTCTATTTTCAGCCATCGATTTCCAAGTAGGCCACATAGCCCACAGAGCGAGTTGTTTTTACAAATGGAAGGAGAAGGTGAAGTCGATGTTCAAGCTAAGGAATTCAATAAATTTGAAGAAAATTTTGAGGACAAATATGGTGATGTTTTTTTACATAGTTTTACCATTTGGTCTTGTTCATGAAATTAAGAATAAGTTAAAAACCTTAGAACCACAAGGAATCATTGTAAATGGTGTCCATAGGTCCTATTTCCACCATTTTTGTCTAGAAAAAACACTATTTTTTCCTGATTTTGTTGCATGGTGTGCTACTAACTATTCCCAGTCAGAGAGGGTCATCAGGGATTCCAACCAATCAAAAATACTTTTCCCATAAATTCCTTGGTTATTAGAGATTCATTAGAAGTTTCGTAGTCTTTTTCCCAAAACCTTGAATATTTCCTGGAAGAAAACATAAGTGAAATGTATAGGCATGCTACAGTAGAAATAAAACAAGATTTACTAGTGAAAATCCTTAAACTTGATGTCTTGGTAGAGAATGTATGCTTCCCTTTATATATTGACAAGTTCAATGAAGAATACCAGTATGTTCTTTCTTTGTTATTTCAGTTCTTAGGGTTGGATAGTGACATATTTGTTCCTGAAACCTTGTTAAGAATATTGTTTAGGTTGATTCTACACCAGTTGGAGTCTGAGCCTAGTCAGTATCTTTGTCTTAAATTTGATGAATTCCTAGATGGAAATATTTATTTACAACTAGTGAATTTCCACATAACCAGACACTTAAAGTTTCATTCATATTTGGTCAGAATGTTCCTATATTTCAATGAAGAAAATCTATAGTTCCTTGAAATACTTTTTACTTATGAGATCAAAAAGATTGCCTTCAATTCTATGAATATATTCATGTCAGAAGTATACATAGTTATCTTCCAAGCAAAGGTTCTTAGAGTTATACTAGAAATGGAAGATGTGTTACAATTCATTCCTGAAAAAATAATTGGTGATTGGTTCTATTTAAAAGGAACATACTGTCCTCAGGGTTATTTTTTGTTCATGAACCATATATTTTGACTGCAATTTTGACACCAAGATGTTTTTTCTCTAGAATTAATTAGACATACGATTATTGTGAGAATGAAGATGTTATGAATTTTAGGATATCTTCTAAGATTAAGTTTCCTTTGAAAATGGATCCTTTCATTATAAAGAATAAAGTTTCTCGTGCAATGATAGAAGGACAGTTGCAGGATATGAATTTCATGAAAGCCTCAAAAATAAATTATGACCCAAATCATATTATATCATAGAGAAGACATCAGAATAAAAATAAGGCCTTTGATCACCAGGAAATAGAAGGATTGGTTGAAAGAGATGCTATGATGGAGTACAAATCAAGTGTAGAGATTTTAGAAACATTACAATTAAACCCTTCCAGATTGATGAAATATGTTGCTATGTTAGTACGAACCCCCAATAAAGCGAGAATTACTAGAAACCGAATATTTTCAGGGACAACTGAAATAGAAGATGAAGGCCAGGATTCCATAAAAATACCTACGATTGATTTAGATAAATATTTGGTTGAATCAGAAGACAAGAAGATAAAGGAAAAAGGAAAAGTTCAAGGTCTATTCATTCAAATACAAAAATATTGTTTTGTTGAGGAAAAAGAGGATGGGTCTACTGATAAGTACAAATCTAGAAATGATTTATATACCAAACATGGTTAAGAAAATCAATTTTCTTTTGAAAAAAATCTTTCAAATGTTTTCCTAAAGTTAGAGATATATCAGATAAAGAGATTTAACTAATAATTTTTAAAGACCATGTGAAGAATACTTTGAACATGGATGTGTCCTCTCATGACAAAGTTTCAGAAATGAGAATTAATTTGCAAAGAATTACAGTCCCAAATAAAATCCATTTGCATAAACAGACTGGAGAAGTGATTTATACTAATTTATTGAAGGATACTCTAAAGGTTTCAAAGCTACAAGCCACAATGGGAAAATTGGTAATCCAATTGAATCCAGGGATGATTTTAAGGAACCATACTTATTTAAATGTGTATAAATGTTGGCGATATTTTTCAAAAATAGTTTTAATTTCCAAGGATTTTATATCATTTATATAATGATTTGGCGATTTTTAGGGTGAAAAAATTTACCCCACCAAAATTGGGCTAAACAGGGCTTCAAAAAATGCAAAATGGTGAATTTTTTTGGGAGAAAAACATTGAAAAATAGCCCACTGGGCTAAAATTCGCACATAAAATTATCCATGATTGAAGCAGGATAAGATTGAAAATAAAAATTAACAATAGCATATTAAGAAGATTTAGGGTGTCCTTGTGGATATGGACAGTGAACCATATAGAGGACAAGCCACAAAGAAAAAAAATTCTGAAAAAAAGAAAACACAATTCAATGGTTTAAAAGAAATAAAAAGTTGTGGGAGGGAATTTGCTGAAGTTCAACTTTGGGAAAAGTTGGATCCATAATCCACAATCTGCAACTTTGCGGAAGGAATATTACGAAAGGAAATTTGTGGAGGTTAAAATTTGGGAAAAGTTGGATCCACAATCCAATTGCGGAAAGGAGTGTTGAAGCCGCATAAATTGTTGAAGTCAATTTTAATTCAAGAATTTCTGCAATCTGCAATCCGCAATTGTGGAAAGAAACTTGTGGAAAGGTTCTTACAGAAAGGAAATTGCGGAAATTCAAATGCGGGAGATAAAGGATATTGCAGAAATTGAGTTGTGAGAAGGTTGAAGTTACTGAAAGACTCAGTTGCAGAAGAAATCCTCCAGGAAACTAGATTGTAGAACAAAAGTTTTCAGAATTGAGCCTAGAAAAACAAGGCTACACAATAGATTTACAGAAGAAACATTTGGCGAGAAGATAAATTATGAGTTTTGTAAATATAGAGCAAGGTAAATCTTGGGGAAAGAAGATGGGATAAAGGATATTTGGGGTTTCCTTCTGCATCATGCTGTATCAGAGAAGAAGAAGAATTTTGTGTGAAGGTAGCAGAGCATAGAATATTTTGCATGAAGATTGTTAGAGCTCAGATCATAGCTAAGAGGTAAATCAAATACTGATTTTTAATTTATGTTAAAGTTTAATAATAACAATTGTGTTGAGAGGGTTAATCAGGTGAGAGTATTTAGAATTGATTTAAATCAAGAATTACAGAAAGAGAAGGTGTGGTTTAGATTTGAAGTTTGATTCTAGCCACGGGAGAGTGCAAAAGAAATCCTTGGAAGGATTTAGCATGTTAAAAAAGTCTAAAGGAAGAGGATTTGTACATAGTACAATTATGTTCCTAATGAAGAAGAGAATGTGAGCTCTTATAAAAGAGGAAGAAAGAAACAAATAACAAGGAATTTATTGAGGAAGAGTTTGTGAACTCTTAGAGGAAATAGGAAGCAGTGGAAAAACCCATAAATCCAACAGAGGTTGGACAAGAGAGGACTAGTGCATGTTCTCAAAAAGAGGAGTGGACCTACAGAATCCAAGAAGAGAAAACGGAGGTTGGTCAAGAGGTTTCAGAGGTGAAGAACCAGAGATACCAAAAGGACAAAATCAAGGAGAGATAGCTTGTTGAGGTATAGAATACAAGTGTGGAGACTTGTTGAGGGAGACATAGGAAATCAGTCTACAAGTGGATAGGATGAATTTCACAAAGGATAAGGAGACAAAAATAATGACTACTGAAGGTCATTGCAGGGGTTTAGAGGAAAGCCATAATAGAAGAAAGAATAAAGGTATAAAAAAGGAGAGCCAAGAAGAATGAAACATGGAGTTGTTGGAGTTATAAAGATACATTTGGTTCTTCGAGAGGCGTATACAAGTAGTTTCATAAGAAACCCAGAGGTATGGTTGGGTAATAAGAAAAAGGAAGGTGAAATGATATTCGTTGCAGGTGAAGTTAAGGAAAAATATATATGCTAGATCGAAGGAAGAACTTAGGGAAGATGAGTCTGATATAGAAGTTTCATATTGTGAACCTAAACAGGGTCCTTTTCTTGGAGAGTATGATGAAATAGATGAGGATATTATAGATGATTTCATGAACTCTCTGATAATTTCAGAACCGCATGAAGATAATATGGATGAGACTCCAGATGAGAAGTATTGTGTTTTTGAATCTAATGCTTTGTGTATGACTATAAGTATTGAAGAATACGTAAGTGATGTGTTTATACATAAAGATACTGAATAGTCATCTTATACTATCAGAGATTATGAATAAGGGGAAATTCTTTTCAAAGGCATAACAACAAAACATAATCATTTTATAAAAGAAGCTGAAATGGTGATGCATAATGTAGCTCAGACTATAGGAGAGATATTGGTTGGTGAATAAATGAAGATGCTAGAAGATATAACTAAGATAGAAGATTTATTGATTGAATATGTATTCCAGGAAAAAGAAGATTGAATTCTCATGGACTCTTTGGAGAGTTCAAATCCACAAATGAAGTAATCAAGAAGGGATAGAAAACCAAATGTTTTTAAAATTAATGAATTGTGTGTGTTTGTAGGTACAATAGGTGATGAATATAGTGAGGATTTCATGAAATGTTCTTACATCCCTAAAGGAGGACAAAGTTGGAAGTTTTATTTGAAGATGGAGAATGATAAAGATTGCCAAGCATGAATACATACACAATTTGGAAATAGAATTGCTGATAGACATACAGAAGAATTTGTTGTTGCAGGTAGAAGATGATTGGACTATAAATACATCTAGGAGGAAGATAAATATTAACCTCCTAATGCAATGCTTATCCAGTGGAATGAAGAAACAAAGCGTTTACAGGAGATCTGCACCATAAATGCAATTAAATAGCATCAAGCAGAAGAAGAAATTTAGGTATCCATTGAATTAGATATTCTTGATTTAATTTCATGTGCAAATTTATAGGAAGAAGTACAACCATTAGAAGATTGGATGATGGAAAATAAGGATTGTATGAAGTTGATAAATTCCATGGATAATGACTTCATTGGGTTATGTAAAGAATTGAATATATTGGGAAAAAACATAGATAAATAGAAACTACATGTTCAGACTATGGAGGTAGGAGAAAAAACTACAAATTTTGATGAATAGGTGAAGATGTCAGTCAGTGATGGTAGAATTGAAGGACATGATAAAAATCCTAGAGATATTAATGGAAAGGATATGAAACAACTATAATTGCAAGTTCAGTATAAGGAAATTTATCATCCAAGGGAAAATTTGGATAGTGAAATAGAGTATATAAGGATGCTGATGGTGAAAATGTATTAGAAAAGACATGAAGAGAAAAGGAATATTTACATCAGCAGGAGAAAGAGATAGATGATAGAAGAAGATTGCAGATGCAAGGAAAGTGGGGCATTGCAGCAAAAAATTTGGAAACCAGGATAACTAAAGATGACAAAGGAAAAACAACATGATGAAATGAATGACCAGCTACAATACAAAGTTTGGGATTCGGGCATATTGAAGACTGAAGATTATGACCACAATATCATATTTTATTTCTTCCTGAGGAGTCTGATGTAGGAGTATCTTGCTCTCCATCCAAGTTTAAGTTCCACATTTTGGTCAGACCTAGAATGGGTCTTCATCTTTTGAATTAATAGTCCTTAGACTATGACATGGTAAATAAATCTATGTTGAGTGTTCTTATAGATAGGTGATGAGTTATTAGGTGAGTGAAGAGTCATTAAATGAGTCATGTAACTATTCCCATGTCAAATGGTAGCATTTGATAAAAGGTCAATGATCTCACGAGTGAGTCAGTGAGATATGGTTTATTATGTTGCTTTATTTAGAATTAGTTAGCAGATTCTTGAGTATATTGAGGATATGAACCATAATGGGTTCATGAATCCTTTTGTATATTTGTTTGTAAGCCTTCTAGGCATTGGCGAGAGTGAGAAGTAGTCAAGGGGTGTATTCAAATAATGTAAAATATGGCTAATATGGCCAAACAAATGTAAATCAGGCCAAGATAACTAGTTGGAGTTATACTAGACTAAGAGGATCAGAACATAGATTCTACATCGATGTAAATATAGAGATTCCTTGTATTTAATAAAGGAAAGCATATTTAGGCATATCTCTGGGTAATGGAAACTATGCTTGAGTGTATGATTTTATGAGTTGAATGCTTGATCAACCTCTGTTAATGGTTTGTATATCTCTGTGTGTAGTATTCTGAATTTAGGGATTTGAGAGTGGAAAGTTACAGATATTTATGAAGGATCTATGTGCGAGAAGTGCATGAATAAATCTTATGTCATCGATCTCTAACATGATCAATGTTTCTTTATTAACATTCTGCAGAGGTGAAGTTCACAATTGAACCAGGACAAGCTCGGTGAAGTTGTACATAGATTAATTGATCGATACTCTGATCAATCGACATAGAGTTTCATAGATAATAGTTAAATTTGATGATCTAGTTTCAAGGAAAAAATATAGATTGACGGTGGGGAAAGAATCAGTTATGGAGAGACTGATGTTGTGGAAGCAATCATGCGGGAAACTAGATTTCAGAACATATTTTTGCAAAATTGAGCCTGTGGAAACAAAGCTACGCAATAGAGTTGTAGAATAAATATTTGGAGAGAAGCCAAATTTTGAGTTTGTTAAATATAGAGAAAGATAAAAATTGGGGAAAGAAGATGGGATAAAGGATATTTGGGATTCCCTTCTGCATCAGTTTAGAAATATTACAATTAAACCCTTATGCCTTGATGAAATATAATTCTATGTTAGTATGAAACCCCAGTAAAGTAGGAATTACTAGTAAAATAATCTTTTCAGAAACAATTGAAATAGGAGATGAAGACCAGGATTCTATAAAAATACCAAGGCTTGATTCAGATAAAGAGTTGGCTAAATCAGAAGACAAGAAGATAAAAGAAAAAGGAAAAGTTCAAGGTCCATTCATTCAAATACAAGAATATAGTTTTGTTGAGTCACAAGATACTGGTTCTAGTGATAAGTACAAAGCTAGAAATTATTTATATACCAAATATGGTTAAGAAAATAATTTTTCTTCTAAAAAATGCTTTGAAACTTTTTCCTAAATTTAGAGATATATCAGATAAAGAGGTTTCACTGATAATTGTTAAAGACCATGTGAAGAATAATTTTAATTTGGATGTGTCCTCTCATGACAGAGTTTCAGATATGAGAATTAATTTGCAAAACATTCCAGTCCCAGATGAAATCCATTTGTATAAACAGACTGGAGAAGTGATTTATACTAATTTATTGAATCCTAATACTCTGAAGGTTTCATATCTACAAGCTACAGTGGGAAAATTGGAAATCCAATTGAAACATGATAAGATTGAAAATAAAACTTATCAACAACATATTAAGAATATTTAGGGTGACCTTATGGCTATGGACATTGAACCATAGAGAGGGAAAGCCATAAAGAAAATTTTGGTTGAAAAAAAAACACAATTCAATTGTTTAAAAAGAAATAAAAAAATCCAGCTACTCAATTAATCCAGGCATCTAAATTAATGGTCTTAGAAAAGGAAAAGGATTCCTTGTACCAAGAGTTAAATGATGGTGATGAAAAATTGTTAAAGTTTGTTGAAGAATAAGGTAAATGGGATAATGAAATATCCTTTCTCATAGCTAATATTGATGTTTTAAATGAAAATTAAATCATTTTGGAGAAAGAAAGAGAAGAAAAGGAAAAGAAAAATCAATCTAAGATAGTCCAACAATGTACAAAAACAAGTATAGAGGGTATAGTTCATGTTACACCTAATTCTCATCAACACCATGTTACAGGATAAGTATCTCATTGATTGCCTTAAATTCCTCAAATATCGAAGTTGAAAATGAGTTGGAATGAGTAATTCATTATTTTGAGACACCACTGCACTTTCTCTATGTGCAACCTGCAGTACCTATATTGGAAATACCCTTTGTCCACTTGCAAGGAGTAGTGCCACTTCCTGTTTCCCCTTTACAAGAGGTGGTTCTCCCTTACCATCGCATGTTTTCCTCATGAAATGTGTGGTGCTCGACTTCTGAAGTAAAAAAAGAGAGGCTTCGAGAGGCTTCTCAAAGTTTTCCTTCATGGATCCTCGTCCTTATGAACCAAGACAAGTGGAACTCAAGATCCCATATCCTAGAATGATCCCTCCACCTCTCCCATAGAATCCTCAACCTAATCTATCCCTTGAAGCCTTTATATTCTAGCACACCTCTCTTGGGAAAAAGGAAGAAGAATGTGTGATAACATCTAAATTCTACCCAAATTCTATTAGACTCTTGAGTGATTAGTAGGAAAGTTGGATATTTGAGGAAAGACCCCATTGAGAAGAGTTCTCAATACCAAAGAATTGGTTGTATACTCTCCTTCTTTATATTTTAATGCAAATATAGTTTATTTCCCATAAGCATTGTATATCTGGTTCTTTGCTTTGTTGATTGTTTAACTCATTGGTCTTTACAGTGGGTTATAAATTTTCTTGTTACTCTTACTTGTTTTTTTTATGTTGTGTCTATTGCAGGATCTTCACATAGTTCAAGCACATCCATGTTCAAGCCTTCACAACCTATAAAAAGGTAAGAAGAGAAGTGAATTAAAGTGGTTTAGTTAATACTATTGAAAGTTTCTTTATTCTCTAGGTGTTTTGTTCTAGTTTTGAGTTTTTAAATCTAGGGAAACAACCTTTTTCAGCACTTCCTGAGAATTTCCATAAACAGTTCAAGCCATGTCTCAAGTCAGCTTGAAAGAAGAAAAAATTAAAGGATTAAAAATATAAAATCAAAATCTAGATAAAGCAAATAAGAAACAAGAAGAAGAAAGGAAGAGTTTTGAAGGTAAAGATAAAGACTTGCTTGAGAAAAATGAAATTTAATAGAGAAAGTATCAGGACAATTGCCATTATATGGGGTCATACATTTACTTTGGGACATTATTATTACTTAAGCTACTAAAATGATGCATTATTTAAATTTGATCAAATATAATGAGACAATTATCAGTATAGCAAGGTAGAGTTGTGCGGTTATGAAGGAAATCCTAGATGAAAGTTCAATAGAAACAACTCAGAATACCATTGATTTCCTCAATACTTTGTGAGAAGAGGAATTGAAAACAATGGGAATTAGGGATAGAATCACAGTGACAAATTGGGCAAGGAAAGTCATTGGAAATCATCATCATGTTGAGATTTTCCAAGCAAAGGAATATAAAATGTTACAATAGGTTAAGTATTTTAAGGATTGTTATTAGAATTATTTCAAAAATGACTCCCCTCTTTTTTGGATGAAGAAGGTAAGCGATCCCTCAGTCTGATTATCAAGATTTATTGGTTCAAGCTTGAATGGATCATAAAAAACTTAAATATATGACCCAATATTTAACAGGGAAGGTTATAATTGACAATCTTGCAGTGCATTTTCAAAATTTCAACCAATTCAAAATGATAGGTGCCAAGTTGTCTCTTATTTCTTATGTGGATCATGTGGAGTTAAGAGTTTTGTATAAATAAATGACTAATCATGAAGTACCTTCTATGGATCATTGGAAGACAATTGAAACGTTTGGGAGGATGAAGTATAAATAGCATCAATAAATACGTATTTCCAGAATAATCGAGCAAAAGATATGTCAAGGTCTACTTCAACATGGAATTAAAAGATTTTCCAATGTTTATGGAAATTTAGTTTTTAGTTGTATGACAAATGTAATAAGGTAGTTATAAAATTCATATTTTTAGAAAATATAAAGTTAGGTATTAGCTCAAAGAGATTTTTGATGTATAATGCATGTTTTGAAATGTAATTTGGGTTGGAACCCATAAGAGTGAGACTCATTTTTTACTAAGCATTTTCAATTTTAATAAACAATTTTCACATCCAAGAAAGAAATTTTCAAAGAAGACATTCTTGTGTTGTTATTTCACAATTTGTATTTCCTTTTCTCTTATGCATGTTATTCATGTTGTCTATTTCCATAATGTTATATTTTCATGCTTGGATGAGATTTTGTTGAATCATATTTCATACTTATATGTTCTAGTTCATAGGATTCAAGTATTGACAAACATATTTCCTCTAAACTTAATATTGAATTCATATTTATTTGGTGCCCATATTAATGGGTTGTTCATGTTTATTCTATTACGATTGGTAGTCAAGAACATGATTGTGAAAGAATAACTATCCCTCCTTTGTGAAAAAATATATTTTCAAAGCCCTGTTTATCTTAGTAACTAGTGATTTTGAATCCGTGCCTAATGGTATCCTCTTTTTTCATCCATTTCCATTATTGATTCAGTTTATGTAAAAATATATTTTCCATTGCATTTATTTGTTGAGAGATCCCTATTTGGTAGGAAATAATCCAATATTAGTCCTAAATCTTGGTTTGAAAGGTTACCTTGGAATTATCCTTCCACCACCCATGGGTAAATTCTGAGTGATAACATCTTGGCGTCGTTGCCGGTGAACGAAAGTTCAAATTTTCCCTAGGTGGAACAGCATATTAGAGATAATTGAATTTATGTGGGAAAACATGAGTTCTGATATTACAGTTGGTTGTATTTTTTAAATTGTTTAACAAAATGTGAAAGAGAACAACAAAAGAGACTGAAAATAGATGGAATAACACATGTGAATGTTGCTAATAACTGATCATATTATTACACTACATATTATAGATGTTATGGTACACATTTAGAATATATTGGGGAAAATTTGTGAGCCCTTGGATCCCATGTGAATGCACATAAGTGCCATTCTAGGATTTGACCCTTAAACCCCCCTAGGTTGACCAATAGGATCCCAAACCTAACCAAACAGTCACAAAACCATGTGTGAACATGTGTTAATATGTAAGAAGCATTACTAGGTCATTAATGTAAGAATGAAAGCATGGGAGAGAACATGGGTGAGTGGAGGAATCTCTAGGAGGTAAATAAATTTCAAGGAGACCACAAAAAGCCACATTCACACACACTAGCACCCCTAGTAAAAGTTGGAAGTGGTTTAAAATTAATGCAGAGTTTGAAATGTTAGGATGTTCAAACTAGAGCACATAAACTACAATTAATGAGCAAGAATCACCTATTTGACCAGTATTGATCAATATAACCTAAGTTAGACCATAGAACATAAGCACAGGGAAAATGATTATGTCTCCTAGGTAGATCGTTAAGGTAATAAGGTATATTATTTCTCTAACACCCCCTTCTTAATCCTAACCTAGTACAAATTATTCAAAATAATTTATTAAGGCCTTGGCAACTAAGGCACAAGTCACCTTTTATAACAAAATTTTATTAATCCATGTAACCGAGGTAAGGAAGAAAACCTCATGGGCCAAAACTTCCCCTAAAAAATGTTTATGACATAGATGAAAAAAAAAGGTATTAAATAGGTCATATTTTTCACTTGGATGAGCTGAAAGAACAACTTCTTGGTGATGGACTTGGTGAAGATGTTGTGGATGCCAATATCATGGATCAATGCATCAAAGTGTTGTAAACAAAGATCATGTGGAGACGCCCTTCGATGGTCATCATTTGATGATGGAGGGGAATAATAAGAATGTAATTTTATGCAATAATAATCTTATATAATACCATAATCAACCATGAAAAATATATTTCTACAAACAATTTCACAAATAACATCAAAAGATTTAACAAAATCTGCATCATATGTAGCCGCCATATCATGAATAAAACCATGAATCTTCTTCCCAATTTGATGAATCACCTTCATAAATATGTAAAAAATATCACAAGGCTTGTAAATATCAGAATATATTTAATATAAAATATAAAATATCAGAGGTATGGTGTCTCCATGAGTGAATGGGTCCATAGAGAGAGAAGAGTGAGCAACAAGATCACAATTGCAATTGAGCGAACCTGGAGGGTCTGGAGACTTGATATTTGAAGGTCATGGGTGGTAAAAGAAAGTATAGACATATGGAACAGAATTCCCATGAAGTAAAATGATATGTATTTCCAACCAATGAAACATATACAATATATAACAACAAAATATACAAGAGACATATCATTGGAAACTAGGTAATTTTCAGAATTTCCAACTAGTGAACTTGAGGGTTGTTAGATATTTTGCTCATGAAATGGTTGGGAAAATGAGTCAATGAATGTAATAGGTTATATATAATCCTGTATATTACCTTCATAATCATAATGGGAAATATATGATTGGATTGAGAAAGATCTTTCATAAGACTCATTAGAAACTAGCAAAAAATGACTAGTTTTGGGAGGAAGCTTTGGTAAATTGATTGGGATTTCTTCCAAGGATGGGATGAAGGATTCATATTATGATATATAAAAAGGTAAATAAAAAACAAATCCATCATAAATTGATATATCAGAAATTTGTTTTACCCATGCACTCAATGCATGCTCTGGCTTACCACTTCCTTGCTTGCGCTCCCATCCTCTTGTAAAATATGGAAGATCGATATGGTTCTCCTCAAAGACTTTGGTCATGATGTCCATATTATTTATGAAGACATATATTTAAATATTTGAACCTATGCAATAACCACATGTGGGTCTCTCTTTCTTGTTTCTCCTCCTGGATCTCGAACTCCCATCAGTAGAACTAGAGCTTTCTGAACTTGACTATTTCTTCTCTTTCTCTTTTTGCTTCAAATATTTATTCTTGCCTTTAGCTTGATTTGGTACACCAGAAGCAAGGGATTATTATTTTTATTTAATGTTACCCATTTGTATGAGCTTTTCCTACTCATGAGTCAAATACTCCATGAAATCTTCTAGTGCAGGCATCTTCCAATTTCTAGTTGTAAGCTTGCTTGAGTGGAATGTCGAAACATGCAGAGGATACTTAGGCCCTAACATAGAAAGGATGGAAAAGATAAGATGATATTATTTATTCTCTATTCCACACCATTTTATATGAATTAGTAGCACTTTAAACTTGGTAAATAAGTCTTCAATGGTCTCATAGTGAGTTGGACTCAGGGAGATTAGCTCATTCTCAAGCTGATGGCCTCTCATTTCAGTTGTCTTCCCAAATAGTGACTCAAGCTTGAGGAAAAATTCATTGAGTGTGCCAATACTTTCTACATGAAATAGGAGATCCCTTAAATTTTTGAGACAAAGCATACCAAATGCTTCATCAAGTCTATTAAAATACTTATATTTCTCCACAACAGAATTTCGCTTGAGTTCAGCCCCCATGGTGACCCTGTAGAGGCCCTTGGACCTCAACTGGATGACCATATTGGAATTCCATTAAAAATAATTGAATGGAGTAAGAAATTATTGAGATTTATCCATTATTATTGCATAACTTGTGACAAAAATGATGTTAAACCTGCAAGGCAAACACTCAATTTTTCTAGAAATATGCCCTAAACAACAACTCAAACCTCTCTGTATTTGTTTGCAGCTCCAAATAGCTCTAATACCATGTGAGAATTGATTCTCAATGAGATATATGAGCTATAGCAATATTAACATGCAAAGTATTTGAAAAAATATGCAAGAGAACAACAAAAGAGACTGAAAAATAGTTGGAATAACACATGTGAATGGTGCTAATAACTGATCATATTATGAAAATACATATTGCATATGTTATGGTACACATTTATAATACATTGGGGAAAATTTATGAGCCCTTGGAGCCCATGTGAATGCATACAAGTGTCAGGCTAGGATTTGACCCCTCAACCCCCCCTAGGTTGACCAATAGGTGTTGGCAGGGGATTTGGGACAAGTCAGTTGCACAAAACCATGAGTACCGTGCAATCTCAGAAGACACTACACAAGGAGAAGATGGAATGCAAAGTGGAAGATAGACTACTTTTGAATATTTTGTCTCACGTTTTGTACTTTTTGACTATATTTTGCAGATATTGGTCAT
This sequence comes from Pseudotsuga menziesii, assembly GCA_001517045.1. Classification (NCBI taxonomy): domain Eukaryota; kingdom Viridiplantae; phylum Streptophyta; class Pinopsida; order Pinales; family Pinaceae; genus Pseudotsuga; species Pseudotsuga menziesii. The sequence continues at coordinate 1,662,612 of LPNX010642172.1, read as the reverse complement.
TAATTGGTAGAGTTGGTTAAGAATTAGTTAGAAAATCATCCAATTAGAACATGAATGTAAAGGCTCAATCCTATAAGTACAAGAATAATTGTAAATGTGAATATGATATCTTAGAATGAGAATTGAGAGTTTAAGGCTCAAGTGAATTGTTGTCTATTTTGAATCTGTGATTGATTGCACATAAACAATATGAGAAGATAGAGATTGATCTAAACTATTGTTACCTTTTTACCTCTTTTTGTCTTTCTGTTTCTATGAATCCAATGGTGAATGTGTGCGACATGGATCTATGATGCGAATTTTCTTGCTTATGAATAATGTTATCTTTTTAGATCTGTTTGCACAACAACATGGTTATTTCTATTGTGAATGAATGATGCGATGAATATCCTTATTGATGATAGAGTAGCTAGTCAAATATGGTAAATAAGCGAATGAATTATCGATTCCCATAGTCATCTTCTATTTTGCGAAAACTTGGTTCCACCAGCCCTCCCTCGAACATCTCGAGTGAGACTTCATCCACTTCGCGGGTGTTGTTAGATAGGGTAAACCCTATTTGGGCTGGTGCTCAGGGAGATTGAGGCGAGCCTAGCGTCGACAGAGTTGAAACCCCTGTTGACTGCATTTTGTTGGTTGGGTTTGCACCAACAAATGGTTTCACTATCGGGACCTTGTTGCAACTGAGAGGAGGATATGTGGCATCTAACGTTACCAAAAATTCAATAATGGTTTGATGAGAAGCTGCAAGAATTTACTGAAGAAAAAAATCAAACTCTAGATTGACGATGGACAAGTGGCTGCCGAGATACATACATGATGTTCGTCATGAGTATTTTTTCTATGAGTTTTCTGTTTCTAGTAAAAATGCACCTCTTGTGGACAAGAGTTTTTCCTCTAGTCTACATGGTTTAGGTCTAGAACAAATGAGTTACAATAGAGTTGGAAGAATTCCCCTAGAAGTTGTGGGCATTTGGAATGAGTCCCTTTGATGGATTAGTGTAGTTGTTTCCTATGGTGATGGATTTTCATGGACGTACTTGCACAATCACATGAAACAAGAAAACAAGATAAAAAATCACCATAATATGATCCACAAATCTATGTCAGGGACTAAGGAATCCAACAATAAAATAAAGGATTATAACACAATATCCTTTACAGGAAAGGAACCAAATTTGCATTAATAATAAATAAGAAATCTTACAACCTTCGCCTTAGTTTCGTGATGCTCCTTCTCATGCCAATTCCTTGTCCCCAAAAGCTCCAACTTGCTCCTCTTATGCTCACCATACTAATTTAGGCCAGAATATCAATGTAACAACATAATTTTTCTCTCCCTCAACCATGGGGTATGAGCCTGGTTTTATAGACCTTGGGAGGATAAAAACGCTTGAGTAAATGGTGGGTGAGGTGGAAGGGAGATCCAAAAAGGATGGATCTTGAGTCCAAGTGGTCCTCAGGAGTAGGGATGAGGTTGCCACAAATTATACCTTCAAGAAGTTTCATGGAAAATTCTCTTTTTCACTTTTTACCTCGGGCACCACTTCATGTCCACTATGACAGAGTGGTGATAAGGTAGAAACTCACATTGAACTAGGGGAAAAAGTGATGGCATCGCTTACTGTCAAGAGACAGTGTGCATTACTTAATAAGGTAACACTTCTTTCCTTAAGGTCAGGAGCAGTGCTAGATTTTTATATGAAAGATTGAAGTCAGAGCCAGTATTTTCACTTCACAACTTGGGATTCATGGCAATAACTGATGTTTGGGAGCTCATCACATGATGACTGTAACATTTATGTGTAGAAGAATGCCCCCCAAAGCATGAGGCTAGAGGGATACTATAGGAGAGATATTTGAAAGAGCAAGTTATCACTTCGAGGCAAGAATTGGCTTGATCAGAGATCATCACCAACCAGGAAGTTGCAATACATCAATACTTTTTACTCATGACTAAATTTGTCCTCATCATGGCTGTAGACCAATTCAAGGAAGATCCATGAGAGAGATTAACAAACATGGCTACTAGAATACAACGTAGTTCCATGTGATAGAGGGCTCAAAATTGGGACATAGCTACCAAAAATACACTGTATATCTATGTCAAATGAACCCAAATTCTAGCACAGCCATGACCATACAAATGTGGATCCATGCTAGGACTTCATAGAATATAATCCATCGCAACCCGGGGAAAGAAATCAACGCTTTTAACAGATACCCAGGTTCTTCGTCTCGTCTTCCACAAAGTACAATTCTATCCATGTGATCACAATGATTTGATGTCGAACATGGTAGAAACCACTTGATTACTGGTCAATGATGTGAACCATTGACAAGTGTGAGGGATATCACGATTGATGTCAATGATTCCCAAGGTACCCTAGTACAATCTCCTTAGTGTGAATAGATGATTTGATGTCAAGCACTCGATCGAATATTTCAATCAAAGGTCAATGATGTAAACCTATGTCGAGAGTGAGAGAATCTATCATTAAGGAATACAAACCTCAAGGTACTAAACTTGTTTCTAATACTAATTTCTGGATGATGAGCTGATGCCAATAGGAATAGTCTCGTCGAAGGAGGGCCATGATGAATCCCACATCGATGACAGGAAACTTGGAACAAAGTTATGGAATGTCTTAGATGATGTAACCATAGGACAGATTCAAAAGGTACTGAAACAAAGGTTGTTTTGATTGCAGAGGAAAACTTTCAACTTCCCTTTGAACATTGGGCGGCATGACAAAAGACTTGGAAGCATTGACTTAAACCAGATGGATATTAGGACATAATGCAATGCTGAACAATGCATTCTTTGAAAGACTCAAAGGAGTGACATGACTCATGAAAGTGGATCGAAATGGAAGAAAGATGAATACCTAATTCACTGAATGAAATGCAGATAAGTGCCATGTTCAAAGGTGACTACAAACTGCCATTTTATTTGAAAAATGAATTAGTTCCCTTCCCTTAATTTCCCCATCATGATTGATGAGTGCCTATTTTCATTTTTACAAGTTCAAAGAGGGTAACAAACACTCATTGTAGCTCATCTGAAGACAAGTCCATTCTCATATGTTTAACAAACCTGGGAAAGAAGGGGTTCATTTCCAAAAGAGGTTCTCTTAGTGTTTGGTTTAACAAGTCCATTGAAAGTTAACTTGGATTCATTCAAGTTTAGAGAGTCTAAACGAAACGAAAGGAGACTGCAAAGGGTCCTTTTTCGTAATTAGTCAATCCGAACCGAAAAAGGGATAAACTACCATTGGAAAGATGACTCTTCAAGTACTTTTACGAGCATCAAGAAGACAAGTTCACTCGACAATCTTTTCATATTTAGGGAGTCTGAAAAGAGTTTAAAGAAGATTCCATTATGGTTTTGTTTCATGATGAACGAGTTTAACGAGCCTGAAAAGAAGCGAAAATTACTCAAAACTTTGATTCTAGGTTTAAAGAGCATGATCAAAGTGTCAAAATGAATGCTCAGCAAAATTTTCCATTTTGTGGAAGTATGAAAAAGCAAAAAAAAACAAACTTACCCATAGACAATACTTTTTACTTCTGTCCCTAGAAAAACTTTAGAAATCCATTAGTCTTCCAAAAATATTTCAAAACTGACTTTTACAAACTATAGAAGGGTATTTTTAATGAAAATGATTTAAAAAAATTAAAATAATATAAAGACCCTAAATTTCTTTTATAAAAGGAAAAGTAAATAGTAAAAACCAATTGATTTTACCATTTACCAATTCTTGGACAACATTTTGGGAGAGTTGTGTGCATATTTTTAGTCAAAGAATCCAGAGCTTTTTCTCATCTATCTTCCTTGCCGTCAGTTCCAGGTGAGAGATAGAAACCTCCTCTTCATTTCTGTGGTTTCCATTTTCTAATTTTATGTCTTTTTATTGAGATTTGGGGATTTTATTCCAAGCCTAAAAAATGCATCTCGGGTAATGCTTATAGCCTTACTAGGAAGAGCAATGCCCGATAAGAATTGCCTACCATCAGGCTTACACAAGCAATGGCACCGCTCTGTCATAAGGAGATAGAAGCGGTGCCAATTGTAGTGACCCAAAAATGAAAGTCCTAACAAAAATAGATGATTTCAAGCATTTTTAAAAGTTGAATAAGTGTCTAAATTCCTCATTGATTGTTTTTTGATAGGTTATATAGCTCATTATGTTGATTTTGAAGGAAAAGAAACATGAAGATGACGATGCCCATGTCGCAGAAAATGGAGGTTGTATTGCTGCTCTACGAGGTTGTGGCCTCTTAAAAATTTTCAATGCTCCTAGCATGGTATCACATGGGCAATTACTAGAGCACATACTATGGATGTGGAATCCATAGTAGTAGCATTTCATGATAGGGCCTCATATCCTCACCATAGACATGGAGGACATATATTTTCTCACTGGGTTGTCTAGGAATGGAGCACCTACTGACAAGCTCCCAAGGGGGACATATTACTACACAGGAGTTGATAGTACACCATTGTAATCCAGGAACCAAGATGTCATGAAAAGAAAATCCTCATCAAAGAAGTGAGTGATTTGCTACTTTGCACTGTGCTTTCTGTTAAATTTTCATATGCTTAGCTAAGACATCAGTATTTAATTTCATTTTCATAACAAAATCATATAAACAGGATCATTGAAATATAGACAAGCACAACCATACAAAATGAACACAAAGATTTATCCTGGGAAAAACCTAAAGGGAAAAACCCAATAAAAACTTCCTCAATATAGATGCCCAAAAAGATAAAATATAAAACCAGCAAGGAGATCAAATCCTGATCCTCCTCCTTCTCCAGCTACTTCTCTTCTCCAGTAATGCGCTACACAAGTGAGAGTGTGTGTCTCAAATGAGGAGAGCTACACCTCTATTTATATTCATCCGTTCACTTGAATTAACTCATCCGACATGTAGGCTTGAGTTAATCATGTAGGATCGATTTACACATGTAGGCTCAAGTAACCACACTGGGGTGCTAATGACCCACCTTTACAGTTAGAGGGGACAACCTCATGACTCTTATTAGTTCTTCTGATTAGAAGCATCAAGGTACAAGATAATACAAGTGGTTCTCCCAGTAGGACCATCGGGGACCACAAAAGATACATATAGAATATTGTTCGAAGTTACAATATTTCAACACTCCCCCCTTAACGAGAAAGGTATTCTACAATAACAACAAAAATAGTAGGAGAGAACATCATCAACATCATCAAGGTAATACATCTATAAATCATTGGAAGCTTTTCAACATCATATAGTCTTTGTCTTCAATTTTCAATGACAGCAACTCTTTGATCAGCATCAGCATCTTTTGACCTTTTGATCAGCAACATCTTCAACACTTTGACCTTTTGATCAGCAACATCTTCAACACTTTGACCTTTTGATCAGCAACACCTTCAGCAACATCTTCAGCACTTTGACCTTTTGAACAACAACATTTTCAGCACTTAGACCTTTCAATCAGCAGCAACATCTTCAGCATTTTGTTCTTTCGATCAGCAACCTGATCGGTAACATCGTGATCAGCACCATAATCATACTTCAATTCTTGAATAGCATCATCATCATGATATTTTGATCTTTTGATCAGTACGTCGTTATCATCACATACTGATCATTTGATCAGTACGTTATCATCATCATACTCTGATCTTTCGATCAGTACATCATCATCGTCATACTCTGATCAGTACATCATCATCATCATACTCTAATCTTTCGATCAGTACATCATCATCATCACACTCTGATCTTTCGATCAGTACATTGTAATCATCATCATACTCTGATCTTTCGATCATTACATCATCATCATCATACACTGATCTTTCAATTAGTATGTCATCATCATCATAAAAACATCATCATCATGAAAACATCATTATCATCAAAACATCAACATCAACATGATCCTTCCTTTCGGAATTACGGGATTTAGGTCTTTACGGAGTTACCAATGATCATTCCTTTTGGAATTACAAGATTTAGGTCTTTACGGAGTTACTAACGATCCTTCCTTTCAGAATTATGGGATTTAGGTCTTTACGGACTTACTAATGATCCTTCCTTTCAGAATTACGGGATCAACACATTTGTGGAACTCAGACAATCCTTCCTATTGGAATTACGGGATCAACACATCTGTGGAACTCAGACAATCCTTCCTATTGGAATTACGGGATCAACACATCTGTGGAACTCAGACAATCCTTCCTATTGGAATTACAGGATCAACTCAATGATCCTTCCTTTCAGAATTATGGGATTTAGGTCTTTACGGAGTTACTAATGATCCTTCCTTTCGGAATTACGGGATCAACACAGATGTGGAACTCAGACAATCCTTCCTATTGGAATTATGGGATAAACACATCTATGGAACTTAGACAATCCTTCCTATTGAAATTATGGGATCAATTCAATGATCCTTCCTTTAATAATTATAGGATTTAGGTCTTTACAGAGTTACTAACGATCCTTCCTTTCGGAATTACAGGATCAACATAGATGTCGAACTCATACAATCCTTCCTCTAGGAATTACGGGATCAACACATGTTCTCAAGTATCGAAGTCACTCGATCCATTCTAAACCGAAGTTCAAGGATGATACAATCCTGCCACATTCACGGGGACCGAGATCTCCAGATACATTTTGAATCGAGGTTCCACTACTTTCACAAGGGTTGAGACCTCCGGATACATTTTGAACCGAGGTTCAGAGATGATGCAATCCATCACTTTCACGGGGGCCGAGACCTTCGGATACATTTTGAACCGAAGTTCAGGGATGATGCAATCCTACCACTTTCACGAGGGCCGAGACATCCAGATACATTTTGAACTGAGGTTCAGGTATGATGCAATCCACCACTTTCACGGGGACCGAGACCTCCGGATACATTTTGAACCAAAGTTCAGGGATGATGTAATCCTACCACATTCACGGGGGCCAAGACCTCCGGATACATTTTTAACCGAAGTTCAAGGATGATGCAATCCCACCACATTCATGAAGACTGAAGTCACCGGATCTATTTTGGACAGATGTCCCAGGATGATACAATCCTACAACATTCACGAGGGCTGAGACCTCCGGATACATTTTGAACTGAAGTTCAGGGATGATGCAATCCCACCGCATTCACGAAGACCGAAGTCACTGGATCTATTTTGGACAGATGTCTCAGGATGATACAATCCCTCTTCATTCTAAAAGACCGATGTCTCTAGTTCACTTTAGGGCAAGTGTCCAGGGATGATACAATCCCACTGCAACATCACTACTCCCGGCCCTTTCGGGGAAGGTCCTTCTAAACCACACCAACCTTGTCTTGAAAGTGTTCGAACTTTACCCGAGATAGAGGCTTTTTCAATGCATCATCTAAACCATCTTCATCTACATCTTCAGTATGTGAATAATGAACTATCACCATCTGTATCTCCAGTATGTGAGTACTGAAATAATTATTAGGTCACCATCATATGTATCTACAGTATGTAAATACTGAAACATCATCATCTGCATCTTTATCTTGAATGTAGAAATACCGGATTTCTATGTGTTACAACGAAACACAAGGTTCTCTATTATCACAACTCTCGTTCTCACATAGAATCAATGTAGTTTCCATATTCAGTTCAAAGAGACCTGATATCAGCTTCCAAATCCATATGGCTTTACAACTTAGCAGAGCAATCTGCTATGTATTCTGCTTCATCCATGCTACGAGAAACACTGGACTGTTTCCTGCTAAACCATGAACTCATAGAAGACCCCAAACAAAAGCATCTACCTAATGTGCTTTTCCTATCTGAGATACTTGTAGCCCAATATGAATCTATGTAGCCATACAATCTATACTCATGGCTACCATCATAATATAAACCAAATTCTATAGTCCCTTTTAGATATCTCATCACATGTTTTGCAATTACTAGGTGAACCCGTCTTGGTTGAACAAGATATTGACTTAAGGTGTTGACATCAAAACAAATGTCTGGTATGGTATTTTTTAAGTACATAAATGACCCAATGATTTGTCTGTAATGAGTCATATCCACTAACTCTGATGAGTCATCAACTAACAGCTTCAGGTTGGAGTCCATGGGTGTGGCCATGACTTTGCATTCCAACATATTGAATCTCTTCAATATCTCTATCGCATACTTTCCCTGGTTGAGAAATATTTTTTCTGAACTTTGCCATACTTCCAGACTTAGGAAATAATGCATTAACTGAAGGTCTTTCATCTCAAATTCTTCTGCTAGTTTCTTCTTGCTTTCCATGATCTGTTTCTCATTTCCTGTCAAGGATAAGTCATCCACATATAATAACAAGATGACAAGTTCATCTTCTACAACCTTGAGATAAAGGTTAGGATCATCTTTACTCTTGGTAAATCCCATGCTCAACAAGAAACTATCTATTCTTCCATACCAAGATTTGGGAGCTTGCTTCAAGCCATAGAGGGCCTTCTTCAACTTGCATACATGATTCCATCTAGATTTAAATTCAAATCCTCATGACTATTCAATGTAAAAATATTTCTCAATCATACCATTAAGGAAGGATTGTCTTTAATTCACCATGGAAGAAACTACCATGATAGTTCTAAAGGAAGTGTACCTTACTTCCTGAAGTAAGTGTCTCTTTAGAATTAATTCCCTTTGAAAGAAACCTCTGGCCACAAATCTTGCTTTATACTTCTCAATACTTCCGTCAGCTGCATGCTCTATTTTGTATATCCATTTGGAGGATACAATACTCTTTCCTTCTGGTTTGGGAACTATATCCCATACATCATTCTAGTATTCTTTCATCATAACATCTTTCATGAGTTCGTCTTGTCAGATCATCAACATATCCTAGTCTTCTGCATTCAACTTTGAAGGTTGGAACCCACTTTACTCTTGGTAAAGTCTCGATCCATCTAGAAGTTGTCCATCATGTCATACCGTGTCGAACTCAGATATCTTCTGTAGTCACTCCCCCTGAAGTGGAGTATTATCTTCCTTCTTCATTCTGTACAGGTGGTTCTATGCTTGATATATACTGGTCAATAGAGTATGTCATGTCATAGTCTATTCTTTCTGAGGCAAATCATGAACCTTTCTTTGTACACTTGTTCTTGTAGATCCATATGGAGGATACTATGTACTTCCCTTTATGTCTCGAAATCATATCATATACGTCATTCCCCATGATCAACTGTTATTCTTTGATCATAGTTTCTTTTATAGCATTGTTTTCTTCATCTTGAGTTATCTCTCATACCCATGGTGGTCTTCATACTTTGAGGTGGATCTACCACTCTCTGAAGCTCTTTCTTCCGTCATGGTGTCTCTAACCATGGGATCTTCAGATTCATGTTTATTGAATTGTCATCACTTGTTCTTCGGAACAAGTCTCATCCTTCTTTTCTTGTAGGAGGTTGTACAGGACCTTTCCTACAATTCAAATGCACCAGTTGCATGGTTAGAACTATTTCATAAAACATATGCATAACAACAAATTCTTATGCATCATGCAACTATTTATCCAATACAAAATTCATCCATATTTCACAGAAACTTTCTAGATACCTTCCATCTCTACCATGATGTCATTGATATTGTGCACTAATCCAATATGTTAGCAAAGAGGTTTGATAAGTAGCACTGGAGAGTTGTATAGCGCCATGAGCTACTTACCCATCACATGCATATTAGTAGTATTAATGTAAACAATCTATCATGCATAACACATCAACTGAATACAATCAAATGTATAACAAAACAATATCATGAAATGGCAATTGAATACTTATCTTTAATTTGTTTCGTGGGTAGAATACATCTTGATCATTATACTTTATCATCTTCTTCATTCATGAAATCATCATTTCTTATCCAAATGATAAGATGAATAAGAGGTTCTTCAAGAATTGAGTTTTTCATATTCCTCATCGCTTGAGGGATCTTCTTTGAATGGTGAGAGCTTGATCTTCAATTGCTCCCATCTTATTCTTCTCTTCTTATTAGTCGAGCTGAAAGTAATCACTTACTTCTGGCATACATTCTTCACATGAATGAATCCCATGATCCTGGGAGGCCATTCAAGGTGGCTATCACCACTTCTGCATACTTCTTCTTCTACCGCTTCAAGTTGTCTTGCAGTCTGGATCTTCGCATTCTTCAACTGTTTTCTCAAAGCCATCTTCTGATTTAAGTTCTTATATTCAAATAGATTGATCAATGAATCAAACATCTTCGGTGTCTTTAGGGAAGACACTTGTGGTATAAGTTGATTTGTGATTGAATCAACAATGATATTCTTGGCCTTGATCAAGTTCTTCTTGTGTAAATCTTTGAGGCTCATCTCCCTCTTAGAACTGGAACCTCTCTACTCATGTAGGTGTCCAATTCATTTTCTTCAGAGAGATCAAATACTTCCATGCTTGGAATTTTTCAACTTCACCAAGCTTATCATCAAGCTGATGTGATAGATCATTTTGAAATGAGAACCTAAAATGCAAATAGCAAAAGATTAGATCTTACCGATTTGAGGTATCTGTCCTGCTTCCGGAACTGGTTGATATAGGGTTTGTCAGAGAAACCATAATTTTCAAAACTTGGAATCTTTCAGATATGTTTGGATAGAAATATATATCTCTTCAAATGAAGCTGTCCAATGTACTCCTTTTCTGAAAACAGTGGAGGGAAGCTCCCGGAACAAGAATCCCTAGTTTTCCAATTTCTTCTACAGAAATGGCTGTTCCTGTTTCTGTGATATCTCCGAAATTACTGCTCCTCAATGTCTGAAATTTCACACCGAGGTAATTGTGAATGTTACTAATCCAACAGCATAGGTTTAATAAGAATTAGTTTCCCCAATTGGGATTTAGTATCATTTTCCCAAGGTGACCTGTTACAGGACTGTTCAGAATAGTGAAGTTGTACGGAATGCCATGTGTCACTAGTTCATCTTCAAGTTCTGAAATTCGGACCACAGAAGGTGAATTCTGTGATATTTCTGGAACATCTTCAGAAATTCCATTTGGACCTCTGTATCCCAATCTATATCAATTTTCCCTAGGTGTCCTCTTTAGGGATGAATTCTGGAAGAGGCCGGAACCCTAACTTGGAGGGATCATATCTCCTAGAATATAGAGAATATGAGGCTGATGTTTGGACACAGTGTTCATCAGGAGTTCATATTCAGTCTTTGCAATTTTAAGCTCCTGAACCTTCGCCAATATTGGGATATATAGAATATACCAAAAATTAGTAGCTTTAGTATTTAGGGTTTTTCTAGCTCAGGGTCAAACTAGGGTTTGACTTTCCAGGAGTTTCACCCAACCAAAAATATTGATCCAGGTCTCTAAACTTTGATTTTGATGAGGAGACAAATCCTATGCTAAGCTCAATCAAAAAATCCTCTTCTACAAGAAGCCTTAATTTCCCACACCAAAAACTGAAAATGCTCTGAGTCGAATTCTGTTTCAACAGAAAGATGAGCCCTTCAATGGAGAGTCATCCTAGCCTTCTTTTACTGATCTATTGTGGAGAGAGAACCAAAAAGTAAGAAGCCCTAGATTCTATAGCTGCACAATGTCTTCTTTTTAGGGTAGCTCTGATACCATGTTAAATTTTCATATGCTTAGCTAAGACATCAGTATTTAATTTCATTTTCATAACAAAAGCATATAAACAGGATCACTGAAAGATAGACAAGCACAACCACACAAAATGAACACAAAGATTTATCCTGGGAAAACCCTAAAGGGAAAAACCCAGCAAAAACTTCCTCAATATAGATGCCCAAAAAGATAAAAGATAAAACCAGCAAGGAGATTAAAGCCTGATTCTCCTCCTTCTCCAGCTACTTCTCTTCTCCACTAATGCGCTACACAAGTGAGAGTGTGTGTCTCAAATGAGGAGAGCTACACCTCTATTTATATTAATCTGTTCACTTCAATTAACTCATTCAACATGTAGGCTCGATTTAATCATGTAGGCTCTAGTTACACATGTAGGCTCAAGTAACCACACTGGGGTGCTAATGACCCACCTTTACAATTAGAGGGTACAACCTCATGACTCTTATTAGTTCTTTCGATTAGAAGCATCAGGGTATAAGATAATACAAGTGGTTCTCCCGGTAGGACCATCAGGGACCACAAAAGATACATATATAATATTCTTTGAAGTTACAATATTTCAAAACTTTCTAAGATGCAGAGAGTAGCTGAGAGCCAATGGGCTTACCAAGCTTCCCAGGCTCACATGTTGTATTCCCTAGAGGCCATAGCACCCGTAATATTCGATTGGGCTAAGGCACTATTACATGTGTTCAGGGATCAACCGACCAAGTGTCAATAAGGGGAACTAAAATAGTTTGGCTATGGGACCATTCTAGCATGCTTCTTCTTTGAGAGGGTACCCCTCTTGATACCCTAGGTGGTATTCACAGAGTTGAGACCTAGAGACCCCCACATGATGTGGTGGGTGGAGATCATGGCCCGCACTGGAGGTGGCAGGTCCAAGGTAAAATACAAGGCTCTCTTCTTTCAATGGATAAATGACTAGATCCTCATGATTGAGGACTATGCCTATGCAGGGACTAATTTTCAAGGGGATCCCAACCTTCCTCTACCACCTCACACTCAGTGGGGTGACATCGGTAAGAAGAAATATTCAAGATGTTGATTTTATTTTTTATATGTTTTATGATTTTTATGGATGATAACAAGAAATAATGTTTTCATGTAGATGTTGGAGATGCATGGCCTGGGGGAACATCTCCCATGGATAGGAGATCAAGAGCTCACTTTGTTGATAGAGGTGACGATGAGCTCACCGAGATAGAGGAGAACCTAGGTTAGTTAAATTTGGATATCCTAGACACTACGATAGATGACCTCCCTAGGATGTTTCAGAGACACACTATGGGAGTGTCCGGACGCTTCATCCCTTACTATGTAGGTAGAAAGGGCCATTATGTGCTACCACGAGGATCATTAGGGTGGTGTTGATGATGTATCACTA
>LPNX010642172.1:1244108-1649202 GCA_001517045.1 Pseudotsuga menziesii | reverse complement strand
ATACATAGAATCAGTTCCAGTGTTTATATCTATTTCAAATGGACAAATTGTATTTACATGATTTTTATGTTTCTTCTACAGTTTATTTTACTTTACAGTGAACCATGTTTTATTTTTAAAGTTATGAATGGGAAATATACCAGTCTAGAATGTAATTTGCTAATGAATTGGCAATCGTATTATCAGACCTCAGGATATTCCTATAAGTGATGAAATTGAATGACCTTTCTAATAGATGCACTCTTCGAATGAGATAGAGAAGTGTAGCGTTTATGATGGTATATACATGGTTTAGATGACAAACCACTAGCTGACAGTCCATAAATACTACCAAATCATGAATGTTACGAGATGCATCCTCGGTCAGTAAACCTATCACTCCTTGATACTCAACGATGTTGTTGGTAGACGGACCAATATAGACCGCTCCTAAATTGACTAAGTCATGAGCTAGGGAATACAACACTGAAGAAGCTCAAGCAAGGTTCAAGGTATGATGGCATGCACCATCAGCCAAACCATAGAAATCCATCCAATCTGCATAACCAAAACATGGTATAAATAGTATGGACGTCAAACTCAAAACCATATTGAAAATGCCAAAACACATTAAAAGTAAAATATACATATATACAAGGTACCATACATAAATTTCTTAGGCATAGTACCTCTTCAAGTAAAACCCATTGTGAGGTTGCTAGAAGGGTATCTCATCATAGTCTAAGAGCTCGTAAGACCCTTTCTCTAAGACCTTACTAATGACAAAGGGATTGTACCACATAGATTCAAAATTTCCCTTCCCTAGTTTATCATGTCTCTGATCATAATTCAGGACTAGGTATCCTTCATTGAAAACAAGAGGTTGAAAAGACTTGTCATACTGTGCCTTGACACATTTTTTGTGTGCCTCATTAGCCAAGGAAACATCTCTTCTAATTTCATCAAGGTTTGTTAAGTACAAAAATCTCTCTTCCTCGGCGCAAATGTTTGGGAGAAGTTCTTCTACGATTTTAAGTGATGGTATTTGACACTCGATAGGGAGGATAACTTCCAGTCCATAGACCAACTGAAAGGGTGTGAAACCAGTTGTTGTTTTTACTGAAGTCCTATATGCCCAAAGTGTAGAGAAGAGAGTCAAGTGCCAGTTGGATTTGTGATCTCCAACCATCCTACGCAGCATGGTTTTCAAAATCTTGTTAATGGCCTCTACCTGACTATTAGCCTGCGAGTAATACGGAGTTGAGTGTTCATGGTGAAAACCTAGCTTAGCGCTTAAATCATCCATCATCTGATTTCGAAAATGAGATCCGTGGTCAGTGACTATAGCTTGCAGGACTCCAAACCTAGCTAATCACATGGTTGAATAGAAAGAGGGTGCCAGTATTACCATCCTCTGCATATGTAGGGATTGCCTCAGCCCATTTTGTGAAGTAATAAATGACTATGATGATGTAACCATTAGAGTAAATTTCAACTCAAAATGGGCCTTTTAAATTTTATTCAAATTCCATGTCATCATTTGTTAGCCAATGAAATTTCTTTAGATTTGAAATACCGTATAGGTCTTAAACACTTTTTTAATATAAATTTGGGGATAGGTATCATAAAAAAAACTACTTTTTTTGTTTGTATTTTTGACATCTGTCCCTGTGTTTTTACTCAAATTTCGATCAGGAGAGCTCATTGAATGTAGAATTAAATTCCGCATCCAATGAGTACCCACTCAGCATACTTTTGACGTACCCCGCTACCCCAAAAACAAGAAATACCTGAAAAAATGGAATGATGATGTCATCATTCCATTTTTTCAAGTATTTCTTGTTTTTGGGGTAGCGTGGTCCATAAAAAGTATGCCAATGGGTACTCGTTGGATGCGGAATTTAATTTTACATCGAACGAGCTCTCCCAATTAAAATTTGAGTAAAAACACAGGGAGATATGTCAAAAATACAAACAAAAAAGTAGTTTTTTATTTTCTTCCTCCAAAATTAATAAATATTATTTTATTATTTTAACTATTATTTTATTAGTTCATTTTAGGAGGCCCATTTTGAGTTGAAATTTCCTCTAATGCATGCCCCCTAGCCGAGGTCAGATTACAATGCATAAAATCGATACCCCACTTGGAAAAAGGGCCAACTGCAATGACGGGGTGTAAAGGAGTAGGATGGGTGCACTTTTTTGGATAAAAGTATTGACAGGGTGGGAATTTATTAACTGCTTCATGACAATATTTAAATATCGAAGGCCATAAATACCCAGCACAAAGGATTTTCTGGGTTGTAGCCATCCCAGACAGATGACTGCCACATTATCTAGAGTGGCAATCATTTAGAACCTGTTCATCCTCTTCATGTGTAAGGCACCATCGAAGGATGGAATCGATACCATGCATACAATGTATCATTCAAAATGAGTAGTACTTTTCATGGTGATGGATACAACAACGATCATCACAGGATATGGTGGGATGAAATATCTGAGTCTGGAGATAAATAATAAAATATCCATACCAGGGATCAGTTGTGCTTATCAAGAGCAAAAATTCATCAAGGAATGAATTGTTGGGCTCAATTTCTGTCAAAGCACAACGAAGGTCACACATCAATTCCATGAAAATTGTTGGGTCACTAAAATGCCACATTTTATTCATCTTTCATATACCATTTGTCACCTTATTCCTATTTTATCTTTCCATAAAACCATTAATATCCACCACTTTCATAATACATATGGGTTTATATTACCATTTTCCAAATTATTTGTTTTGAGTATTTTTAAGAGAATTCTTGATTAAATATTAGAAATTAGTATATTTTTCATATATATCTCAAATATTTGTGTGAGATTTGTAATATAGGGATATTTGAAGCTTTCAACCACAGAGTATTCCAAATCTTCTTGAATGTTTTCTCCATCTTTTCAATATTTGAGGGATAAGTTGAGAAGAAAGTGGATTTCAATTATGATTAGTTATATTGAATTCATGTATAAATAGGAGGGTTCTCTCCTCATTTTGGAAGAGGCCTCTCTAGTGGTGTGGAAGTAGAGAATAGTTTTATGTCTTTTGAGAGTTAGCCATAGAGTGTATTTTGATCGTTATGTAATGGAGATGATGCTTTAATGTAAATCCTTTTACTCTCTCATGTTAATTTGAGTTTCCTTCTTATGAATGGTTAACATATATTTTTCAGTGATTTCATTTTTATGAATTCTTAATACACATTTGTCATGAGCTCACATCTATAATTTCATTCTTTCTTTACCAAGTTAATTTATGCAATTTCATGCTTTCTGCAATTAGATTTATTTTCATATAATTTTCGGTTTTGATAAACTAGATTCAATTTCAGTTGTAGAATAGGTTAGTATCACTTTTATCTTGCATATATGTTGCTTGCGCTCCTAAGTTTATGATCTCTCTGGGTTGACAATTAAATCGTCGGATATATGTTATAAATTGTTTAATATTTTTCACCAACAAAAACAAAGGATTTCTTTGAAGTATCCTTGGAGAACTCAATATCAAATTCTTGTAAGATAACAATCCAATGGGAATACTTGCCGCCAAGCACCTAACGAGTCAGAATGTAGTACATGGGGTTTTGATCTGCGAGTACATTCGTAGTACAAAGTAGAATTTAATGATGAAACTTTTGTACGGAAATGACCGTAGCCAGAGCTAACTTATCCACACACGAGTAATGGGTTTTGGAGTCAATGAGACTCTACTTAGGTAATATATCATTTGTTCTTGGCCATTTTGTATTTTCCTACACTAGAACCATTCCAATGGTAATAGTGGAGGCAACAACATATAACAGAAAGTATTTCGAATAGTCTGGGGGGTGAAACACTGGTGAATGGGTCAGAGTGTGTTTCAGATTATCAAAAGCTCGTTGGTTCTGGTCATCCCAGAAGAAAGGAGTGTCCTTCTTTAGGAGATGCATATAACCATGTGTTTATTCTGCAAAGTTGCATACAAAATGAAGAAGAAATTTTTCCTTCCCTTGCAAACTTTGGAGTTCGGTGATGTTTTTCAGAGCAGGTAAGGCTAGGATAGCAGCAATTTTTATAGGATCAATTTGGATGCCATCTTTGGAAACCATGAAGCTATGAAGACGTCTAGTCTCAACACAAAAGACACATTTGTGTGGATTCAGCCGAATATTATAATGCCTACACCTAAGAAAAATGTCTCTAAGGTTCCCAGGATGGTCCTCCCGTTGGTGTGATTGAGCTAGGAGGTCGTCAAGGTATGACTCCATGATGTGCTTGATATCATAAAAGGCATAGGACATGGCTCCTTGGAATGTAGCTTTGATATTTTTTAGGCCAAAACGTAACTTTCGATAAATGAAGGTTCCCCATGGGAAAATGAATGTCATTTTATGCTGATCTACGGGAAGAATCTCTATCTGATTGAAGCCAAAAAAAATATCCATGAAAGAAAAGATGACATTTCCATAACAATTATCGATGATCTGATCGATATGTGGAGTAGGGAAATTGTCCTTAAGACAAGCCTTATTTAACTCTTGAAAATCGATACAGAATCTAATAGTGGCCTGATTCTTAG
The DNA here is from genome assembly GCA_001517045.1 of Pseudotsuga menziesii. Classification (NCBI taxonomy): domain Eukaryota; kingdom Viridiplantae; phylum Streptophyta; class Pinopsida; order Pinales; family Pinaceae; genus Pseudotsuga; species Pseudotsuga menziesii. The sequence goes on along the minus strand of LPNX010642172.1, from coordinate 1,644,623 downwards.
CCACAGGGACAATATTAGATACCCATTCTGTCAGGGGTATGGGATAAATAAACCATGCCTTCAGAATTTTTTCCACTTCAACTTTAATGGTCATAGCCTTCCTAGGATGGACTTGACATAATTTTTGTCGGACGAGTTTTTCTGTGGGATAGTTTCTAATCTCATGTACAACAATTGACAGATCGATCTCAGGCATCTCATCATACGTTTAGGAAAAAATATCATGGAATTATTTGAAAAGGGATCTATAAGTTTCGGTTTCATCTATTGAGCAGTTCTGGCCTACATGAACATGCTCAATAGTTTCGAGCTTGAGTGATATGTCAATCGGGGTTGTCTTAGTAATATTGCAAATATTTCCTTCGAAATCCATGTCTTCAAACAATATAGGAGTTTGCGGATCACTCACAATATAATTACTAATAAGAGATACAAGGTCAAAATCTATTGAACTGAAATTAGGAACAAAATAAGATCGTTGATGGTGATCTTCCCATATGGGTTCGTCCGTAATCATGATCTCCATGATGAACTCATCTGAGGGAAATGTCTGGGAGAGATAGTCTAGAGCAGGGAGGGATGGTGCTAACCAGTAGGGAGGGTGGTAAGAATCTGATGCCATAAGATGAATATCATCAGAATGGACATTGGAAGCAAATTGCATAATATCATAAAGTGCTTCAATAAGGGCCAAGAGAGGATGACTCAACAACTTCTTTTCCTTTAGGAATATATCCAGTCATGGAAATCATGTTCACGACTGCCATTTATGTCCTAGGAAGGGCTGAGGGAAACACTCCCATAAGGGTTGAATCCTTCAGCATACCTACCCCAATCGAATGATAAGGAGGAGGGGACTGACCTAGCATAGGGATGTTATTTGCAATGGGAGTAGCAACATCTGGTGAACATAAGTCAAGTTGATCAATAGTTACAATCTTCCCCAAATGAGGAAATTGGAGAGTTTGGAATAATTTTGAAGCGATGACAGTCATAGCATAAAGCCAGTTTCTCCCAATAGAATATTGTAATCCAACAAGGCATCGACTAATTCCACCTAAATGGAAAGAGTTTCCCCCACAAGCTCAACTGAAAGGGATGGTAACAGACCACGAGGCTAGAAAAATCATCCATCAAAATATTTTAAGGCCGTAGGTGACTTTGTAAGCTCAAGAGAACCAATGTCCCTCCAATAGGATACAGACAAAAATAAGGTTGTAGCTCCCTCATCCAGAATGGTCATATGGACCTTTGTCCCAACTACTCTAGTGGAAATTTGAAATGCAAGTTGGTGGGGTAATCTGGATTTATAGTTCTCCACATTGAAATGGATTAGGTTTTTGTTATCTGGGTCTAATGCCCCCAAATCCATTAACAGGTTTTTACGCTATGTTGGACAGCTTTGGAGTACCACAAGGGTAGACATCGCACAAGGTTCTTGAGCCAAATATTCAATGACATTATAGAATTGTGGAGCTCAGGAAATGGGGTTAAAAATAGCCTTCTTGAGGGTAGCCTTAGGTGGCTGTAATAACAAATTGAGATTAGGTTTCTTGATGATGAGAGGGACATTAGACGAAGATGGAGGGGAACTAGCGGAAGGAAATTTTTCGGAAGAAGGATTTTCATCCTTCTTCCCTATTGGATTTCCGTATGAATGACTAAAAGTATTTAAATTAATGGTGTTTGAGGACATCATTCTGATTTCTTGCATAGAACTATAGGTCTCTTAACTAGACATGTGATCTATAAATTGTTGTTTAGATGGGAAGGGATTGGTAAGCACCACTGGTGTAGGGTTACTCTTCAAAAATTTACTAATCTCTTCACGACGCGGGAACTCATTAGTGAAGTGATCACCACCACATAACAAGTAGGGGTATTGGCCTTTCTCTTTCCTTTATTATCATTCTCTATGGCCGTAGCCTTAGGATTATCCTATTGGTTTCTAGGTTTTTAATTTTTTCCTTTACCTTTATTCTTATTGTCAGGTGTTTGTGTACTTTGGATAGAATTCACCTTAGCAGAAATCATAGGAGCAGAAGGAGTAGTAGCAGAAGCATTATTTTGCTTGGTAGGATTAGCTGTCGACAAAGGCTAGATTGAACTAACAACCCCATCAACAGGAGTTTATGCAGGTGGTTTGGTAGGGTCCGTACTGGGACAAGGAGCTTGAGGGATTACACCATATAGAGTTTTGGATTGGGAATATACCAAGTCCATATACTAAGCATGAATGATAGCCTGCTCTTCGGTAACAACACCACCCATAGCCACATCTCAGGAAATGGGATCAAAAAAGGATTTCGTGAACTAATCAGCTAATAGTTGGTCCGAGATGGGAGCTTTAATGAGTCATCTTCGCCTTCTCCACTCATGAATATGGTATGATATATGTGTGGAAGTGTTTTGATTAAGTGAAGTAAAAATGTCCGTACCCATTTCATAATGAATAGGTAGCTGAAAGTGTGTGAGAGAAACGGTTTCCAATGCGCTAAATTCTACAAATGAATGTTGTGGAAGTTCAATGTACTAATTCATGGTCGTACTAGTCAAACTGTGTTGAAAGAGTCTCAAACGAATAGAGTCATCCATCAAGGAGTTGGAATAACACCACAGATGGAATATCATGACATGATTTTTGGGATCATTTCCCTGCTTCCCATAAAACTTCGGAATGTCTGACGGTAACTTGACTGGAATAGAAAGCCACAAAGGGTTATGCTGAATCGGATCATTAATCAACTTGTATAGATCAAGAAAGTCCAAAGTTTCCAAGAATGGAAGTTATCGATTATGTTCGACGTACTGGTAGTATTGATAAGGCATGTGCATACTAGTAGGACCATAAGCTCATTATTATACTGGTTGTTGGGCTAGTTGATAGGCATATGATCCTCCCGGAGATACTCCTGAAGGGGGTGGACCTCTAGGTGATGGAATTCTAGGTGGTGGTCCCCCAAAAGGTTGATCTCCAGGTGGTGGGCCTCTGGGTAGTGGTGGACCTCTAGGCAGTGGGCCTCCGAGTGGTGGTCCTTCAGGTGGTGGTCCTCTATAAGGTGGACCTCTACCAGGTGGACCTTTGCTAGGTGGCCCTCCACCAAGTGCGCCTCCACCAAGCGGGACTCCACTAGGTGGTCCTCCAAGTGGTGGTGCACCATAAGGCAGTGCCCAAGAACCTCTAGTAGTATGAATAGGTATTCCTCCCATGGCTGGCATGTAGGACCAATTTGGTTTCCCTCATGGCGTAAACATGTTTTCAAGGTAAGGGATTCCAGGACACATAGTTCCTATAGACGTAGGTTGATATTTCATATCTCCTATAGGTAGTTGATTCCCCAGGTAACCATAACCCCAAGAAGGTTGGTTGAATGCAGGTTGTACCGCTGAGGGTTGGCATGAACTTGACATAGGGTTTACCATGTTGGTGTTGGTATGAGGAAGAACCACTACCGATTTTCCTACAGCAAAGGTCTATCTCGCACTGGTATAAACTCCACTAAATGATGACGTAACTCACGCCAGGGGCTTACCCCCGATGTTGGAATATAATGATACCATTTGAGCTGAGGATTTCCCCCCAAGTACAGAGGATATGGGAGGACTAGAAATAGACCTAGGATGCAAAACTGTAGGATTAGGGTTGGAGGTTTGACCTGGATTATGAGGACTCACAACATGAACCAAGAGATCATCAATAGGAGCTAGAGTCTCAACAAGTGAATGATATCCATAAGTCCAAGGATCCAAAATACATGGTAAAATATTCAACATAGGTTCTTTGTGATGTATGGGTGAGGGAAAAAAAATTCCACTCTCTCTTGAAAATTGTGGGCGCGGTCAAGAGATTCTTGGATCCTTCTATGCTCATTCTCACCTGGTGAAGGATTATCAAAAGAAGGTCTAGTAACCCCAAATTAGGAAAGGGATTGAACCATAGAAGTTCTCCAAAATGGAGCATTAGGGCCATATTCGGTTTCAATAGGACTATTAGCACGCCCTTCCCTTAGGGATTGAAAGGAGGTGTCATCCATAGGAGGTTGTTGGACCAAGGGATTAATGTAAGCAGTGAATTGTTCTCCGCTTTCCACAATTGGGATTCCTTCCACATGGGAGTCAGTTGTAGCTCCTTGATATGTGACTTCCATTGGGCTCTCCCCTATAATAGGAGGAAAGTCGAGTGGTAAGCCCTCTTTTCTTCTGGATCGTCTCAACTAAAACTCGGCCAGATTGTATGGTCACTAAAACCTAACCTAGGGTTTCAAAACTAGAAAAAATCACAAAAAAGTTATCCTACACAAACTACAGGACACAAGCAGACTTAAGTGACAAGAGGGGATGATACAAGTTGGTTCCTCACTAGGATTGTCAAGTTTTTGCAACTCGCTATATACCACAGGGTCTAACAGTAAAACATGACGAGGAGGATCAACCATCCCTCACCTGAATACCTAAATACCTGGATGGAACGTGCATAGTAATCTCCCCAAGTTCTATTCTCAGTGTATTGAGCCAACAAGATGACCAAAAGGGATTTTATCATATGGTTTCAAAAATCCTAGAAGGGCCTCTTGATATACGCAAGGTACATGGGAGTTCAAATCTATAGTAGTGATGTCTAATGCACAACCATTCACAAGGGGCATTCTGATATACAATCGAGTACCTGAAGTACCTTTCAATATACCTCAAGGGTACATGAAAGGTTGTTGTATATACCAATGGTACGTGGAATAACCGCGCAGGTCCTGGGTTGTAGTGCAGACAATAAAGGATAGCTCCTATGTTTTATGATGCCGGAACATGTCTGTAACCTATCACTAAAGTTACTAAGATTTTCAAACTATAGCTACTATTAATTTTAAGTTGAACAGTTAGGTGAATGCATGGAGTGATGAAAGAAAAAGTAAAACCATGCAACTATGGTATGTAAATTTTTTCACTTTACCATTCAAAGCATGCGTACTTATGGGAAGGAAAGAGTGTTTTATTTTTCAATTTCATCTCGAAACCAAGACTTTCCCAAGCAGTCTAACTAAAAAAATCTTTTTGAGAATACAAAGAAGTAACACACTTCTAATCTAATATTTAAAAGTAAGTAAATGGGGTGAGATCTCTTTTCCTAAAAAGAAAGACAATAATACTCAAAGGCACACTAAGTACTTTTTAAAATTTTCTTCAAAAATGGAAAGACCTAACTTAAAACTGTGATATTTTTTCTTTTGATGAGACAAGAGTGTAAAACGAAAGAAGAATATAGAGATCTGAAATATTATGAGGTTAGTCAGGAACCCAATACTTTGCTTTTTAAGAAAAATTATAATAAAATCTCAACAAAAAATTTTGTTTTAAAAGCAAAAAGAAGTCTTTCACAAACTTAATGAAGAATGAAAGGAAAAAAACCAAAAATCAAGTCTTCCTTTTTAGTTTTGTCAAGCAACAAAAGAGATCTAATTGAACTAAGATTCCAAACACTTCTTTTGAAAATGAAAACCAAGAATATAAGAAATAAAACTGATGAGCATAACCTATCTTTTTGAATTCAACAAAGCAAGCATTTACCACGTACAAACTTTGAATCTAAGTACTTAGATCTCTAGAAAGAAGCCCAAACACATAGAACTAAAAGCAAAAATCAACCAAATTTTGAAATGACAAGCCTCTAGAAGGCCTACCTGGCACACTTGAGGATAGTGGGTGACATAGTGGTTATGTCTTGGCATCGCTTCCTGATTACTGAGCACATTCGATGGCACCACTTCTTGATAACTACGCACATGTAGTGGAACCACTTATTTCCCACTGTGCATTGGCTATGTCCTGTAGAAGTCAAAAAACAAAACAATGGAGAAAAAGCAAAGTAAACTACTGTAATACTGACATTAAAATCATGAATTGATAGGAATATGAAGTATAGAAGGTAAGAATGAATCAAATCTGAATAGATATGATAATACCAAACCAACATCTCACTAGACAAGCTAGTACATCTAATCAATTAAATCTTGTAGCTTGGATTATGGACAAGAGTTTGAAGACCAAGGTAGATCCGATGTGCTGAAATCTCTTCCCCGACAGAGTCGCTAGATTTGTTGCTAGGAAAAATGCACCTCTTGCGAACAAGAGTTGTTCCTCTAGTATGAATGGTTCGGGTCTAGAATAAATGAGTTACAACAGAGTTGGAAGACTTCCCCTAGAAGTTTTGGAGATATGGAATGAGTCCCTTTGATGGAATAGTGCATCTATTTCCTATGTGATGGATTTTCATGGACGTACCTGCACAATCACATGAAACAAGCAAACAAGATAAAAAAGAACCAAAATATGATCCACAAATCTATGTCAGTGAATAAGGAATTCAACAACAAAATACATGATTATAACACAACATACTTTACGGAAAAGGACCAACATTGCATTGATAATAAAGAAGAAATCTTAAAACCTTCACCTTAGTGTCATGATGCTCCTTCTCATGCCAATTGGTTGTCCCCAAAAGATCCAACTTTCTCCTCCTATGCTCACCCTACTGATTTAGGCCAGAATCTCAATGCAACAGCATAAGTTTGCTCTCCCTCAACCATGGGGTATGAGCCTGGTTTTATAGGCCTTGGGAGGATAGGGATGGTTGAGTAAATGGTGGGTGAGGTGGAAGGGAGATACAAAAATAATGGATCTCAATTCCAAGTGGTCCTTAAGAGTATGAATGAGGTTGCCACAAAGTCTTCCTTTGAGAATCTTCCTGGAAAATTCTCTTAATCACTTTTTACCTCGGGAACCGCTTCTCCTCCATTATGACAGAGAGGTGATAGGGTAGAACCACACATTGAACAAGGGGAAAAAGTAGTAGCACTGCTTACTGTCAAGATATAGTGAGTGTTACTGAAGAAGGTAATGCTTATTTTCTTAAGGGTAGGAGCAGTATTGGATTTTTATATGCAAGATTGAAGTTAGGGCTAGTATTTTCACTTCACAACTTGGGATTCAGGGAAATAACGGATGTTTGGGACCTCATCACTTAATGATGACAATATTTATGTGTAAAATTTCCCATCATAGTCTATGAGTGGTTGGCATGGTTCACCTACAAGAAGACAAATTTCCAAGGAGCAGAGCCAATATCCTGGACCCCTAAATTGATCCAAGAGCTATAGGAAACTGACAAAAAAGCATCACAAGCTATTGAGGTTTGGATGGATAGTATCCTAGAAGCATATATCACTAAATTCATGGTCGACACTACCAATTCCTACAACAAAGTAGAAAGGGAAGTTCTAAACGAACTAAGAGGTAGGTTCTTGTTATCTGTGCAATTGTCAATTAAGATGCTTGTCTATGAAAAAAGGTATACTGTAGATGCACCTCGAGTAGTAGAAATCTTGTTTGCGGAGGAGGTAGATACCAAAAATAAAGGGGGGAGACAAATGGGAATATAAGGAGTATATGGGTGCAAGTCTTGATGAGACAGTGATGAAAACCGAGGAAGAAAGTCGTCTTATGATGGGAGGACCAACCTTTCGACAAGAGAAGAGGTAGAGGATAGGGGAAGTTATTGCTACGATTGAAACACAAGACCACAAAGGAATACCACACAGGACAAAGAGACCCTACAGTAATGAAGAGGACAACTAGACCTAGACTATGCCCAGAATAGCAGTAAGATCAAACCCCAGCAGCAGCGTACCCACGTCTTCATGCACTACTCCATATTCAGGAAGAAACACAAATTCCACGTCAACTTGCCCAAAATGCTAGCAAAATTCTAGTAGTAGATCAACATTTTCAGCAAGAAGGCCCAGGATGGTGGGCGATGATACATAGTTACATTTGTTCCATATAAATAAGACTCGCGATCTAGAGAAATATTGGCTCTTATGTGAGGCAGTATGGACAGTTAGACAGGCCACGGACAATGGCATTAAGAAAGGAAACTTGCGACTACTCTTCAGGTTCGTGTGCTGGACTGGTGCATGAAATTTATACAAGTTCCTATCAGGACCCCTGTAAAAACATTGGATGAATTTAGGAAAGGAATGATTGAATAATTTCATAAACCAAAATCTGAAGTGCAGTATATTACTGATTTAAAGGAGATTAAGCGATTTCCTAATGAAACCATTTGGGTCTTCGACTAGAGATTTAAGACACTAATGGAACAAGTTATTTTTGATATGAGTGATGTTCAGCATAGAATGGTTCATTGCAGCATCAGTACCTCATATCCGGAAACCATTGATGCAACAGAAGATCACAACCCAGAGCGAGGCCCTGGAGATCACCATGAAGTTATAAGCTTCACCCATTGGAGAGAGCGCAATAGGTATGAACCAAATTCAGGTGCAGCTGGAGAGCCTGACGCTTCAGTTATAAAAATACTTACCCACCAAAGATACTTACCCTAACTTCAAAAATTATCTCCTCCTTGGGGCACCAAACCCACTAAGTTGCAGCAGTGTACCATGGTGTTGAATATGTCAAAAATATGGGCATCGACATGAAGAATGTAGCTACATGCAGAGGATGGTCACAAAGCCAACGAGCTTATACTACACTTTTTGTTGCTCGATTGGGCATGAAGATAAAGAATTTCATGCTTATGACCTACTCCAAGAAAGGATGTATGAATCATACTATGTGAAGGGAGAAGATCCTTGTGCAGTATAGAAATCACAAGCACAGACATAGGTGGTGTAGCCACCACCTCAGTTGTACTACAGACCACCGCCACAGATTGTAGTTTATTCCATCGCAACCACAACCACAGTTTGCACCACAGCTGTAGTATAATCAGATGTCAATAGCTCCTCCACAATGAACATATGTTCAAGAAGAAAACTATGTTTAGCAGCAGTCAAATCCCCCTCCACATTAATTGGATCAGCCACAGTACTAGCAACAAGGAGGAAGCTTTGGAAGAGGAGGAGGATGAGGTCATGAACTTGTTCGGTGTTACAATTGTGGGGTATTTGGAAATTACCAAAGAGATTTCTCACACTTGCAATGTTCATGTACATACTGCACCATAATTGATCATATTGTTGAGAACTGCCCACAGATAATCGCAATATGGAAGGACGAGAATGTTCCTCAGTTGTAGAATTAGAATCGGCTGCAAAATCAAAATCAACTACACAACCAGAATCAGTGTTGAGCCATATTTATTATCTTTTTTGGAAATTAAATTTCTCATTTAAACATGTTTTTGTTATCTTTTTTGCCACACAGATCACCATTTAGCCCAAGGTATGAATAAATCAAAGGTTTATATATAATCCATTTATTATTGTCATTTTATGATTTTATTGATTTAAATTAACATTATTTAAAGAATATGTGATATGTTACTTAATGTGTATATTCGTTTCCAGGTTAGATAGTCTGTTTGGGAAAATTAATAACAAGTACGCAAACAGACAAACAAACAAATAGTGCATCTAGCTCGCTATCCATCTTACAACACAGATCATTGTCCAGCTCATGATCCATCTCACTGTCCAACTCGTGATCTAGCCCGCTGTCCAGCTCACGATGTAACTCACCTTCTAGCTCGTTGTCCAGCTTTCCATCCAGATCGCTAATCAGTATGAGCATTGTTAATAACCAATCTCATGCATTAAATGATGGAACAGATTTGTAACCTACCTACTACCCATGTGTTTAAAGGGTGGAAACTTCCCCATTCTAGAAGACCTACCGTGTATGTTTCCTTTTCTTGACACCATTCCATCAGCCATGATAAGGAAGGAGCCCGCATGCCATATCACAATGAAGAGAACCAGAATCACGAAAGAGAAGGAAGATACCTGTGCGCTGGGATTTGATTTGTTAACAGCCTTTATGATTGACTCAATTTAAAGAGTAGTTGACCACTAAAGGTTCGACTTGCTTATCTCTTGTAAAAAATATAAATACAAGCCTTTGCGTGAGTGTTGGGTGGTGGATCATTTTCTTTAGTTCAACAATCAGTTTTCTAAGAGAAGAACATTGTAATATTGTTCATTATTTTTAATATAATTTCTACATTCCGTTGTTCATGATTTTTTTTTTGTAAGCACTAGCCGGGAGTCACCCCTGATTGCTGAGAGGGCCCCTCATCAACCAAAGGTTTTATTTTCTTGTTTTCGTTATTTTTCTTTGTAGCTAATTCAGTTTCGATTTCTAGTTTATTTATTTCATTAAGTTATTGCAAATGTTTGTTTCATTTGATTTCTGCAATGCATTTTATTTCCATAATTAAATAGCTAGATTGCGTGAATAGTTGTTTTCTATTTGTTTCTGTCATTTCATTTCCAACTTATTATTTAGTTTTGTTCATAAGAAGATAAAGTAGATTGTTTTTATCAATTTAAATAGACTAAGTTTTGTTTATTTCTTCTCTGTTATAAGATTATGCAATTTGAAATTCAGTTTGATTATTAATAGGCAATGATTCTTGATGTTCATGAATTTGTTTAAGTTTATTTCACTGCTAAATTTGATGATTAAATAGGTTTATTTACTATTCTTTATGCATTGCATCTTCATATGCATAAAATCCGCTGAGAAGTAGATCATTTAGGTTATTTTATATTGTTTTCTTTATAAGACTGTCATTCAGATAGTCTGTTTAGCTTGTCATTCTAACCTTCCTTCCAGCCTGCTTTCCAGTCTGTTTTGCAGACCTGCAGTTCAGTCTGTCATTCAGCCCACAGTTCTATTTTTAGTGTTTTTAATGTGTTTTAAAATTGTTTTAAGTTATGGTTCTTTAGTATTTGATGTATGATTTGACTATAATAGTTAGATAACAGTTTTATTTATTATTTAGACTATAAGTTTGATTGTTTTAGGTTATTTATTAAATTTTTAATTTTTTCTCTACCTCTTTTCCCTTTGAACATGCTTTTGAGTTAGGGTATGTTTTGTTTCTTTTATTTGTTTCTGATTCTTCTTACTATTGTATTTTTTATAATTATTCTTTTGGATTAATTTATCCATTTGCATGTAAAACTTAGGATTAGTAGTGTTATATTTATGAATAATTTCATTTTTCACTATGTGATTACCAACAAAGACTTGTAGGATAGAATTCAGTTTATTTATTAAGTTTTCTACTTGCTTCTCTTATTCAGTTTTCTTTATTAAGTTTTCTACTTGTTTCTCTTACTTAGTTTTCTATTCACTTATTTAAGTTTTCTTTGCATCGTAGCCTTTTAAAGTAGTTGTTGATATTATCCTTTTTAGTTAGGAGTTATTTGTTTATAAATTATTTAGTTATTGTACTTGCATTTCCAAATGTACACTTTCTTTGCCTAGTTAGTTTTTGAAGTCACTAAATAGACTTTTTCATAAAAAGTAGTGATTGTATTCTCATTTATTAAATAAAGTAATATAGCTTGATATTATTTTAGTTTGATGTTTTGTCTTGGTTCAATTATATTAATAATTGCATTCTTAGGAGTTTGACTCGGTTTTTCATTTTGAAAGATCTTTCGATCTTTTGTTTGTTAGAATATTTACACAACACCCTCTACCTTCTCATATATTTTGTAGCAACTCGAATCCTACCAGCCCCAGTCTATAATTAAATATTAGATGAATTAATCTAGGCATTATAACACCCAACATTTTGGTGTCGTTGCCAGGGAGTTGTTTTGTAAGGTATAATAAATAGAATTTTCTTATGAAGCTTAGTAATAGGAATGTGGAGGGGGAGAGGTTATACGAGAGGTAAGAATCCACGCATCTATTATAACATGCGCCCCCAAATACAACAATAGTAGTAGCATAGGATTTTCTTTAGTTTAGTTTTTCATGAATAGACCTACAGATTCTAAAGGTAGATACACTAAAACTAGTTCCCCCACATCGATTGCCATTCAGTATTGTGTTTCTTTGTTTTATACAAAGAGTTAGAATGATTTTATTTATTTCATGCAAGTGTGTGACTTATTTTAACATCTAAATCACTTAGTGGTGTGTTAAGCACCACCCATCCTGCTAACAAACTAACAGGAACATTTGAAAGAGGAACCTAAATATAAAAATACATGAATAACTACCTATGTTGTGGGAATATATGGTAGGGGAGAAGGATGAAGAAGTTGTTCCCTTTGAATTTCCTATTAGATATCCAAGGGGAATGGCACAAATACAGTGCGTTCCCCCCTCCATTTTACAAAATTTTCACGGACTAAAGAATGAAGACCCTGATGAATTTTTATTTCAATTGGAAATACTCTATAGAGGATATGATGTTCAAAATATGAAAATTTTTCCTCTTACCTTGAAAGGAGCAACCCTCCAATGGTTCATGAGCCTAGGTGGGAACTGCATTCAAACTTGGGAAGATAGGAAAAATATATTCTTAAAACGATACCAAGATTGTTGCAGAGTCAAGGAGGACATCTTTGAAATAACCCAGGGAGAAGAAGAACTTTTGGAAAACTATGTTGAACGCTTTCAATACAACCTTCAGATATCACAACAAAGATAGTCAGGGAAGGATACCTTGAAAAAACTTTTACTCAAAGGCATAAAAAATGAATATTTAGAAATTTTAAGTCTGATGGGAACAGGTGATGTATTTTAGTTATCATATGATGATGTTTGTGAATTATGTAGAAGGTATTCAAGAGGAAAATATAAGATTGGTAAGAATATACCTTCTTCTCAGTCATTGCAACCTCATCTTAACCCCTATCAACCTTGTTCACAAATCCTTTTTGTCTCATGTTATGATCATAGGGATACTCTCTTGGATGTTGCAACACTTTCTATTTCTATACACTTTCCACAAGATTTTCAACAAATTTTCTAGGCAAGATTAACTACACAAGCCAATCAATTGCACCGGCTGCAAACACCTTCTCATAAAATTCCTCTATGCCCTACGCACAATCCTGTTCAATCTATTCCACATTCTAACAATAATAAAACAGTACAATATGCTCACAGTGTTGCACTGCAACATTTACCCACCTCACCTACCTCACCAACATTATTACAAGAAATTCATACGAGACCTGGAGAGGTGGTAGATCTAGGAGTCATAGACAATACGGAAGAAAATGAATTTTCTACTTGGCCTTTTCCACAATAAGATAACATCGACATAGAATGCATCTCATTTGATGAAGGACAAACATTAGAACCTGAATATTCCCCATCACTAAACATAGATTCTGTATACATTCAAGGGTTTGATGAAAGACCTCGTGACATAACAAATAAATAAGAGAACCTAGAATACATAAGCTACATTGAACTATGGTTCCAAGTAGCAACCAAGCCATGGTGCCATCCCCTCCTTCAATGCTTATTGCTACTAAATCAAATAGGTTTCTTGGTTCTTCGTATCCAGACAATCACTGCTATATTTTTATTGTATGTGGATAAAGTTATATTTTTAATTTTGATTCAAACTTGGTTACATTGGAAGCATTCATACACTTGAATATAATTGTTTTCTCTCTTTCTAAGTAAAATAGGATATTATGTAAATATGTTTTTGTTTTATCCAATAAATAAGAGTCAGTTATGACAAGCTTAGTACATGTGACTCTTTTCCTTTCTATAATGTTATATATGTTTTATAAATAAATATGGGTCATCTAACAAGTGGTTTTGCAATTGGTTACAAACACTTGATCTCTATAAGAATCTCATGGAGTATTATTCAGAAAAGGGAAGTATGGTAAAACACTCATCGAGTATCTTAACTTTTCTTGGGGTACTTTTGAAATTTACAGCTTATAGTGACAATTAAAAACAATTCTCTATATATCACTCTAACCTGTTTCTTTTATGATTCAAACATGTATATTTCTGATTTTCTATTTTTGAACAGTTGCTTGATAGACCTACTCTCATTATCATGTTTTTTGAATCTCACCTTATTCCTATGGATTAACTAGTTCATCCTATACTTGTTATCGAAACTTGTCTCTCAAGTATTTTGGTGATAACTTGAGAGTAAGTGGAGTTTCTGCTTGTGGGGAACATTACTTATCTTTTATGAAGAAGAAGGACTGTAAGGACAAAGAACATATTTAAGTTATTCTATATTGACATGATCTATGGTTAAGGCCATTATGAAATTACTTATAAGTTTATTTTACAAAATTGAATTATGTGTTTAGAAGTACTTAGCATGCTCTAGTACTGATCGGCTTCCATATATTTAATATCATTATACAAGGAAAACATGTTGGGTTACTGAATAGGCCTAATGGAAGTGGGTCAATGCTAAGTAAAAACTTAAAACAAGGAAGCTTGATAAGTACAAGTAAACCCATCGGGGTACTGAACAGGCTCGCTGGCAATGGGATTATGCTTGCATGGTACCAAGATAAAGCCGTCGGGGTACTGAACATGCCTACTAGCAGCGAGGCAATATCGAGTAAAAGAGATTTGGTTAATGCATCACTATGCACATGGTTCGAAAAAATGATAATATATTTAAAAACCAGAATATATATAAATACATGTGTAGGCCAATTGTTTATGATATCATTAGAGAATGGCTGTAAGTAGGGCTTGGATCCAGCCATCTATTTCAATCATTATCTAGGATATAATTATCTTAGAAATGGGACCCATAGCTATAAATCTCTCACATTTCTGGGTAAACTTAAAATATTTTGTGATCACAAGATATCTTTAAATAAGGCATGGATGACTAGCTTTTCCTATGGCATTTCTTTTAGTTATATAAATTTTTTAAAACATTTGAGTGGTCTTTTTAAGCACTGTTATATTTTTCATGAATATACATATCTGAATCATTTCCATTTATTAGTTAGTTTTTATTTTTCTTACCAAATAATAACAGCATGATAGAACTTTTTATTTTAATTATCTAGAATACTCAATTCTTCTCTCTTGTATGGCTTGAAGACATGCCATATCTTTGGTTCGGGGGCAAGGAGGATTAAGAAAAATTAAACTGTTATTATTTTATTATTATTTATGACAAATCTATTTATCTCTGACAAATGATAAGTTTTTTCAGGATAATTTAAGTAGTGGAACTTGGTTATAGCATGAAGCATGAATTTATGAAGGATCGAATGATGGTCCAAATGAAATACCAAATGACAATCTAATAAAACTTGGTGATATTACAACACTTATGATTAAAATTTGCTAACCGAATTTTGTTTTTGACAAATAGTTTTTACCTCCATGTGAATGCTTTGACCTTAAAAGTTTTTTTAATTATCATTTCACTCTTAGTAGCCCTATCCTTTTACCTAATCATGCATGTAAATTATCAAATGACCAATTTTCTTGTTGATCAATCTTATCATAAATGTGATTTGTGTATTTGTATCATACGTTCAACCTATCCAAAGTTTACTTTGGATATGGTTGAACTAATTATAAACCTTATGAACTCACTCATTTATGCATATGCCTGTTGCTAGCTCACATCTCAAAGTTCTCTATGACAGTGTGATCTCTTATCTTTTTTTTTGCTCAATGGGACCTGGTATTTCTCCGGTTTGGGGGAATGTTGAGCCCAGATTTATTATCATTTTGGCAATTAAATTACTCATTTAAACATATGTTTTGTTATATTTTTTTCCACGCACATCACCATTTAGCCCAAGGTATGAATAAATTAAAGGTTTATATATAATCCATTTCTTATTGTCATTTTATGATTTTATTGATTTAAATTAACATTATTTAAAGCATATGTGATATGTTACTTAATGTGTATATTCGTTTGCAAGTTATATAGTTTGTTTTGGAGAATTAATAACAAGTACGCAAACAGACAAACAAACAGACAATGCATCCAGCTCTCTATCTAGCTTATGACACAACTCATTGTCTAGATCATGATCCAACTCGTTATCCAGCTCACGATACAGCTCGCTGTCCAGATCATGATGTAGTTCACCTTCCAACGCGCTGTCCATCTTTCTGTCTAGATTGCTAATAAGCCTTCGCGCTGTTAATAACCAATATCATGCATTAAATGATGGAACAAATTTGCAACCTACCTACTTCCCACATGTTTAAAGGGTGGAACGTCTCCATTCTAGAAGACCTACCGTGTATGCTACCTTTTCTTGACACCATTCCATCATCCATGATAAGGAAGGAGCCTGCATGCCATATCATGATGAAGAGAACCAGAATCACAAAAGAGAAGAAAGATACCTGTGCGCTAGGATTTGATTTGTTAACAACCTTTATGATTGACTAAATTTAGAGAGCAATCAGCCACTAAAGGGTCGACTTGCTCATCCCTTATAAACAATATAAAAACCATCCTCTGCGTGAGTGTTGGGTGGTGGATCCTTTTCATTAGTTAGACAGTCAATTTTCTAAGAGAAGAATGTTGTAATATTGTTCATCATTTTTAATAGATGTTCTACATTCCATTTTTAATGATTTTTTTCATGTAAGCACTAGTCGGGAGTCACCCCTGATTGCTGAGAGGGCCCCTCATCAACCAGAGGTTTTCTTTTCTTGTTTTCGTTATTTTTCTTTGTAGCTATTTCAGTTTTGATTTCTAGTTTGTTTATTTCATTAAGTTACTGTAAATGTTTGCTTCATTTTCTTTCTGCGATGCATTTAATTTCCAAAATTAAATAGCTAGATTGCGTGCATTGTTGTTTTCCGTTTGTTTCTGTCATTTCATTTCGAGCTTATTATTTAGTTTTGTTCATAAGAAGATAGAGTAGATTTTTTTTATCAATTTAAATAGTCTAAGTTCTGTTTATTTCTTCTTAGTTATAAGGTTATGCAATTTGAATTTCAGTTTGTTTATTAATAAGCAATTATTCTTGATGTTCATGAATTTGTTTAAGTTTATTTTATTGCTAAAATTGATGATTAAATAAGTTTATTTAATGTTCCTTATATATTGCATCTTCATATGCATAAAATTAGTTGAGAAGTAGATCATTTAGGTTATTTTATACTGTTTTCTTTATACACACTGTCATTCAGACAAGCTATTCATCCTGTCATTCTGACCTTCCTTCTAGTCTGCTTTCCAATGACCAGTCTATTTTGTCGACCTGCAGATCAGTCTGTCATTCAACCCACAGTTCTGTATTTAGTGTTTTTAATGCATTTTAAAATTGTTTTAAGTTCTAGTTCTTTAGTATTTGATGTATGCTTTGACTGTAATAGTTAGATAACAATTTTATTTATTATTTACACTATAAGTTTGATTGTTTTAGGTTATTTATTAAAGTTTTATTCTTTTCTCACCCTCTTTTCCCTTTGAACATGCTTTTGAGTTAGGGTATGTTTTGTTTCTTTTATTTGATTCTGATTCTTCTTACTATTGTATTATTTTATAATTATGCTTTTGGATTAATTTATCCATTTGCATGTAAAACTTAGGATTAGTAGTGTTATCTTTAGGAATAGTTTCATTTTTCACTGTGTGATTACCAATAGAGACTTGTAGGATAGAATTCAGTTTCTTTATTAAGTTTTCTACTTGATTCTCTTATTAATTTTTCTTTATTAAGTTTTCTACTTGTTTCTCTTACTTAGTTTTCCATTCACTTATTTAAGTTTTCCTTGGATCATAGCCTTTTAAAGTAGTTGTTGATAGTATCCTTTTTAGTTAGGAGTTATTTGTTTATAAATTATTTAGTTGTTGTACTTGCATTTCCAAATGTACACTTTCTTTGCTTAGTTAGTTTTTGAAGTCACTAAATAGACTTTGTCATAAAAAGTAGTGATTGTATTTTCATTTCTTAAATAAAGTAATATAGCTTGATCTTATTTTAGGTTGATGTTTTGTCTTGGTTCAATTATATTAATATTTTCATTCTTAGGAGTTTGAATCGGTTTTTCATTTTGAAATATCTTTCATTCTTTTGTTTGTTAAAATATTTACACGACACCCTCTACCTTCACATATATTTTGTAGCAACTCAAATCCTACCAACCCCAGTCGATAATTAAATATTAGGTGAATTAATTTAGGCATTCTGACACCCAACAATCAGTTACAGAACCAGGCTCAAAATCAAGTTCCACTTTAGAATCAGACTCTGAGTGAACCCATGAACCCACTGGTGAACCAGAATCTACCACTGGACCAGAATCTGTTGATGAACCAAAATCAAGGGTCTTTGGTCACGACAATCTCAACAAAACCCAAACCGGAGGATGTTGGCGTTTCCATCATCACCCGCAGAGGTGCAATGACCATAGAGGATGGGCGCCACCCGTAGGTTCGATTGGCTCGAAAGAAGAAGGCATCATTCAAGATCACCATTGAAAAGGATACATTCTTTGAAACTTGGGACATGATTAGATGAAATCCCGGTAAGTCACTTGTATATGAAATTCCCTCTGCTTTTGATTCTTCACTGGAGGTAGGACCATTGTGGTAAAATGGTACCTTGTAGTACTTCTTTGAGAGTTACTTATCGCTGGCAAGAGATACTGATGCTTTGGTTGATATTGAAAAGTTGTTACATTGCTCGGGTAAGGAGCGCTAGGAATCTGCAGTGAAATATTTACACAAGAAAAAGACTAGAAAAGAGATATGCATGAATATTCAAATTGTGGACTATGAAGTAGATTCGGTCATTATGGATTTGGGCTCACATGTGAATACTCTGACAAAGCAAACCTGGCAAAAAATGGGGAGGCCAATGTTGGGTTGGTCCATTGTACAGTTGCGATTGGATAATCAGGCTAAAGTACAACCAATTGGACATGTGTCAAACCTGGTTGTTGATGTTTAAGGTGTAAAGACCTATATCTATTTCGACGTAATTGAAGTTGTTAATGGTAGATGATCCTATCCCGCATTGTTGGGGATCGAATGGGCCAATGATAGTAAGGCAGTGATTAACTTCAAGAAGAGGATGATGACATTTGAGGACCAAGACATCAGACTCATCGCTCCTATGGACCCAAACGAAGGATGAAGATATATTGAACCAGTGAAAGATGAAGTTGTCAGGAGATGGAATAATGCTTAAAACATTTCTAAAGATTACATCCACCCATAGGATTATGGAGAACTCGGGTGGTGCAACATTAGTTCTACATCCTTTGATTCTAATGATGTGCTAGAGAATTGTAAAAACCTCATGCATGAGGTATCATTCAAGAAGTGTGGTTTGATCATGTAGTCTATGTACCATGTCACGACTGATATTGTCGAATTACCAATTTAGGAAGGGATACCTGATTTGTCCACATTCTTGATGGAGTTTGAAGAAAAGGTAGAAGAACCATAATGATTGTTGGTGCTGGAAGAAGCACTAAAGGACACTCCAGCACGCTGGTGGGCGACCCATAAAAATAAAATTACTGGATGGGTGCAGTGTCGATAGTTTATGGTAGTTGATTTTGGAAAAACAAAAGTATATCACACTGGGAAGTATGATGGGTGGAATGACCATAGCGTCTATTTGATGGAATGTCAAACACTATGGGCATCATGACCGAAGGATGAGTGGGTCCATTGTTAAAATAATGTAACTTTAGAAGATATTCTAGTTGTATTGTATTCCTCCTTGTTAACCCAAAAAATATCTCACTCATCTCCACATGGCCTATACCACCTAAGGACACCCATCCACGATCCTCATTTGACCCCATTTGACCCCCACACCCTCAAAAAGGATTAAAAACATGAAAAAGGGCTTAAAAACCCCTAAAAAGGTGCCAAAATAGCTCTCATAAGGGATAAAACGTCAAAAAAGGGTCTAAAACCCCTCAAAGGAGCTTAAGACCCCCAAAAGAGCTAAATATTGAGCGAAAGGGGCTAAAAGCCCAAAAAAGAGGCTAAAGCCCCAACTAGGGGCTCAAAACCCTAAAAATCCCAAGAAAAAGTATAAATAGAGGGGTGGGGTTCACTCTCAATTCATTCCTTCCTTGCATACTGTTATGCTACCCGAGTGAGCACCTTGAGACCATTTTCCTCTCAAGCCATTCACTCTCTCTCTCATCCATTCTCCCATTGAGCCATAGCTCCCCCCGTTCTCAAGAGAGGTGCTTCTAAAAGCTAGGGCATGGTGGCCCATTTCAACCCATAGAAGGAATAATCTTTGTTTTGTGTTGTTTATTTTATTTTTTCTAACATATTTTCTTGTGGATCTATTACTTAACATATACTTGCAGGTTTTCATGGTTTGCTTGCAGGTATTTGGATGTTTCTAATAAGTTGTATGCAGGGTATTGGAGATCAACCCATAAACTTGTGTGCAAATGGGTTTTGATTTCTATTTTCTTTCTTTTCCTGTCTATTTTCTTTGCATCCACCACCAAGAACCCTATCCTTCCTTCCTATAGATAGAAGAGATTTGTTCCTGCTCTGTAGCAAGGGAGAAATCCCTACTACAGAATTGGTGACCATACCAGATCGATTCCACTAGATCCATGGATTTTGTTTATTATAATTTACTTATTTAGGTTTATTGATATTTTTATTTAATTTTTTTTATTGTTTCGGCCATAGTACAAGTTACTGTTGGTCGTTCTGTGATTTGCAAATTGCTCAACTGTGCAAAAATGGCCAAACCGAATTTCTGAAAATTCACCTATGTTCAGGCTCATTTTCTGCCCAAACAATTGATCAATTTGTGAATCTGCTCAAGCTCGAGGGTAAAAGGGCCCCTTTTTGAAGTGGGTTTTCAACTGTTTGAGGTAATTCCTCACATTTTGATGACAATCTACTTCACAAAAATAGGTCTTTTACAGGTGCGTGACCCATTTTTGGGCTTGACTATTTGCTTATATTGGGATTGTCAGTGCAGCTCAACCACCTTTGTCCATCAATATGTGTTTATTTATGTTCAGTATTTGTTCATTTTAGTTGCAGCATGTGTAAGTCAATGATAAATGAAATGGTTAATAAATTAATGAACATGATCAAAGCTTGATTAAAAATTACTGTAATTAAAATCAACGTCTTGCCTAGCCCTTCCTCCTCTACCCAGTCATCACCCTTTGGGGTGTTGATGTAATTGTAACTTCGTAATGTATTCATCCATATTTCTTATGTATTGTAACCCGATGTTTATTCCAAGATGTATTGTAATGTATTTGAGTCATGTCATACCCCGATGTTCTGATCGGGAATTTTCTATAATGAGAAAGTCATGTCAAGTCATTGTGGGTAACCCTCCTATTTGTAAAGGGTTAAAGTCCCCACAGTTGTGGGGCCCTTGGGTTATTAGACTATCCTAGTGAATTCAACCCTAGGTGAGTCATTGTAAGTCAGGGCAAGAGTCCCCACCATTGTGTTACCCTCCTATTGGTCAGAGGAGGAAAAGTCCCCACAAGTGGTGGGGCACTAGGGTTATTAGACACTCCTAGAGATGTCGGCTCTAGTAAGTAATTTTTAAGTGAGGCCGACATGTTGGAGTGCACTTCAAGTGAACGGAAGAATATAAATAGAGAGTGAGAGCCTCTCTATTTATCACTTGCAACACACATCACTCACTCACTCAAGTGTGGTGCATTAGTGAGGAAGGAAATACACTGGGACTAGACAAGAAGAAGACTACTGCTATTGGGAGTGCATCTTACTGTTTTGGGGCTTTTACTATTTTGGTGCTAATTCTATCTCTGAGGAAGTTGCGAGGTTTTCTCCTTTATGGTTTCCCCAAGGAAAACTCTTTGTGTCTCTTGTTTCTTGTGATGTGCTTTTGTTTTATTGTTGTGCTTGTTATTCTCTCAGTGAAAAGATCCTAAGATCATAATGCTAGCTTATATGATGAAAAAATAACATGGGGTATTATAGGATAATATGAAGGGTGAAGCTCGTATAGTAATAGGAACTTCACCTATCATTTTTCAAAGCCACTAAAAATGGTTGACTTGGAAGGTAGAGGAGGTAGAGAAGGAGGGCTTCTCACGGCGCTCAGCATCCTCCCTGTTGATCGACCTTGCATCCTAAGGGTGACATGTGGATATATGTATGGGATTAGTCCCATTGTGTTGAGATCCCAGTACCATTTTCTGGTTGAAGAGAAATATAGGTGCAAGGTAGTCACCTAGTCAGGCTATCATAGTTTAGGTTCACAAATGGTACATGTGTAAATTTTTTATTATCATTTACTGCTTGCATTGACAATGTTCTGAACTCTGTGGAATATTCATAAACCATTTAAGCAGCCACTAAGCATAATAGAAAGAAAAAGACATACACACAAACCATACCATATAAACCAACCCAACTCAGTTCATGATGCCGAGTGAGCCATTAAAATTTACTATTTACACGAAGTCAAACATCTGCAGTCTTTGAGGACATAAGTCCCTGACTACCTTAACTATGGGAAGTACTTGGCTCAACCTAGAAACTCATTGTGAGGAGTACCACAGGAACCCCAAAGTAGCTGGCCGTTTAGAGGAATTGCCAAGCGAAACGGGCAACGACCCCCACCAATTGACTAGCACTCATGTGAGGAAAAACCCAAGCACTGTCTCCTGGCAATATTGGTGGCCAAGTGACCACCTAAATCCAATAGGAAGCCATTAAAACCGGGGTCCAAAAATCATCACCATATTTCAACATTTTGACATACAAATCAGACACGATTGATCCCCCACGTTCTTGCTCATGCCTAAAAGGTGAACCACCACGGTTCAAGTCATTAAACCAACATCGTCAAGAACATTCTCGATGACCTTATACACCATCAGAAGGCCTCGTAGCCTCTGATTCAGACTCAGAATCATACCAATCAAATCCAGACTTGCATACTACACCATCTAGCCCCATGGCTGGTGCAAACCCGATCCATTTTTCATCTTAGTTATTGGTAGTGGACCCATTTCCACACCCCAAACCACCAGCAACACCCCTACAAGTGGCCCCAACACAGTCATGCAAACTGTCATAAGCCAGCTACCACGACCCACATTGACCAGTCAAGTTGTCCCACCTATAATACATGGGGCTAGTGTGCCTTCCACTCACACTATCCCACTTGGCATGCCTAGGGGTAGTGACCCTTACACTTACACTGACCCTCATGTCATACATGGGGGCAGTGGCGCTTCCACCTACATTGCCCCTCTCACCACACTTGGGGGCACTAGACCATCCATAATGGTGCCACAAGTACCCCTAGTTATGCAAGTCCATCATGTCCCTGCAAACCCCACCACCATGGCTACACCATCTCACATCAACCTTGGGTCAAACCTTCCTTTCATGGTACATCTCAACTTGCTTGACTTGGATCCGTTAACAAATGACCCTATCTGCCATCAAACATTTTGGCCTCCCATGCTAACCAAACTTGCCTCAGACATTCCCAATTTTGAAGGGAAGGCAGGGGAGTTCCCCCAAAACCACATCATGACATTTCACCTATAGTGCTCATCAAACAACATCATATATGATTTGATCAAACTCCAACTGTTCCAACGCACCCTCACAGGTGCTGCAGCCAAGTGGTACATTGAGCTACCGTAATCCAAGTACCTCGATTTCAACTCCATGGCCTTCATGTTCCTACAATATTTCCAACTCCCCATTAGATATGACAAAGGGGTGGAGATCTTGTTATCTTTCTTCCAGAATACTGCAACCCATATAACTAACCAAATCCATGAGTGTCGGTGACGCCTTAGTTTGTGCAAGATCCAACTTGATGATAGGATCTTCTTGGATTGGTTCCTAAAAACTTTGCTACCACCTATAGAAAAGGATGTCGCATTTGAACGTCCCCAATTCGAAGAGGAGGCCATCTTGAAAGCCCAGCAGTTTGATCTGATCTATGCTCAGTCTGGATACCTTTACACTGTCATTCCAGATGCTCCTCATGCGGGAACCTCCTATCGGGATGCACCGAGGGCATCCCATGCTGTAGATGGCATCATAGGTTCTGTCTCTCACCAACTAGAGCACCGTCCGACACCACCTGCAATACCACAACAACCAAGCAACACCCCTAGTGTTTCCTACCAAAACCAAACTCCAGACTATGCAAGAATGATATCCCAGTCTAGAGCCACAACTTCTTATGCACAACTTGTATCACCGTAGCAGGTCCAAGCATTGGCTTGGCCAACACAACAATATGCAAGAAAAATTCCCAGATTTGTGGCACCGACACCCACCCAAGTTTACTATGCACTACCGGTGCAAGTTGTCCAATCCCCCGTCCCAGCTCCACCTGCTCCATTAGGACAGGTGTTTGCACAACAAAACAGTCCCAACTAGCCAACCCCTAATAACCAATAAGGGAAATCTAGAAATAACTGACCCCAAAACCAAGGCTACAATCAATTGCATGGAGGTGGTCAACAACCAAATCCTCCCAATAATGCCATGACAAACCTCCCATTCCAAAATCCTCAATGACCAAATGCACCAAGATGCAATGCTCCATTGCATACAAACCAACCATGCACACTATGTGAGGTCTACTGGAAGTACACATTTCAGTTTCCCTTCATGGGTCATGCTAAATAGGCCATTAGAAACAAGGTTCAACATGCCACCAATACAACAGACCAATCCCAACCCAACCCAGCACCACTGCGACCTCCTCCTATGGTGCTCCAAAACCCATTACCAGTCCAAGGATTGGTGGAAATTGCACCCCCTCCCCAACCCAATCCCAATGCTCTAGGGGAACCTTTGACGACAGAAATAGGTGTCCACCACCTGCCAGCTATGACAACTAAAGAGGTCAATTTACAAACAAGACAAAATCAATATGAAAAAAACACCAAACCCGCTGACACATCAGCAAAATCTATGTCCAAAACAGCCAATGTACCTCTTCAATTACCCCCTTTCCCATGCCCCCCCATATGCCGGGTTGCTAACAACACCACGGCTAGATATGTTGTCAGCTACAGCATCATGGATGAATTGGCCCAAACACCTACCACCATGTCTGCTCTTGAGGTACTCAAAACTTGCCCAATGCAGCGAAAATCCTTACTAGCTACCCTTGGTGCCATGGACCCCTCTGAATGCCTCACTCATATCTACATGGCCTATACCACCTAAGTACACCCATGCACGACCCTCATTTGACCCCATTTGACCCCCACACCCTCAAAAAGGCTTAAAAACATGAAAAGGGGCTTAAAAACCCCTAAAAAGAGCCAAAATAGGTCTCATAGGGGCTAAAACCCCTCAAAGGATCTTAAGACCCCCAAAAGAGCTAAAGATTGAGCGAAAGGGGCTAAAAGCCAAAAAAGGGGGCTAAAGCCCCAACCAGGGGCTTAAAACCCTAAAAATCCCAAGAAAAGGTATAAATAGAGGGGTGGGAGTCACTCTCAATTCATTCCTTCCTTGCATACTGTTATGCTTCCCAAGTGAGTGACTTGAGACCATTTGCATCTCAAGCCATTCACTCTCCCTCTCATCCATTCTCCCATTGAGCCATAGCTACCCCATTCTCAAGAGAGGTGCTTCTCCAAGCTAGGGCATGGTGGTCCATTTCCACCCATAGAAGGTATAATCTTTGTTTCGTGTTGTTTATTTTAGTTTTTCTAACAGATT
Source organism: Pseudotsuga menziesii (assembly GCA_001517045.1). Taxonomy (NCBI): domain Eukaryota; kingdom Viridiplantae; phylum Streptophyta; class Pinopsida; order Pinales; family Pinaceae; genus Pseudotsuga; species Pseudotsuga menziesii. The sequence continues at coordinate 1,619,173 of LPNX010642172.1, read as the reverse complement.
TGCTTACGGATCTACTACTTAACATATACTTGCAAGTTTTCAGGGTTTGCTTATAGGTCTTTGGATGTTTCTAACAAGTTGTATGCAGTGTATTGGAGCTCAACCCATAACCTTGTGTGCAGAGGGGTTTTGATTTCTATTTTATTTCTTTTCCTATCTGTTTTATTTGCATCCACCACCAACGATGGTCCATCAGACCTGTCTCTTTTTTGCTTCCACAATGATGAGGAGATACTTGAAGCCTTAATCGCCCCTGAATACCCATGGGACGACATGCACCATCGCTCATTCTTCCTCCCCGAAGAACTTGTTTCGCAGTCTAACCAATTTTCCGTGGAAACCAAATATTTCATTCATGGGAAAGTCAACTGGTTCAAAAACCCCATTTTGGCACTAGACTCCTTCGAAGAAAGGAACATGGCCAACATCTTGCCAACCATCAAAATCAACATCTCAACTAATTCTAACGTTGTTGAATAAATCATGCTGGGGGCATCCTGCTCCCCGGAAGAAGTTGTTGCCTACAAAGCTCTCTTCCAAGAATTCCATGACATATTTTCCTGGTCTTACACTAAAATGCTTGGGTTGGATCCATCCATCATGGAACACCACATTGAAACATGGCCCGATGTGACCCTCATGTGCCAAAATCAATTGCCCATCCATCCTTCCAAAGCAGCCGTGGTCAAAGACAAAATAGAGAAGCTACACACAGCCAGCTTCATTTACCCCATTGCGTACACCACTTGGGTTTCAAATCCTATTCTCATGAATAAAAAGAAGGGTACCATCCAAGTTTGCACAAAATTCTGTGATCTAAATTGGGCATGTCCCAATACAACCTCCCAACACCCTTCATCAATCATATTATCAATGCATGTGCTAAACTTGAGGTCTTTTCCTTCATGGATGGGTTTTTTGGATATAAACAAATCCAGATCTGGAAAGAAGTTTATTACAATACTGCATTCATAACCCCGTGGGATACATTCACCTATCAAGTAATGCCCTTTGGTCTAAAGAAATCTGGAGCCACCTTCTAGTGTTCCATGACACACTGTCTTTGTGACCTCATCCACATCATGTTGGTCTATCTTGACAACCTCATTGGGTGGTCACAGAAACAAGCACAACACATAGACAACTTGTGGAAAGCCTTCCTATGATCTCACAAGTACAAAATCCACTTGAACCCTTTCAAGTGTGTTTTCTATGTCCCAATGGGCCATCTTTTAGGGTTCATCGTGTCACACAAAGGAATGACCGCTAATCCCCTAAAAGTCCAAACCGCTTTCCCTCTAACATCACCTCTTTAAGTGATGCTAGTTCATCTTGTAACATAGTCTTGTCCTTTTTTGTTTTGCAATGTTTTTACCACAAATCAGAGACCCCCATTAGGGGAAACACCATTAGCTTCTAGGGAGATTTAATCAAAATCTGTTTGAGACACCTCTCACACCTCCAGGCTCAAGATTCCTCCCTCTATATTTTAATGCGATCATCGTCTCATGTTTAACAAGTAATTTTTGGGGCCACTTCTCAAGAGTTACCATGGTTCACATACCACATCATGATACAAGTGTCTCTAGACTTATACTTGTGTCACACTTTCCTTCTTCCACTCATGTGGGTTCTCGGGAAAACGCCTGTAAGGCACATCATTTTGATTTTTACCATATAGCTATCTAATCCATCCACCGCACCTTATGCGGATCTCCGAACCATCGTCCAGAGAATGGATCATTTCCTTTGCATGAATTTGGAATATAACTACCTCTGGAATTGCACTCACATCACATGTAGTAAATTTCATCCATCACAACTCACACATGACTCTCCTGACCTCTGTCCGAGAGCCACCTCGGTTTGCATGCCTCTACAACACCAACTCGCATGCCTCTTCTGTGATCTATCCCATGCATGTATTGGTATGTTTAAGAGCCACCTGCTCCATCCATATTGCACAGATGACCTTTGGACCACTTTCCATTGTCCCAACATAGGGGCACCACCTGTGCCTCCTCAGTTGGTTGACCATACAAGAGTTTCTTTTAAGCTCTTTTCTGACTCCAAAAAGAATGAAAAGATGGTCGAGTGCAGCTGCTTCCTTTCGCGCTCATTAAAGTATAGGAAAGGGTGTCTACATTTTCTTGCTTATCTCCTTTTGCGGACTATGTAGACCATCAAACGAAAAGCACCACCTTGGCATATTCAAGCCAAGACCGTTCCCCTTTGCATACTTTTATGCTTTCTCGAGCAGAGGGGCCGAACTTTATGAAAATGCTCACCATTGGTTGTCGTTAAGCTCTTTTACAGCCTTCTCATCAAGAAAATATTACCAAGCAAACTTGGTTTTTTTTATGCTTGTAAAAGTATCTGAATGACCATCTAGTTAGTATAGGTTTAACCTTTTCCAGCCTGATTGGACTACCAATGGTAAATGAGTCTCTCATACCCTATAGGATTGGCGAGCTCTCCTATGTATATTTTTATCCTTTCTCGGGCACAGGATACTACCAACGAAAAAGATCCCCCATTGGAGTCTTCTTCATGATTTTAGACTCTCTAAAATTGAAAGCACCATTGATCATTTACTTTCTCAGGCTCACTAAAAATCCATGAGATCGTACCATAATGGTGTCTTTAGACACCACCCCACAGATAACAGTTTGGCAGCATTCCCACTTTGGGTTGCGTTTTTTCAAAGTACTCTACAACGTGTCTTCCTTGGATCCCATCAATACCAAAATTCTACCTCCCCCAAGTATTTCCCATCTACAGTGACATTCCTAGTATTACAGCTATGATCCCTTTCCCATGAGTCAGTTTCATTTTCTTCCTAGTCCGCTCTGTCGTCATACTCTGAAAAAATGAATTTTGAGTCTGCTACACTCCATCTACCCCTGTTCAACTCTTCCCCTCCCCCCCATTCATTGGGTCAGTCCTCATATTGTCTCACATATTTCGGTTATCTCCCTTGTGCTTCTGGTCAAGGAAACACCATTCCCTTGACCAAGGGCAGGTCTCCCTCTCTCGATGACAACACATATATTCCAGAGGATATATCCAGAGGTCCTATTGAGGCTTGGAAAATTGCAGGCGACAACAGCAAGGGATTCTCCCTAGTGAACATTCCCAACTATCCCATGAGTGTTTGGTATGGGGAATCCGTCCGGCTTGCGGTCCAGCTACTGTAGGTAAAGTAACAAAAATAAAAGGTTTTTTACCGGTTGCGGCCCAGTCCACCGTGTATATTTTTGTGTTTTTTTAGTTTTAAGTATGAAAAGTAAGTGCCTATCTGAAATGCATATTGATCAAGAGTACGAGGAGTGGTCATAATGTGATGCACAGGTTCTTACCTCTCGTCTTAAACTCTCTCGCATCTAAATCACACACAGCAGGAAATAAACTAACTAAGTTGTCCCTAGGGAGTGAGATTATCATTTAATGAGTGATGTATTACTGTTCATGCGTTAAGAAAAATCATAGGTAGTTTTTCTTTGGTTCAAAACACATAACCATGAATAGATATATGAACAATAAGATAGCTCATTGTTTATGACAACATTCATTACTCATAGTGGAAATTATGATAAAATAAACTAGAGAACATTCATACAATAACATAGGTTCAAAAAGTTAGAATGATCTCACAGTTAATGAATAAAAGATGAAAACAAAATAGCTCCCCTTCAACAACATCCATTTCACAGCATTTGAACATTCCACCAAAGCTTTCTCCAATAGGCAAAATTGTAATTGCAAAACGAAGTAGTTCCTCTTACAACATGTTCTCACAAGTCTAACTAGGAAAAATTCCTTCCTCTATCTAAATATCCTATATTTATACAAAATACCTAACTTTTGGGTGGCCCACCGGGTGACCTTAGGGCTCCCCAACTGTTGAATCTCACAATTTTGTCTTTTTGTGAGTGCTCACGATTCATGCAAACGTTACATTTGAAATGAAGATTAAGATTTACAGGCACTTCATAAAAGGTAACCGACTTGGTAACTGACAAACTCCTCGAGCTTGGGACTCCATTCTTAATAATTAGGCTCGATCAACCGTTGGTCCTTTCGAGATCCGGTTGATCTCAGACCTTTGCTATCTTCTTTTCCTTGAGAAACATCTCTACTTCTTCATGATTTAGCTACTTCTTTCTTCAGCCAACTTACTTTTGAGTTGTCCTCTAGCTATGTCTTCTTTGCAGCAGTAATCATCAACTGGGTCTGAGAAAATATCCCATGTCTGTTTGCGATCAACACGAAAAACTCATCATTAATCCATACCACCTTCAATGAATGTAAATCATACTGCCAATAAAAATGAGCATCAACAGTAAAAACCCTGGACTGCATTTTCAACGTGAAAACCTCAAACTTGATCAAAAACAAAGAAATCCATCGCTTAGGGAGAGAAAAAGCACCGGTGGGAAAACTAAACCTCTGGCAGATAAAATCCCTCATTGGTGAATCGGAACACACAACGTCATACTGTTAGTTCACTAAAACACCGCAATGGTGGGCGACCCATGATGTAAGGGTTCCGGATCAAAACCAATCGTCAATGAAATAGAGCATTAGAAGAGGGCGTCGGAGCTCAAAACGACTAAAGCATCGAACCATTAGTACGTTAAAACACCGCAATGGAAGAAACTACATAGACGAAAAGCCCACAAACCAGTCAAAATCGGAGAAAAATAGAGCCAAAAGTTAAGCGAACCATCGGCAAGAAATAGAGCATAAAACATTGGCAAAAGGAAAATCTAAAAGGCGGATGGCTAGTCCGTTCCAGAGTCACAACAACGGAACACAAATATACTAAGGCTTTTGTGAAAACAAAAATGATGGCGATCGGACAAACAAAAACTAATCCCCCAATTCAAATGTCCAACACGGCTCCGAAATCGACAAGAACAAAATTACAAAAGCAAACTGTGGGATCGACAAAGGTAAAATCTTCTGTCATATTGCTTGCGATTTGCCATCCAAAACAGCAGCAATACAAGGTACTAGTGCTCCAACGGTGATGAAACAAAAAACACCGAAAAAAAAAGTGCATTGGCAGAAAACAAGGTTTTGGATCGGGTCATTTTCTATTGAGCTTCCGCAACGGTGGCTGCGTAGGTGACTATGACCCCAATTCATAGTTCAAACAATTTCCGACAGTGAAATAATAAATCATCCGTAAGTCAAAACTTAAGTTCAAATGGCAACATCAGCATACAAAGATATTCATTCAACAATCAACCTCAAAAAATCAAACTCACAGTAAAGTTAAGCAATCCCAACAAATCTAAGAAAGATAAAATTTAAAAGGAGGGTCCCAAATTTTTTAGAAATTTGGGAAAACATTACAGCGGCAATAATTGGCGACTAACTGGTGAACCCAAATCTTTGGACAAAAACATTTCTTTAAGTAACAGACTGTTCAGCAATCAAACTAACATGTTGAATTCTTCTAGATATCTGCATTTCCACAATGGCAAATATATGTACTTTTAATCATTGATGAAAGTCCAATTTTAGGAAAAATGGAAACCCAAAATCTCAAAGTCAAGATAACTCTTTTGAGGCCAAATATATGAGTTTCATTTTACCTTGGTCTTTAAGTAGATTCTAGCTTAGACAACACATGATTGTAACACATGGTAAATAGAAATATTCATTTGTTCCTCATTCCCATGCCATTTTGCACATTTTGTGCTAGTGAGCGTTTTGTCCTATTGAGTCCTCCTCATGCTTTTCTTTCTGAATTTTTATTCAGGCTCCTTTATCCATAGTGTCCTTTTGTGTGAGAGATGTATTTAATTTTCCACTCACGGAAGAAGAAGAAATTTTGGCAATTTGTACTTATATGATTTAGTACTTAGTTTTGATAGATATTTTTTTTTTAGGAGATTTGACTCTTATCAGCCTTTTGGCTTTCAATTCTTGGCATGGGATCATTTGTATATAACATACTGTTTACCCTGCTTCCTTTCCATGGGTCTTCTGTTGTCACCCCCTCAGACCTTTTTCAGATGTGAAATGGATGGAGCCTCAAAATAGTATTCCAGACCTTTTGATCCTGAGTTATTTTACAGGGATTAAGCAGGAATTCAATGTGTTCATAGCCATTTAGGAAAAATGCTTAAATAGAAGAAATTCTATCAGATCGAACAATAGTACACAATCTTATGCCCAAGGATTTTAGTTAATACAGAACTCCGACGCTTTCCATGCAACCAAAAGTTTGCCTCTTTTATTGAAACCAAACCAAATTTAACTAAAAACAATAAGCAATGAAATAAAACAAAGTAAACAACCCAATCAATTTATTTATATACAAAATAAGAAATAAAAAATCAGGAAAAATAAGGTTTGAGAACTAAACCATTAACTGGTAAGTTCTCTTCCCACCCCTATAAATCTTGCAATTTGTAGGTTAAGCAGCCAAGTTTGGCTGCAACCTGAAAAGGGCCAACCCATAACTGTTGAAATTTCGTGTGCTTTCCCTTTTCATCATGCGGGTGATCCCACTTAAGAACCAGGTCTCCCACTTCAAATTCCCTTTTTATAGCTTTATGTTTATCAAACCACTGCTTTACTATCTCCTGTTGATGCTTAAAACATTCTTTGGCCTTGGATCTAGACTCTTCCTCCTTCAAAAGATTATAGATTCTAATTTGCAGGATTTCGTTATCTGTGCCTCTTGACTCCTGAGCTATTATGGAAGAGGGTAGCATAATGTTGGGGGGCAGAATGCCTTCTTTTCCATAAACAAGAGTATACAGTGACACACCTAAGGAATTCTTGGGTGTAACCCTATCATCCCAAAGAGCATTTGGTAATGCTGAATGTCAACTCCTCTGTTTTTCTATCATGGTCTTTTTTAAGATTCTAATCAGATTCTTGTTTGTAGATTCTGCCAAACCATTTCCGTGTGGATAATAGTTTGCATAATAATGTAGCTTAATTCCTTTTTCATGAGCAAATTCAGCCAATCTAATAGAGGAAAAATAAGTAGGATTATCAAAAAATAAAGAAATTGGAACCCCAAACATGGTCATAATATGATCTTGCAAGAATTCCATGAACGCGTCTTCATTCACTTTATGCAACAGAATGGCTTCGACCCATTGAGTGAAGTAATCAGTTGGCATCAAGCCTTATATTTATGTTGCAAGGAATAGTTTGGTTTTATCTCTTCAATGATATCAATTCCCCATTGCTCAAATGGTTCTGTTATCATTACAGGCTTTAATGATCCTGCTGCTTTATCTTGTCTTCGTCCACACCTTTGGTAGGTATCGCATTTTCTGACATGGGCATGTGCATATTTGAACAGTGTGGGCTAATAGTATCTGGCTCTGAGAATTTTATGGGCTATCCTATCTCCAAAAAAATGCCCTCCAGCAGGCCTGTCATGTAACTCTGTCATGACCTTCTTCGCATCTTCTTTCTCTAAGCATCTAAGAAAAACTCCATCATAATTCTTCCTAAATAATATTCCTTCAATGATCTGATATGAAGATGATTTAAGGCACAATGCCCTTCTTTGTTTAGGGTTCCAATGTTTGGGAAATAATCCTTCATGAAGGTAATGCACAAGATCTCGATACCAGGAATCTGGAGCTGTGAAAAGAGGACATACATCCATTAGATGTAACTCAACTTCGTTTTCCCAATTTTTTTCTTCAATTTTTTTACCTTCCGCCATTAATTTGCACAACCCTTGCCCTTTAATTATAGACGCTGGTTTTAATTCAAGGTCATATTCTTGTAAATTTGTTACCCAGTTGCCTCTCCTTTCTCCCAATTCCTTTCGTATGAAAAGAGACCTCACGGATTTGTGTGGGACTATTACCTTTGTTTAGTTCTTAATTATGTATGGCCATAATTGTTTTGTCGCTTTGAAGACTGCATAATCTTGTTTATCCATAGCTGGGTAATTCAATTCGTCCCCCTGCAGACCAGTTCTCATAAATGATATGGGGTATTCATCTCCCCCATATTCCTTCTGAGTAAGCACTGCTGCTAATGAATCATCAGACATGAAAGTGTACAAAATAAAATCTCTTTCAAAATATGGAATTTGAAGAGAAGGTACATGAGCAATAGAGGGATTTATTTTGCTGAATGAATTCTTTTCTACGTCAATCCACTTGAATTGTATACCTTTCTTTACCATTTGCTGCAAAGGTTTAACGATTTGAGCGAAGTCTGGCACAAACCTTCGCACAAAATTTATTGTCCCCATGAATGATTGCATGCCTTTCTTATTATGGGGTAAAGGGATCTGTTCAATCACCTTAATCCTTTCTAGGTCTATGGAGATCCTTTTTTTAGAAATTATGTGATGCAGTAGCTTTCCTTTTATAACGACAAACACAAAATTATTGGGATTCAATGAGATACCATATTTTTGACAATGCTCAAAAATTTGTTTAAGATGGAATGTGTGTTCTTCTCTCTTCTTTGAAAATATCATGATATCATCGAGGTATACTACAACACTACGGCCAATCAGACCATAGAAAGCTATATCCATAGCCCTTTGGAAAGTAGCTCAAGCATTTATGAGCACAAAGGGAATCTTTCTGTATGCAAAAGTTCCCCACCTGGTTCTGAATGTAGTCTTAATTCTATCCTCTTCAGCTACCAACACTTGATTGTAGCCCGAGAATCCATCTAACAGTGAAAATAATTCAGAACCTGAAACCATCTATAATATCTATTCCATGGGTGGGACTGGATAATTGTCTTTGTCTGAAGTGCGAATTAGATTCCTGAAATACACACATAACCTAATATCTCCAGATTTCTTCCTTACTGGTACCAAATTCAAGACCCATTCTGAGTGTCTAACTTTGAATATGATTTTAGCATCCAATAATTTCTTTACTTCATTCTGAATTAAAGGCTACAGTTTTGGATGCATTTTTCTTAAGGGCTACTGATAAGGCTTGACCCCATATTTAATAGGGATAAGATGCTGAATAATCTTGGTGTCATAGGTTTTCATATCTTCATATGTCCAAGCAAAAACATCCTTGTATTGTTTGAACAAACTGATGAACTTATTTCTCTCACCCGGGGAGCAACACTTTCCTAAATTCACATGTTTGGGCTCAACTTGATTTCCTAAGTTTATCAGCTCGAATTGTAAACATGAGTTGTGAGTCTTGACATTTGTTGGTCTTCTGAATTTGTTGTTTAGATCGAACATTCGCTCTAAAGTCCTAACTCCTTTAGGAATGAAATTGTCAAATTTTAGCTCAGCTTGATGTTCTTCATCGTCGATAATTGCCCATTTGAAAGTATCATCGATTGTCAAGCATTCAAGAATCTACTGATCATCATTAAAAACTCATAAATTTGTAATCATGTCTGGAACCAAAGGCCCAAAAAACAATTCAATGGAACACCTGTTGTTAGAGGGTACAAGCCTTACAGCTGAGGTAGCTAACAAGTTAGTTGTGGCATTTTTAAGTCTAGGAATTGATACAATATTAAATGCATAAAAACTTTTAAGCAAATCCCATACTTCATTTTGATAATCTTTTAAATGAGGTGAAATGCAATGTATCTGATTTCAAATCTGTTTTACAACTATTTCAGAATCTCCATATACTTTCAGATTTTCTACTTTTAATTCAATTGCTTTTCTCAGGCCCTAAACCAATGCTTCATATTCGGCTGTGTTATTGGTACATTCAAACTCTAATCTACATGAAAGAAAGTGTTTATTCTTCTTTGGATCGATCGGGACACAGTCAGCTCCTGATCCTTCCAATGTCTTAGATCCATCAAAAAAAAGTGTCCAAAAACTATCTATTTTTACTATACATGAATGAAACTCTACATCTAAAGCTAAGTCTACTATTTTACAATCAATTTCATCAACTTGTGAAAACCGAAGGAGATCAGGCTGGGTGTCTGATGTATTGTTGGCTTCTTCCGCTTGGTAACTCCTTGGTTCTAGCTCAAAGAAGTAGTTCCCCAATACAGAATTCACTGGTTCGTTCTTACCCTCCAACTGAGTGACATTGTGTTTCATGTGAGGCTCTCTTAAAATTTTAATTTTATTGGGGATTCCCTTATAAGGAAACCACACATGTGACCAGTGTGATGCAAAATACCCATTTATCTTCGCTGACCAGTCCCGACTCAAAACAAGTCCATAAGCCTCAGGTATGTCTACTACTACAATATCAATGAATTGACATACCTTTTCATTTGAAGATAACCAAACGAGCACATCCTCCATTTCTCCAAATACTTTCACATTGGTCCTGTCCAACTGAGTAACCTTCCAGGTAGATGGCTTGGGTTGTCCATTTATCCTTTTGCAGACTGAAAGCGGCATGACATTTACTGATGCCCCTGAGTCTATTAGATAGTTGTGCAAGTTATGGTTGAAAATTTCAAAAGTGAGGAGAAAAGGTGGAGTTTTATATTTGGAATTACCTCCCACACTTGCTTCCCCAATTTCTTCTTCTTCAGGTTGGGTATTAGCAGGAAGTTTCTCTTCGGGTGCTTCTAGTGCTTTTAACAATTTTTCTTTCTGTTGTGGCACATTACACATCTCAAATAGTGAAATATTGTCTTTTACCTTTTTGATATCTTCTACAATGTCATACTCCATCTTATGTTTTGTGAAACTCGTCTTTACATTATTTATCTTCTCTTCAATGGGCTTAGTCGGCATGTTGATTTTCTTTGGATTTTGACTGGTAATGGTGAACTCAAGAATTTTATCTGCTATGGTATTTTTTTGAAATTTCTTTACATTCTTTTGAAGTGTTTTAATCTTTGGGAGTATAAAATTGTTTTCTTTTATCAACCCTTGGCTTCTCATTGTCACATTTGTTTCCAAGATATATTCATGTATCAGATCATTTTCCTCTTCGGTGTCAAACATCGAGACACAATCCCATAAAACCATGGCATCATCCTCTTGTTTTTCTGTTGACTTGTTATTATCTTTTCCCTCCTCATTGTCAACCTATTTTAATTTGGAATCTAGCAACTGATTCATTACTAATGCCATTGAATTTATCCATTGAGGACAATTCTTTCCAAAATGGGGCTGCTAGTGGAAAGTGCAAAAGTTATCCATTCCTACCTCTATTAAGTTCATTGATGCAGGACTGTGTGGAGGAGGTTGGGATTGATTGTTATCATCTCTCTTCTTGTAATAAGGATTATAATAATTCTAAGCTTCCTTTTCCTTTTCCAAGTCTATTATTCTATTGGAAAGCTTCTGCATCATCTTTGCCATTCCTTTGAAATCATGTGATTGTTCCTCTTTAGGCTTAATAAATAACAAAGCTTTCTTCCCCAAAAAAAATTCTCTTGACTACTCAGGATAATCTTCTATGCTTTCCTTTTCAGCTTCTACTCTCTCCGCTTCTTCATAAGTCTTTGCTAGCGTAGGTTTGGCTTTCATCTTGGCAAACATGGACAAATCGGGCCCTAGGGCTGAAGTATAATATTCAATCAAAAATTTATTCGAGGGCTTATCAGTTTTAGAAAAATTCTTAAGATAAGATGAAAACCTTTGAGTAAAGCTATGCACCTTCTCTTTTATTTCTTTCTTTAAGGTGCACAGTCCTTTCATGATGGCTGCATGAATCTTTTGGGCTGCATATTTGCTTCTAAATATCCTTTCAAAAGTATCCTAGTCTGGGATTGAGTTTGCAGGAAGACCAAAATACCATGAGGCCACCACTGCTTTAAGGGTATGTGGAAAAATTCTGTAGACTACATCTTCGTGTTCTCTATCCTTTAGTCCTTCTATGGCCAAATAGAAACTTTTCAAGTGATCATCCACTAATATCTTCTCATTTTGGTCAAACTTGGGCAGCATCTTCTCAAAATATTGAGGTACGTCATGCAAAGGAGGTACTAGGTTTAGAGGTGATTTGGATTTCCTAGCAGGTGGTGGATTTGGTGGGTTAGGTGGCTGATTTTCATTTATGACTGCCATGAGTCTGGGTGGAGAGTGAGGTGGTGAATGAACAGGAGTATACACAGGTGAAAAAAAGGGTGTGTTTGGGCCGACTTGATTCAAATGTTGAACCACTTCCTGTAATGTGGTTTCCACCAGTTCTTCCAAATCTCCAACCAACACTGAGTCTTCCAATATAGGATGGTCCTTTTTCTTATACTCTCTTCTGGATAAATCAGTGATATTAGGTAATCCACCAATACTCTTCACATATGCTCTGGTATGTCTTCTCAGATAACTAACAACTTCGTTATCAACAGAATACAAATGTTCTTTCCACTTCTCTTCAGGATTCAGATTGGAAAATAAACTGCTTTCTAAACTATCACCAGTGGAGTAATTTCGAGGAAATGGGTTTCCTCGGCCAACCATGCACTGGTGGCCCTCCTTCTAGTACCAAAAACTATTGAGGCCTGGAAAATTGCAGGCGACAACAGCAAGGGATTCTCCCCAGTCAACATTCCCAACTAGTTTGTGACTGTTTGGTATGGGGAATTCATCCGACTTGCGGTCCAACTACGGTAGGCCAAGTAACAAAAATAAAAGGTTGTTTACCATTTGTGTCCTGGTCCACCATGTATATTTTTGTGTTTTTTTAGTTTTAAGTATGAAATGCAAGTGCCTATCTAAAATGAAAATATATCAAGAGTACGAGGAGCAGTCACAATGCGATGTGCAGGTTCTTACCTCTCGTCTTAAACTCTCTCACATGTAAATCACACACAGTAGGAACTAAACTATCTAAGCTACCCTTAGGGAGTGACATTATCATTTAATGAGTAATGTATTACTATTCATGCGTTAAGAAAAATCACAGGTAGATTTTCTTTGATTCAAAACACATAAACATGAATAAACAATAAGATAGCTCATTGTTTATGAAAACATTCATTACACAGTGGAAATTATCATAAAATAAACTAGAGAACATGCATACAAGAACATAGGTTCAACAAGTTAGAACGATCTCATAGTTAATGAATAAACGCTGAAAATGAAATAGTTCCCTTTCAACAACATCCATTTCACAATATTTGAACATTCCACCAAAGCTTTCTCCAACAGGAAAAATTGTAATTGTCTATTGCAAAACGAAGTAGTTCCTCTTACAACATGTTCTCACAAGTATAACTAGGAAAAATTCCTTCCTTTATCTAAATCTTCTATATTTATACAAAAGACCTAACTTTTGGGTGGCCCACCGGGCGACCTTAGGGCTCCCCCAACCATTGAATCTCACAATTTTGTCTTTTTGTGAGTGCTTACGATTCATGCAAACGTTACATTTAAAACGAAGATTAATATTTACAGGCACTTCATAAAAGGTAACTGAATTGGTAACTGGTGAACTCCCCGAGCTTGGGACTTCATTCTTAATAATTAGGCTCGGTCAACCGTTGGTCCTTTCGAGATCCGGTTGATCTCAGACCTTCACTATCTTCTTTTCCTTGAGCAACATCTCTACTTCTTCATGCTTTAGTTGCTCCTTTCTTCATCCCACTTACTTATGAGTTGTCCTCCAGCTATAACTTCTTTGCAGCAGTAATCATCAACCAGGTCTAAGAAAATCTCCCATGTCTATCTACGATCAACATGAAAAACTCATCAATAATCCAGACCACTTTCAATGAACGTAAATCATACTACCAATAAAAATGAGCATCAACAGTAAAAACCTGGGACTACGTTTTCAACGTGAAAACCTCAAACTTGATCAAAAACGAAGAAATCCATCTCCTAGGGTGAGAAAAACCACCAGTGGGAAAGCTAAACCTTTGGCAGATAAAAACCCTCATTGGAGAATCGAAACACACAACGTCAAATGGTTAGTTCACTAAAACACCGCAATGGCGGGCAACAATAAAGCATTAGAAGAGGTCATCGGAGCTCAAAATGACTAAAGCATTGGACCATTAGTACGTTAAAACACCGCAATGACAGAAACTACTAAGACAAAAAGCCCGTAGACCAATCAAAATCGGATAAAAAATAGAGCCAAACATTAAGTGAACCATCGGCGATAAATAGAGCATAAAACATCAACGAAAGGAAAATCTAAAAGACGGATGGCTAGTCCGTTCTGGAGCCGCAACAGCAGAACAAAAATAGACTAAGGATTTTGCGAAAATGAAAATGATGACGATCAGACAAACAAAAACTAATCCTGCAATTCAAATGTCCAACACGGCTCCGACAGTGACAAGAACAAAATTACAAAAGCAAACCACGGGATCGGCAAAGGTAAAATCTTCCATCGTAGTGCTTGCAATTTTCCATTCGAAACGACGAAAATACAAGGTACTAGTGCTCTGATGGTGATGAAACAAAAAATGATGAAATAAAAATAAAACAAAAGTGCATAAGAGGAAAACAAGGTTTTGGATCGGGTCATTTTCTATTGAGCTTCCGCAATGGCGACTGCGTAGGTGACTACAGCCCTGATTCACTGTTCAAACAATTTTCGACAGCGAAATAAGAAATCATCCGTAAGTCAAAACTTAAGTTCAAATGGCAGCATCAGCATACAAAGAGATTCATTCAACAATCAACCTCAAAAAATCAAACTTGCAGTAAAGTTAAGCAATCCCAACAAATCTAAGTAAGCTAAAATTTAAAAGGAGGGTCCCAAATTTTTTAGAAATTTGGGAAAACGTTGCAGTGGCAATAGGTCCTTGTATCCTAGTTTCATTAACCTCATTGATGAGTTCCTTGGACCACTTGAGAGGAGTCCTTAGTGCCTCTCGGGATGGTTTTTTCTCATGTGCTTGATTCCAGCTACATTATTGCACCGTTGAGATTCATACATCGTATTGGTCCGTGCAGTATTTGGTCAAAGACCCTGAATGTCACCTGACTCTAGTACATTATGAGTCTATTTGAAGGACCCCAATAGGTTCATGTCCCTTGTGATTTTTGGGTTGCATTGAAGATAGTTTTCAGAAGCCCCAATAGTGCTTCTATATAGATTTATGATTAATGCAGCATACTTGTACCATAGAGACTATGACTCTCCATCAGTGAGTCCATATAGCTATGTACCATTCCAGATCTAGTAGGATATCAGTCATGAAGATATAGTATTCCATGAGAATTCCATGGGTCCAATGTAGCAGTTCTTCATATTAGTATTGCATTTAGCCTCTCATTGAGGAAACCACTATGTATCATCAGTTGTACATGATCGGCTCTTGTATTATAGAGCATAGATCACATTATTCTTTTGACATTGTTTCGAGCATGGAAATTCCCACCTTGTCCATATACATGTCACACATTATTTGTATCTCACCCATTGACGGGAACCATATTAATACAAAAATCAAAATCCACCATGCCCCAGCCCAGGAAGCACCACCTCTCCACAAGAAAATCCTATGATGTTCGTCGGCCATACGATGAGCTCCTACCCTCACACATTGGGGGGCAATTTGTTAACCCAAAAAATCCCTCACTCAGCTCTACATGGCCTATACCACCCAAGGACACCCATGCACGAGCCTCATTTGACCCCATTTGACCTCGACACCCTCAAAAAGGCTTAAAAAAACATGAAAAAGGGCTTAAAACCCCTAAAAAGAGACAAACTAGCTCTCATAGGGGCTAAAACCTCCAAAAAAGGGCTAAAACCCCTCAAAGGATCTTAATACCCCCAAAAGAGCTAAATATTGAGTGAAAGGGGATAAAAGCCCAAAAAAGGGGCTAAAGCCCCAACCAGGGGCTTAAAACCCTAAAAATCCCAAGAAAAAGTATAAATAGAGGGGTGGGGGTCACTCTCAATTCTTTCCTTTCTTGCATACTATTATGCTACCAGAGTGAGTGCCTTGAGACCATTTACCTCTCAAGCCATTCACTCTCCCTCTCATCCATTCTCCCATTGAGCCATAGCTCCCCCATTCTCAAGAGAGGTGCTTCTCCAAGCTAGGGCATGGTGGCCCATTTCCACCCATAGAAGGTATAATCTCTATTTTGTGTTGTTTATTTTAGTTTTTCTAACATATTTGCTTGCAGATCTATTGCTTAACATATACTTGCAGGTTTTCATGGTTATCTTGCAGGTATTTGGATGTTTCTACCAAGTTGTATGTAGGGTATTGGAGCTCAACTCATAACCTTGTGTGCAGAGGGGTTTTGATTTATGCTTTATTTCTTTTTCTGTCTGTTTTATTTGCATCCACCACTAGGAACCCTATCCTTCTGGCCTATAGATGGAACGTAGACATTCCTGCTCTGTAGAAAGGGAGAAATCCCTACTGCACTCCTATTGGAGATGAGTTTGGTCTTGTTAGAGTCATTGAAGGATGCAATGTAAACCTCCAAATGTAAGTTGGGTCACTAGTACCAGAGTGTCAATATAATAAATGCTATTAGTAATGTCTAGTTGGACAAGTCATCCCTAATAGCTATTGAAGTTAGCCCCACCAAGTTAGAGGTTAAGTCAACAGAGGAATATAAATAGGGAGGCGCTCCCCTTCATTTGTACTCACTCACTCAAGCCATTTTCCAAGAGAGAGAAGAACTGGTGTGCTACAAAGGAGTAAGAAGCAGTTATTAATATTGCACATTGATCTAGGGACTAAACATCAGTCTCATCAAAGATTAATCAAAAAATAACTCATGAAATGGTGTAATCAGACTACAGAATGAGTAGTCGCTCTCTATATTCACACAAAGAATGAGAAATTACATTACAGTGTCATGATACAAGCATGAATGACTAGCAATTCGAATCCTCAAGGAGGTCATTTGAATTGAATGAGTGAGTCTAGCTTAACTGAATGTAAGCCGCAATCAACACCCAAATTAACCACTAATCAAAACCCTAATTGACTTAACTGAGCCCTAACTAAAGTCAAAGTGCAATAAATTACTGAGTCTTAATTGAAAGAGATCAGACACATGTCACAGCAAGCCAACCATCAAGTGGTAGCACTTCAATGACTCCAATGAACCTCGATGAGGTTAACTGAAGTGGAACTGAACATCAGAAGTGGTTGGAGGTGCCCCTGTTGACTCTAGTTCATTAAATAATCATTAAATAATCAATTTAATGAGGAGAGGCACCTTCACTGCTCTATTTAACTGACTGTAACTGTCAGTTAGCAATAAAGTGCATTTAGGACACTCAGATCGCCCCTAGAGTGCTCCAGTTAGCCTCCCCGAATGTAGGAGAGGGCTAAGTTAGCCTCCTTGACTAAAGGTAGGCATGGGTGTGATCTAGCTGATGTCATTTAATGCTCCACTGATGTCAATTAGGTCAATAATACTTAGGATAGTGGTTTAACTAGACAAAATTTGTTAATGTATTTGTAACTTTGGAATGTATTCATCTATGTATCTTATGTATTGTAACCCGATGTTTATTCCGAGATGTATCTATAATGTAATCGAGTCATATTATCATGCCCCGATGTTCCAATCGAGAGGATCAATAATGTAAACAAGTCATGTCAATTCATAGTGAGTAACCCTCTGATTGTCTAAGGGTTAAAGTCCCCGCAGTTTCGAGGCACTAGGGTTATTAGAATCTCCTAGTAGAGGTCAGCCCTGGTAGGGTTTTAGTCATGTCAGGATTAGTATAAATAGAGAACTGGAGTCTCTATTTATCACATAAGTCATACACACTCAAGTGTATCACATAGTTGAGGAAGGAGAAGACACTGGGGCTAGACAAGAAGAAGATTACTGCTATTAGGAGATCACTTACTGTTTTGGGGCTTTTACTATTTTGATGCTGATTCTATCTCTGAGGAAGCTACGGGGTTTTCTCCTTTATGGTTTCCCCAAGGAAAAACACTGTTTTCATTGTCTCTTGTGCTTGAATGATGTACTTGTTATTCTCTCAGTTAAATATCCTAATAATGCTATCTTAATGTTGAAAAATTAACATGGTGTCAGAGCTAACCTGAGAAGAAGACACTATGCAGCTGTGGGAACTAGGGCTTCCTAGTTTGTGGATCTTCCTCCATAGTTTTTTAGCAAAAGTAAGGTGGAATAACTCTCCTCCTTAGGGTGCATCTTTTTGTCGAAGCAGAATTCAATTCTAAGGTTTTTCAATTTTGGACCTGTCACTACTGTCGGAAATTAGGGATTTTCACAGAAGAGGAATTTTTCAGTGAGCCCAGGCCTGGATTGATCTCCTCCGCAAAATCAAAGTTAGGGACAAATTTCAAGGCATTTGGGTGGACAGAACTTTGGAAAAGCAAAACCCTAATTTGCTCTTGTACCCGCTCTTTAGGATTCCAGCTCAAGTTTCAGATCCGACATCTTGACCTGGTAAGATCTAAGATCTTTTGTATTTCCATTTGAGATTATCATTTTAATATGTCTCATCATACCAAGCTTGATGAAAATCTTGAGGGAGTTGATAAATTCCGATCCTGGAAGTATAGGATCTCCCTGGTCCTGGAATAAAATGAGTTAGACTCCTACATCCATGAGGAGGTTCTAGTTCCAGAGGGATATGAGGCAAAGGCCTTACATAAGAAGAATATGGTTATGGCAAAGAGGATCATTGCTGATTCTATCAAGGATCAACTTATCCCACAGGTGTCCTCTCTCAAGACACCTAAAGCTATGTTTGATGCCCTAACCAAATTATTTGAAGGGAAGAACATAAACCAAAAGATGAATCTGAGGAATCAACTGAAGAATGTGAAGATTCAAAATGCAGAAACTATCCAGTCCTACTTCACAAGGGTTTCTCAGATCAAAGAACAATTAGAAGCTATAGATGAATAAGTGGAGAATGCAGAGATTGTGATCACAACTCTGAATGGCCTTCCTAGGTCATGGGATTCATTCATCCAAGGAATCTGTGCCAAAAAGAAATTAGTCAAATTCAACAGACTATGGGAAGAATGTTCTCAAGAAGAAGCACAGATAGCAGCCCGAGAAGAGAAGATGGGAAGTAAAGATCAAGCCCTCATAGTTCACTCCAAGAAAGGTAGAAGAGGTACTCATCACTCCAAAGGCAAGAATCCTCATCATAGAGATAATATTAGAAACAACATGTCTATATCAAGATGTTATACATGTGATGAGGTAGGGCACTTTGCAAAATACTATCTTAAGAACAAGATTCACTCTCATAAGAAGAAGGGGAAAAAAAATAAGACATCATGCTCATGCTGCAAAGGATGATGAACCATCCAAGAAAAGATGCAGATATGAAAGTGAAGATTCTTCAAGCGAGGATGAATATGTTTTGATTTCTGCTCTCATAGGTAACATTACTCATGGTAGTGATGATTGGATTATAGACAGTGGAGCTTCCAAACATATGAATGGATTCAAGGAATCCTTTTTGAGACCGTCAGAACATGAATCACCTCACAAGGTGAAACTAGGAGATGACTACCAATATCCAATAAAAGGTAGTGGGGAATCTTCATATAAACTAGACTCTCGTAAGTCTCTAACAATGAAAGAAATATTGTTTGTACCAGGACTCAAGAAGAACCTTCTCTCCATATCAGCATTGGATGCGAAAGGAATGAGAGTTGCATTCATAGATGGTCAAGTCATCATGTGGCCAAAAGGTAAGACTATCAATGATGTAGTGGTAATTAGAGAACAAGAAGGAGGTTTGTACAAATTGAAGGGCCATCCAGAACAAGCCTTGGTCCATGACATAGTAGAGCCAAATGAGCTTTGGCATAGAAGACTTGCACATGTGCATTACAGAGCACTACCTATTGCAAGCAAAGCTATTGAAGGTCTTCCAGAATTCCAAGCAAAACATGATGGTGTCTGCAAAGGATGTGCGAAAGGGAAGAATACAAAGAAGAAATTTCCCAACAGTGAAAGCAAAGCCAAAGACATACTAGAAATCATCCACTCTGATGTATGCGGTCCTATGTCATCAAACTCACTAAGCAGGTATGCATACTATGTTTCTTTTATTGATGATTTTTCTAGAAAGACATGGGTTTACTTCATGAAGAACAAAGATGAAGTATTTATTAAGTTCAAGGAATTCAATGCCTTGATCAAGAACCATACTGAAAAGAAGATTAAGAATTTTCGATCAGATAATGGCGGAGAATTCACTTCGAATGAATTCAAAGAGCTATTCAAATAATCAGGGATTAAGAGGGACTTGTCCACTCCTTATAATCCACAACAGAATGGGATTGGGGAATGGAAGAATAGAACTATCATGAAAGCTGCAAGAGAAATGCTTCATGATCAAGATCTTTCTATGCATCTTTGGGCTGAAGCTGTCAGAACAATAGTGTATGTACAGAACCATACTCCACATAGAGTACTCGAGAACAAGATTCCTGAAGAAGTCTTCTCCGGCAAGAAACCGGAAGTCAGCCATCTCAGAATATTCGGTTGTCCTGTGTACATACACATTCCAAAAGAGAAGAGAACAAAATTAGATCCTTCAGGAAAGAAGGGCATATTTTTGGGATACTCTGAAAGCTCGAAGGCTTATAGAATCTATTTCCCAGGATACAAGAATATTGACATTAGCAAGGATGTGAAATTTGATGAAGACACAGCTTACAACAAATCCAGAAAGAGACCTACTGAAGAACCCGAAGAAGCAGAAGCAGAAGTACCCAGAATTCATGACATAACCATGAACGAAGAAGATCAAGAAGAATATCAAGATTTCAAGGAACCAAAATGACCTGTAGATCCACCTCTGGAGAAGAATCCTCATAAGAGGAAACCTACTTGGGTACGTGAACTTATCCAAGGTGTGGAAAGATATGGGGCTCCAGAAGAGAATCACAGAGAAAGAAAGAGGACCAGATCCTGCTCCGGGTATGTAGCTTTACTATGTGATTTCATTGATAAAGAACCTTCCATTTATGAAGAGGCGGCAGAATGAAAAGAATGGAATGATGCTATGTTCAAAGAATATCAATCGATCATGAAGAATGATGTTTGGGATGTTGTCCGAAGACCAAAAGGGAAGTTAGTTGTAAATTCCAAATGGATCTACAAGATCAAGCATGATGCAGACGGTAGGATTGAAAATTATAAAGCAATATTTGTAGCTCGGGGTTTCTCTTAGAAGGAAGGAATAGACTATGAAGAAACCTTTGCACGTGTAGCCAGATACACTTCCATCAGATCAGTACTTGCTCTCGCTACAGTGATGAAATGGAAGATACACCAGATGGATGTCAAGACTGCTTTCTTGAATGGTGTAGTGGAAGAGGAAGTGTATGTAGAACAACCACTCGGTTTTGAGACACATAATAGAGAGTCTCATGTATGCAGATTGAAGAAAGCCCTATATGTTTTGAAACAGGCACCTAGGACCTGGTACAATAGAATTTATAGCTTTCTATCTAGTCTGGGCTTTACCAAGAGTAAAGAAAATTCCAGCCTTTACTACAAGGTTGAAGATGGAAACCCAGTGATGCTTCTACTGTATGTAGATGATCTATTTGTGATAGGTAAGGATGGGTTGATTGCTGATATGAAGAGAAAGCTTGCTGTTGAGTTCAAAATGAAGGACTTAGGGATGATGCATTATTTTCTAGGTATGGAGGTGTGGCAGAGTATAGATGGAATCTTCCTTGGACAAGGGAAGTATGCAGTAGAGATATTGAAGAGGTTTGGTATGATGGACTACAAGTCTATGACAACACCTATGGCATCAAACTTGAAGCTATTGAGTGATGATTCATGAGAGTCAGTTGATGCTACAATGTATCGTTAGATGATTGGGTCATTAATGTACCTGACGAACACGATACCAGACATTTGCTTTGTTGTGAACACCTTGAGCCAATTCTTAACAGATCTGAGAAGTGTTCACTTGATTGCTGCAAAGAATATCCTGAGGTACCTGAAGGGTACAGTTGATTATGGGCTCAAGTACGATGTGAATCAAAAGATTAAACTAGAAGGTTATGTTGATTCAAATTGGGTAGGCAGTGCCATCGACATGAAGAGTACTTCAGGGTGTTGCTTCAGTATGGGATCAGGTGTGATCTCTTGGTTTAGAAGGAAGCAATCCTGTGTGGCACTGAGTACAGCTGAAGCAGAGTATGTCATAGCTTGTTTAGTTAGTTGTGAGGCAGTATAGCTGTGGAAGTTGCTATCTGATATATTTGATCTCTAGTTGGATGCTACTTGTATACATTGTGACAACCAGATTTGCGTGAAGTTGTCAGAGAATCCAGTGTTCCATGAGAAGTTGAAGCATATCGAGATCAAGTATCACTATATCAGGGATATGGTGCAGAGGAGAGTAGTGAAGCTCCCATATGTTGCGATGGAGGAACATATAGTTGATTTATTGATGAAGCCATTGGCTAGGCTGAAGTTTGAGTACTTCAGAGAGAAGCTAGGTGTTCTCCAGATCGAGGTTTCCTCCAAGAGAAAGTGATGAGTCCCATAGCCATTCTGTCATGGTGAGAGGATTGGTTCCTTCCATGGTTAGATGTAAGGGCTAAGACATTCTATCATGGTTATAGGATTGCTTCCTTCCATGTCAGATATGAATGCTGGTCATTCTGTCGAGTAGGACAGATGTAAGGGAAATTGCCATTCTTTGAATGGAGTTTCCTGGTGAGGTACCAGGAACACTCAGTCTAGGACTGAGTAGCCATTCTGATGTGATGGAGGGATGTGATCCCACTTGATCAGATGTAAGGGCTGAAACATTCTATCATGTCTAAAGGATTAGGTTCCTTCCATGTTAGATGTGAGTGTTGGCCATTCCGACGAGCAGGTCGGATGTAAGGGAAACTACCATTCTCTAGGAGAATGGAGGCACCTGGTCAGTTACCGGGTAGCTCAGTCGAGGAGGACTGTGGGCCATTCTGATATGACTATAGGATTGGTTCCTACAAGATCAGATGTGAGTGCAGATCCCTTCCATCATTATGAGCAGGATGTGTTCCCGCCTAGGTGGATGTAAGTGAAAGCCCTTTCATCATTGTGGTAGGATGTGTTCTAGCCTGGGTGAATGTGTGGAAATCATTCATCATTGTGGTAGGATGTGTTCCAGCCTGGATGAATGTGTGGAAATATTTCATCATTGTGGCAGGATGTGTTCTGGATTGGGTGAGAGTCATTCATCATTGTAGTAGGATGTGTTCTGGCCTAAGTGAATGTGTGGGAAATCTTCCATCACTGTGGTAGGATGTGTTCCCTCCTAGATGGATGCGAGAACTGTGCCTTTCTGAAGAGTAGGTCAGATATAAGTGCTGAAGAATACCTACATGGAGGATAGGCCTACAAACAACATGAAAAAAGGGTTGGCTCTGTAGAACTTCCTATGACGAGAAGAATCATGAGATAGAACCAGTGATGATCCAGATTGAGTGATGATTGAGATCCAGTTGATACAGAGAAGAAGACCAGTCCTGAAAATTGTGTCGAAAGAATACCTTCCTAGTTAAGAGGGAGTGTTGATGTATTTGTAACTTTGAAATGTATTCATCTATGTATCTTATGTATTGTAACCCGATGTTTATTCCAGGATGTATCTATAATGTAATTGAGTCATATTGTCATGCCTCGATGTTCCGATCAGGAGGATCAATAATGTAAACAAGTCATGTCAAGTCATAGTGAGTAACCCTCCGATTGTCTAAGAGTTAAAGTCCCCGCAGTTTTGGGGGCACTAGGGTTATTAGACTCTCCTAGTAGAGGTCAGCCCTGGTAGGGTTTTAGTTATGTCGAGATTAGTAGAGGTCGGCCCTGGAGTCTCTATTTATCACACAAGTCATACACACTCAAGTGTAGTGCATAGTTGAGGAAGGAGAAGACACTGGGGCTAGACAAGAAGAAGATTACTGCTGTTAAGAGATCACTTACTGTTTTGGGGCTTTTACTATTTTGGTGTTGATTCTATCTCTAAGGAAGTTGCGGGGTTTTTTCCTTTATGGTTTCCCCGAGGAAAAACACTGTGTTCATTGTCTCTTGTGCTTGATTGCTATACTTGTTATTCTCTTAGTTAAAGATCCTAATAATGCTAGCTTAATGTTGAAAAACTAACAAAATTGACCAAAATGAGTGTGTATGGTGGTAAATGTCTCCAACACCCCCCTTAAGCTATACTCAGGAGGAGTAGAAAATATAAAATGCATAAAAATTCTAGGGCCCAAGAAACTAAGGCCATAGGTCACCCTTTACAATGCTGAAACTGAAACAATGCTCAAAAATAAACTAAGTGAGGAAAAGAGGGAAAACCTAGTGGGAAATCCCCCCCCTCAAGCTGAACACTGAAAGTAGTCTGAATCACCTTAATGAACTCACCCCCAATAGTGAACAGAGGTAAGTGAAATTCTTTTCTGAAAATCTCTTGGTGAAGATGTTTGCAGTTTGCTCATCAGTCGAGCAGTATTGCAGAATGATGGTCCTGTCATGCACTAGCTCCCTGATATAGTGCATGTGGATCTCTACATGCTTGGTACTCTGCCTGGTAACTGGATTTGTGGAAATATTAATATCACTTTTATTTTCACAAAATAGGACAATGGACAAAGTACTACCAAGATCAAACTCTTAAAGAATGCCTTGCAACCAAACTGCTTGGATGCAAGCATTCACCGCTCCTCGATACTCGGCCTCTGCTAAAGAAAGTGCTATGGCAGCCTAGTTTTTGCTAGATCAGAAAATGGGTCCACCACCAAACATGAATACATATCCAGAAGTAGAATCCCAATCAATATAATCACCAGCCCAATCAGAATCTGTGTATCCAACTAGCTCTAGCTCGGAGTCTGCAGCATAGTGAATGCCATAGGTCCTGGTTCCTTGAATATACTTGAGGATCCTCTTGGATTCCTTCCAATGAATATCATGAGGTTTCTACATGTATCTTGATATGGCATTCATGGCATAACAGATATCATGCTGAGAATGTGTCAAGTACAACAAGCTACCAATCAGCTGTCGATAGATAGTGCAGTCCATGGGAGGTGTGCTTTTTCCTTCTTCAAGGCTGATCCCTGAAAGGAAAGGAAATGTTGTAGGCATAAAATCAGCCATTTTAAACTTGAATAATAGGTATAAAATTTATTTGTACTGAGTGACCATAATCCTATCATATGTTTTCTCAATTTGGAGCCCCAAAAATTGTTTTAGGAGCCCCAAATCACTCATTTCAAAGGCATTGTGGAGAGCAGTTTTGATGGCTGAAATGGAGGCAACTGTGCTACTTGTGATTAGTAAGTCATCAAAATATAAAACAATAATAATTATATGACCATATGACTACTTTAAATACACAATTGGATCTGATATACACCTTTGGAAGTTTTGTGAGAGAAGGAAGGCATCCATCTTGGAATACCACTCTCTTGGGGCCTGTTTTAACCCGTATAGTGACTTCTTTAGCTTGCAAACCAAATATGGATCAGTGATATAGCCCTTAGGATGCTTCAATTATATATCCTCATGAATATATCCATGC
This sequence comes from Pseudotsuga menziesii, assembly GCA_001517045.1. Lineage (NCBI taxonomy): Eukaryota > Viridiplantae > Streptophyta > Pinopsida > Pinales > Pinaceae > Pseudotsuga > Pseudotsuga menziesii. The sequence goes on along the minus strand of LPNX010642172.1, from coordinate 1,593,785 downwards.
AGAAATGATGACTTAACATCCATATGATGCACTTCCCAATGCTTAGATGCTGAAATTGCCAAAACTAGGTGGATGGAGTCCATTTTTGCAACCGGTGCAAAGGTCTCATGGCAGTCCACACCTTGGACCTGAGAGGAGAATTTTGAAACTTTCCTTTCCTTATATTTTCAGGTGCTTCCATCAGCAGTAAATTTTATCTGAAACACCCACTTGCATTGAACCAATTTCCTTCCCGCAGGAAGAGAAACTAGCTCCCAAGTAGTGTTTTTCTGAAGAGAATTCATCTCTTCATCCATGTCAACTTGCCATCTCGGATCCTTCCAAGAATGGTAGTAGGATTTTGGGTCTAAAATAATCATCAAATATCAATTTTTATACAGCAAATTATCAGGGCAAGAGAGCACAATACCTGCTCTTTGGAAATCAGACCGGGTTCTCCTTGGATCATCTGGATTTCCAATGTTATCTCCTACGGAGGAGAGTGTCTATCGAGACCATGTGGGAAGATGATTTTGCACTTTAGGTTATGATTCAGAATCTGATGATTTTTGCACATTGATATCAGAAATCAGAGGATCCAAATCAGGGTCATCACCCCCAATTTCATCATCCAAATACTCAGTAGAATAGGAAGGAAATTCAACAGTTTTCTCATTCACTAGTTCCACCTCCTGAAGAGGCTCATCGAACTTGACACTTTTCTTGATGATGATATATTTTGTTTTTATATACAAAATATTGAATCCTTTTGATTCATCAGGATACCCAATGAACATACATTCTATTCTTTGCAGTTGCAAAGCCCTTCTTTTATCAAGCAGAATCCGGGCCCATGCAGTGGACCCAAACACTCGTAGGTTCGACACATCCGGCTTCTATACAAAGAATGATTTGAAAGGGGTATTCCCTTTCACATATGAGTGTGGCACCCTATTATGAATTTATACTGCAACATACATGGCCTCAGCCCACAAATTTTCAGCAAGCCTCTTGGATTCCAACATACAGGTGGTCATCTCCTTGAGAGACCGATTCTTCCGTTTTGCTACTCCGTTCTGCTAGTGAGTGTAGGGAATTGAATGTTGGAACTGTATACCACTTTGGGTACATATTTGAAGCAAATCATTACTGACATACTCCCCTCCATTATTGGATCTCAAGATCTTGATCTTAAGTCCAGAGGCATTCTCGATCAAGGCCTTAAGTTCAGAATTTTTTTTACATACTTCAGACTTCTTTTTTAAAAAGAAGACCCATGTGTACCTTGAAAAATAATCAATAAAAGTTAGAAGATACCTTTATCCATTCATGGATGTGATAGGAATTGGACCGCTGATATCATAATGTATCAGCCCCAATATGCATATAGCTCGATTTTCCTTCCCTCGATCGAACTTGTGCTCAGGGTGTTTTCCAATCACACAGCCCTTGCAATTTTTGGTGGTTTCCTTGATGACCAGGAGGCCTTCAACCATGGATTTTTTCTGTAATTGCTGCAAATATTTGAAATTAATATGGCCAAACCTTTCATGCCACAACCTACTAAACTCATTTCCATGAGTTATCAGAGTGGTGGGCTTTGCATCCGGCATAAAGTGGGAGAACTCATAGGCTCTTACATGATGGTTTGCAAGACCTTTAGCAATGAGTTTCCCGAATGCAAGCTCCATTATCTCAACATCATTTGGGATGAAAGAAAATATTTTAGGAATTCTAGTATGTGTCATCTGATAGACACTAAGGATATTTGATGCCAGAGATGGTACATACAAAACATTTGAAAAAAAACCATTTTCAAGATCAACAGTACCTTGTCCTTCTGAAATGATGGTGGAGTCATCTCTCATGTGGATGGGGATGGATTTTCTGGTCTCCAAGGATGAAAAGGAGTCTCTTTCATCCATCATGTGGTTTAAAGCTCTAGAATAAATCAAGAGTGCTTTGGACTTTGAAGTGCTTGCCATGAGGGCATGACCTTTTTCATGCTGTGGTTCCCGATCTTGCTGATCTCTCCTTTGAAAGATTTCTAGAAGATTGATGTGATTTCTCTCAAGGAGAGAGGTAGCTTCATCAAGCTTCTTCTTCATGCAGGCATGTTTAGGGTGGAATCCCTTCCTATAATAAGAACACTTGACTTTTTCCTTTCCATGGTGCCCTTTTCCTTTTTTCTTCCTTGAGCTGGAAGACTCATCATGCTGCTGATTTTCAACTCTAGGCTTAGGAGCATAAAATTTAGTTTTTGGGTTCTTTTGCTGCTTTCCTTTACCCTTCAGATATTTGGGCCCCAAGGCATGGAGGGCTTGATCATAGGAAGATTTGATGATCCCCATCTGGACAAGCTTGTCATGTTCACTTGTTAGGGAATCAATGAAGGCATTGAGTGTAGGCATCTTCCATCCAAGGGTTGTGAGCTTCCCTGCACGAAATGTAGAAACAAAAATTGAATAATCAGCCCCAATTTTGGAGAGTATGGTGAGGATGAGCTGATCATACTCCTTCTCCACTTTACATTGCTTCAAGAGTAAAACAGTGTGCTTGAACTTTGTGAAAAAGTCATTCAGATTCTCAAAATTGGAGGGTTGGAGAGACATTAATTCATTTTCAAGCTGGTAAACTCTCAAGTCATCATGCTTTCCATATAGAGTTTCCAATTTGTCCCATATTTATTTTGGAGTCTTCAATCCCGTAAGATGGAAAATAATATCCTGGGAAATAGAGAGGCATAAGAAACCAAAGGCTTCATCCTTCTTATTCAAGAATCTTGATTTTTCTATGGTAGAACCAGGCTCATATTCAATGTCCATGGTGACTTTATAGAGTCCTTTGGAGCACAACTAAATCTCCATGTCACCTTTTCGTGAGTGGAAATTGTATGGAGTCAAAATATCTACTGAGGAGGCTATCTGGATCTGTTGGAGTGAATGCTTTACCTATAGAAAACCTGAAAATCACAACAGAAAGGGAAATGTAAGGTTGAAGAGCCTGCACATTTTGGCCTTTCATCACACCCATCATAGTCAATCAAGTAAGCTTGATCAAAAATTTATTTACTTGGGGTATTGTTGGAGCAGAGTCCCGCAGCTATAGGAAAAGGTGTCATTTTGGTAGATAGACAGTTTGGCGAAGATGAAGAGATAAGGTAAAGCTACGATGTCGTAGCATGTTTCTAGCTGCAAAGCAGAGCCGAAAACCGTGACTGTTGGAACAGAGAAGTCAAGAAAGACAATAGTACCTGAGTAGCCAAGAAGAGAGATCTCAACCACTGCATTGAAGGCAGCGGTGAAGACAGGAGGACTCAGCTACCCTCATAAAGGAAAAGGAGCGACGAGGCCGAGGTATTGAAGATGAAGGAAAGAAGAAGGGAAACGGTGCATAGTACCCATGGTCAGCGTCGGGAAGCATAGAAGACTTTAGAGAGCAGTGGTGTGACGAAAAGAGGCTACCCCAAGTACAGATATGCCGACTGTCACCAGTTAGGGTTTTGGGTTACTGTTGGGACAGGCCCACAGTGTTGCAATGGCAAGACCTTCGAGCCACCTATAAAGGGATGTATTTTGTATTGTAAAAGGTTGGCATTTTGGGCATTTTAAGCCATCCAACTAGTCAGATTATCAGTAGTCTATTAGTTCACTATTATTTTGTATTGTAACAATCCGCAGGGATTGACAAAGAGAGAGAGAGAGTGAGAGTATATTGTAAGAAGGAAATATAGAGAAGAGATCTAAGAGAGAAGGGCTCCAGGATGTGTGCGGAGTTACCCAAAATATCTCTAGCTGCATATGCGGTGCAGCAGAACTGTGTACCTCTCTCAAGTTATAATATAGAAACACAGTTCTGTGGACGTAGCTTCTACCTTGGAAGTGAACCACGTAAAATCTGAGCGTTATGTGATTGATTCATGTGATTGTATTTACTTGTTATATCTATCATTCATTACATGAACTTTGCTTACAGTAAATGTATGTATGTGTTATTCAGTTCACAGCATATTAAAAGGATAAATACAAGTTGAAGTATTTAAGTATTCTGTATAAGAGTCTGTTTAAGTTTCACTTGAGACAGTTAAGAGTCGCAGTGTAAAACAACCTTGTGTGTTGAGTCCTGTAAGTTGAACACCAGTACGCTAGGTACACTGAGTCGCAGCGGTAGGATATCGCAGGGAGGCGATCTCGCACCATCAGAGGAGTTGTGGTGCGCTGTGGTTAAGAACCGAGCATAGGAGAAATTTACGTGTTGCCTAGGATGCGTCGATGCGATAAGGATTAGAGTCATCGCAAGTAAGAGGAAACTGTGCATTGCATTGCAGAGAGAGACATCTCGCGGGCTAAGAAGAGCTACGAGGTGCACACAGGACGCCATACAGAACCTGGTCGAGACACTTGAGTCTTTGGCCAACCCATTAGGATCACTTCGGGTGAGACTTCAGGCCGCTCCACGGCCTGTCTCCGAAAGGGCCAGTGAGCTAGGGGTGTTGTTGGTTCATTATAGTAAACCCAGGTCTTCCCAGCGACCAACAAATGGCTCCATTGCTGGTTTTGAACAAACTGAGCACTGATGTTCTGGTGGCATCCTACTAGAGACAAAATCAATGAGTGGGTTGCGTCTAAGGAGAAAGAGTTTGCGGAACGAGAGAACAAGAGTCCTAGACTGAGTACAGAGGACTGGTTACAAAAACATATCATTACAGACCTGCATACGATATTTTTTGCGACCTTTGGAAATGAGATTTATGACTGATTATCAAAGTTGACTGATACAAGCATATTCAAGAAGAAAAGAAACATTGTCTGGACACCGGAGCTGATTTAGAGCGTGAAAAACCTTGATAATCCCATTATGAGGACAGTAGACTTCTGGCTTGTGAGTGTGGTAGAAGGATTCGTCACAGAGTTTGCAGTTGACCAGAGAAAAAGCTTCAGCGAAGCTGAACGGTACTTCTTCAAAGGATATCGCGGTAAGTAGCTAAAATCTTTAAACTTGTCCATTAAGATGTTATTACATGAAAAAGGAACAATGGATCTAGTTTCAGATGAATAAGTAAATATAGTAATGTCACAAGAGTTTGAAAGTGATTTTTATGACATTGGACGTACACGTAGTGGAAAGAAATACAAAGTAGATTTCAGATCTCCCATATTTGAAGACAGTTCAGATAGTACTAGACAACAGAGTCACAGTACCACAGAAAGAACAGAAGGGGGTATCCCTTACCACCCTTATACCCCACAGAAATAGATCAGGACTCAGAACAATCCTGTAGGAACTCCATCCAGTAGCTCTTAGACAGTACATACTACCGCTACATCACCTCCACCTACACCACCGAGTGGTAGTAACACAGCAAATCAACATCCACCATGCAAAAATAGAATGGGGGATGATATGAAGCTACCTATCTTTAAGGGTACAGGGGCAGAGGACCCAGAACAGCATTGGTTTCTATGTGAAGCCGTGTGGACCATTAAAGCAATCAATGATGATAATAGTAAACTTGTACAGTTGGTCACCACACTGAGAGAATGAGCCTTAACATGGTATATGAAGTATACCTCAGCGGTACCCGAAACACTTGTCCAGGTCAGGACCACCATGATTAAAGAGTTTAAGAAACCTAAGTCTGATTCACAGTGCATTACAGAGCTTAAAGACATCAAACAGTTACCTACAGAGTCAGTGTGGGACTTCGATTAGAAATTTAAAGCCCTTATAGACAAAGTCATCTTTGAGTTTGCGCCGGAGCAGCATAAGGAATTGTTTATTGCAGCACTGCTCCCTCACATCAGACTACCATTAATGCAGCAGAAACTCCAGACACAGGACAACACATTGGAGATGGCGATGAAACTAGAGGCTTCACCTCTAGCTGAAACCATCACAGGTATGACAAACCTGCAAAACCAGTTGGCTAATCTCAAGATACAAATGCATGAGCTTAAGAAAGGGAAAGAGGTTGCACAAGACATATGGTGCATAAAGTGTAAAGCACAAGGCCATACTAAAGATAACTATCCAGTATTTGTAGAATATATAGCAACTGGGGCTCCTAACCCCTTACCACAGACCCACGGGCCGTGGTGTGAAATATGCAAAACAAGAGGACATCTACCTCACCAGTGCCCTCTACTTAATAAGTACGTGCAGACACATAATAACTTATACTGTGTCTTCTGCAAGTCCGTAGGCCATGATGAACATGATTGTCGAGCCTATGAGCTCATGGTCGGGAGCAAGCAAGACTTGTACAGAGTCCAATCAGAAACATAGGGTGTAGCAGCAGGACCACAACATGATCCGACTTATGGTGGCTGTGGAGGAGGATTCATAGGTTTTGGCCGCGAAGAAGGCTTTGGACGTGGTCACGGACCAGTCACTTGTTACAACTGTGGAGTTGTAGGACATTATGCTAGGGACTGTCAGAGCCCTACCACCACATGTAACTATTGCAAATCTTACGATCATGCTATAGAAGACTGTCCTACCTTGATAGCTAAGATCAGAGAACCTAAGCCAGGAGTACACCAGAACATCCAGCTTATTGCTACTGAGTAGGAAGAACCAGAACCAAGAGTCAACATTGTGATGCGCAGTAGTGCTTCCACCAATGGGACATCGCAGGTTACTGAAAATACCACAGTTCAGGAGTGGGTGCGTAAAGCTCCTAACAAAGCAACACCACTTGACCTATAGAAGAATAAACAGACATTTTAGGAAGCTAAGAATTTCTTTGATGACCCTATACAATTAGGATCACAGGTACTGCTGTCTAGGGGCGTACTGCAGCAAGCACCTTGTGGCGTTAGCTTTGTATAGATATCGTAGGCTACCACATCGGGCACAGGCGACGAGGACAAGTTGATAGGAAGTGTACAATCCTTCTTGCGGAGTTGCTTAAAACTCATGAGAAATGAGCAAGCTATTGGAGAACTTCAGCGCATCATAGATAAGTGTCATCCATCTTCTTCTGTGAGTAGTGCACATCGTGCTGTTCATAATATTATGGGACATACAAGAACAGGAAGAGAGATGCAACTCACAGCATAGGTTGGAGAATTTGAAATGGACGAGGTGAGCCTAGATCTAGGATCAGAGGTAAATGTTCTGACTAAGCAGACATGGGAACAGATGGGTAGCCCTAAGTTAGTTAGATCGCCTATCCATCTGAGATTAGCTAATCAGTAGAGGGTATCACCCCTGGGTCGATTATCGCAGGTGCTAGTTGACATTGACGGAGTTCGCATCTTTGCGGACTTTGAAGTTATAGAAATCATTGGCGATAGTAGACCATATCCAGCACTACTAGGCATTAATTGGGCAATCGGTAACATGGCCATTATTGACTTAAAGAGAAGACAAATGACCTTTGAGGACACGCAGATCCGGGTCATCGCACCGTTAGATCCTCTTCAGGGTCCTAGATACATTGAACCTATCCGAGCAGAGGAAGAGGCATGTAACATGGACAGTATCTATCAGATGACTACGAATCAGATCGACTACATCAACCCAACCGTAGAAGGAAACATTAGTTGGTGATGCGACAGCTCATGCGCATCGGATTAGGATGTTGGTCTAGAGAACTAGCAGAACATACTTTACGAAGTCTCAGCGCACAGATGTGCATACATGACTAAGTCATTGCGATGGATTGGCACGGAGATCAACAAGATTCCATCATTTCATGGTCTAACAGATGTCCAGGACTTTCTCACGTAGTTTGAACAACAAATTCCTCACAAGCAGAGGATTGCAGCTATGGACCTTGCAGTACGAGCCACACTTGCAAGATGGTGGTATACACATAAAGAGAATATCAAAACATGGGATGATCTTAAGAGATTGATGGCGATCAGATTCTCTATCGACAGAGAGTATGTCCAGCAGAGATACACAGGAGAAAGAGACCCTAGGTCACATATTCAAACACGTGAACAAAATTGGTCAGACATTCCTGAGGATGAATGGGTTCACCGATTCATTCACACTTTGGACACAGTTCCACAGAACTGGTACACAGAGACTGAATTGCGCAAGGGAACGACTACATGGCAACTTCTAATAGACAGCTTTCTACTTACCTTCACTTTTGAATCTGAGTATCCAAATGTTGATCAAGCCCTAGATGTAATAAAGGTTAAGATATTTGAGGATTGTACCCTATTAGTACATACTCAACTTGAGTGGGCCATCCAGTTAGAAGAGGCGCTAGAGTGTTATAATTTTGCATCAGAACCAGAGGAGGAGGATGAGGATCCTTGCAACATCAACATTCCAGAGTCAGAAGGGACTCACGATGTTGATGGACTGAAGCTACAGATTCCAGCAATCACAGAGCCAATCAATATTAAAAAGATCAATATTGGCACAGACACAGAACCAAAGTTTTCCTCTATTGGAGACTATTGGACCGATGAAACAGTTGGACAGATTGCAGACTTGCTACATGACTATCAGGACCTATTTCCCACCAAGTTCACAGAGATGAAGGGAATAGTCGGAGACCTGGGAGTAATGAGGATACCATTGAAAGAGGATGCTAGACCAGTTAAGAAGTGTCCATATAGATTAAATCCGCGCTACAAAGAAAAAGTTAAGGATGAGATCAATAAGATGCTAGCGGTAGGCATCATTGAGCCCGTAGAAGAGAGCGAATGGGTTAGTCCCATGGTCGTGCAAGAAAAGAAAACCAAAGGAGACATCAAGATCTGTGTCGACTTATGTAAACTCAATGACGCATCGCTTCATGATCCATTTCTGACACCTTTCACTGATGAAGTACTAGACAATGTGGGAGGAAAGGAGGTCTACTCCTTCACTGATGGATTTTCAGGCTATCACTAGATCAGAATCCACCTAGAAGATCGACATAAGACCACTTTTGCAACAGAATGGGGCTCATTCCAGTATACGGTAATTCCCTTTGGTATTAAGAATGCACCAGCTATCTTTTCTAGAGTAGTAGTTGTTGTATTTAAAGAATACATCCATAAATTCCTAGAAGTTTATTTTGATGATTGGACTATATTTGGATTAATTGACAAGCACATAGGATATTTAAGACTGATGTTAGAGAAATGTAGGTAGTACCAGATTTCTCTAAACTTGAGAAAATGTATATTTTGTGTGTCGTTCGGTATTTTGTTGGGTCACATTGTCTGCAGGCAAGGCTTGATGGTAGATCCCACAAAGATTTCCATCATTGTAAATATTCCAGCACCCAACTCAGTCAAACAATTGAGGACAGTACTTGGTCATACCGGGTACTATAGAAAATTCATCAAGGGATACGCCAAGATTACAGCACCGATGGAAAAACTATTAAAGAAAGATGTAAAATTCCTATGGAATGAGGAATGCCAGCAGAGTCTAAACACACTTAAAGAGAAGATGGGTACAGCACCCATCTTAGTATTTCCATACTGGACTAAGCCGTTTCATGTACATGTGGATGCATCTGGCATCACACTAGGGGTTGTTTTAACGCAACCAGGAGAAGGAGGTATCGATCATCCTATCGCATACTCTAGAAGAAAGCTATCGACAGCAAAAAAGAACTACACCACGACAGAAAGAGAAGGCTTAGCTATGGTGTACGCGCTACAGAAGTTCAGGCACTATCTGTTGGGTGCCTCGTTCAAGATGTTTACTGACCATTTTGCATTGAAATATCTGGTCAATAAGCCAGTGTTAGGGGGAAGAATCTGTAAATGGTTACTCCTCTTTCAGGAGTATGATTTTGAAATCATTGTCAAACCAGGAAGATTGAATGTTGTACCTGATCATCTATCACGAATAGACTCAGGAGAAGAGCCAAGTAATCTAGAGGACAATTTGCCAGATGCGCAGTTGTTTTCTATCTAGATCATAGATGAGTACTATGTTGATATCATTCACTTTCTCACCACAGGAAGGGCACCTGAGGAGTTTACCAAGCATCAAAAGAGGCAGTTGGTTTTTAAAGAAGCAAACTTCACCCTGATCATAGGACAATTATACAAGTTAGGTCCAGATGAAGTCTTGCGCAGATGCGTGATGCCGCATGAAAAAGAGGCTATTATCAGAGAAGCACATTCAGGTACCGCAGGAGGTCATTTTGCAGGAAAACTGACTGTGTAGAAAATCCTGACCGTAGGATTATGGTGGCCTACGTTACACAAAGACACTAAGGACTTTTGCAGATGCTGCGATATCTGCCAGAGGGTAGGAAAACCTTCACGAGGAGATGAAATGCTGCTGCGACCGCAGGTTACGTTGCGTGCATTTGACAAGTGGGCTATAGACTTTGTGGGTCCTATCAACCCACTGGGAAAATGAACTGGTGCGAGATATATCATCACTGGAACAGAGTACCTCACCAAGTGGGCAGAGGCCAAAGCAGTAAGAAATTATGATGCTGCTATAGCCGCAAAGTTCATTTTTGAAAACATCATCACTAGATTTGGATGCCTAGTAATTTTGATGAGCGATCAAGGAACACACTTCTTGAATCAAACCATTGAGGCCTTGATGGAAGAATTCTAGATACAACACCATAATACCACTCCCTACCACCCACAAGCTAATGGTACGGTGGAGGCCTTTAACAAGATTTTAGAAAACACTCTTACTAAGATCTGCAACAGCCAAAGGAATGATTGGGACCTTAGAGTTAATGTTGTATTATGGGCGTATAGGACTACATGAAAGAAACTTACAAGACACACACCTTTAAGCTTGGTGTATGGACAGGAGGCTGTTATGCCTATGGAGTATATTCTTCCCAGTTTAAGAATTGCTCAGATCACTGGAATGGCTGATACAGACACGGTGCATGAGAGGCTAGTGCAGCTGCTTGCCTTAGAGGAAGACAGATTCATCACCGGATTCCATCAAAAAGTGTAGAAGGAACGAGAAAAATCTTGGCACGACAGACACATTAAGAGTAAGACTCTTCAGATTGGAGACCTAGTACTCCTCTATGACAGTAAATTTCTTAAGTTTCCAGGGAAGTTCAAGACACATTTGTTGGGGCCATATCAGATACATCAAGTTACAAAGGGAGGAGCCGTTCAACTCCGCAAATTGAATGGGGAGCTTCTTCCCATGATGATCAATGGCATTAGGCTTAATCTTTATAGTGACATCCACTCCACCTCTCAGCCCTAACTCAGAGTCGTGAACAGTGCAGATGTCCAGTGTAGTTGAAAGGAGGCATCGCACTGGGAATTAGTCTACATCGACAGGTATTCTAAGTATCAGGAATCACATAAGGACGGTTCATTTTGTGAAAAAAAAATAAAAAATGCTTAAGTTTGTTTTGAGCAAGTGATGCGGTGTGGCATCGCAGCAGTGCGATGTTTGGTCGTGCCACGTACCTAGTTTGCAACGAGACAGAGGGCTAGTCAAGTTGCCTTCTGACAGGAAGTTAATGAGGAAATGACCGGTATACCTTACCATAGATTTGGCAACAGCATAATCAATTGTCCAGATTTAGCAAATCTTCGACGAGACCGATGCCTGCATACACACGCTTCAAGGGAAATTGATCAGATTTCAGCATTTATTGAGGATCGGGATGACGGGTGTGGTCTCGTCCAAGCAATTAATACAACCGACGGGTTTAGCCTAGATGACCGTTGTGTCTGGGATTATCGCCTTTGGCATAAAAGCAGAAATTATTCATTCGGGAGGGTTACATTTGCAAAGATCCGAGAGCTATAGAGTGCATTGTTAAGTTTTCCCTGTGCATAGCTAATTTTGTTACAAAGTGTTGTGATTTCCAGAGTTTGCAGCCATTTCCAATCCAAAGTATAACACCGAGTGGGTTCTGTCCGAGGAGGAACCTTTAGAAGACATTCTGAGACACTTCGAGCATGGTGGCCATATGTCCGCTATGGCGACGTTTCCCAGGGTTGTGAAATTAGGAACATCACAGGTCAGAAAATTTCCAAGGATGAGGATTCAAGTGTAGGATGTAGAATATGTCATCAAAGTCTCTACTAAAGAGAAGAAGAAAGCTGAGCCGATCACTGAAGATAAGAAAGCAGAGCGGAGGAATGATGAGAAGAAATCTCCGTCCAGGAAGAAAGTAAAAATGAGAAAAAGACGACAACGAGAGAAGGGAGATGACCTATCTCATCAGCTAAGAGAAGAGAAAGAGGTTCCAAAGGCCAAGAATAAAAATATGTGGAACCCAAGTAGTGTGAATACCTAGAGCGAGTTGCTGAGAAGAAAAGTGAAAGGGAAAAGAAACCAAACAAGCAGAACTTCAAGATGCAAACAAAGGCTTGTTCTCGAAATGGAATTCCTGGTTTGTATACCTTTTGCATAAGTAGGCTCTAGACTGAATGAAATGTTTGAGAAGGAGGAAAGATATAGATTTTCCTTGTGATAAAAGTTATAAGCCAGATAAAGAGGAAAGGATATCTGTGGAAGACTTCTCAAAACCTGAAGATCCTTGAAAGGTCTCAGGAGCGCTGAGAGCAAGAGCATGACTGAGGGAAGGAAATATAAGAGAGCCCAATGAACTAAGTTATAGAAACTATAAAGAACGTGTCGCAGCTATGGAGAACGAAGTCACAAGACTTCTGGACAAGCTTTAGCGCACTTCATAGGAAGCCAAGGAGAAGCTACAGTAGGAGAAGCCTGTTGGAAGTGGCTCGGGGACGAGCCACAAGTAAGTGTTAGGGGACTGTTGGAGCAGAGTCCCATAGCTACAGGAAAAGCTACCATTTTGGCGGATAGACAGTTTGGCAAAGATGAAGAGATAAGGTAAAGCTACGATGCCGTACCATGTTTCTAGCTATAGAGCAGAGCCAAAAACCATGACTGTTGGAACAGAGAAGTCAAGAAAGATGACAGTACCTGAGTGGCCAAGAAGAGAGAGCTCAACCACTGCATTGAACGTAGTGGCGAAGACAGGAGGGATCAGCTACCCTCATAAAGGAAAAGGAGCGACGAGGCCGAGGTATTGAAGACGAAGGACAGAAGAAGGGAAGCGGTGCATAGTACCCATGGTCAGCGCCGAGAAGCATGGAAGACTGTAGAGAGCAGTGGTGTGATAGAAAGCGGCTACCCCAAGTACAAATATGCCAACTGTCACTAGTTAGGGTTGTGGGTTACTGTTGGGACAGGCCCACAGTGTTGTAATGGCGAGACCTTCGGGCCGCCTATAAAGGGATGTATTTTGTATTGTAAAAGGTTGGTATTTTGGGAATTTTAAGCCATCCAACTAGTCAGATTATCAGTAGTCTATTAGTTCATTGTTATTTTGTATTGTAACAATCCGTAGGGATTGATAGAGAGAGAGAGAGTGAGAGTATATTGTAAGAAGGAAATATAGAGAAGAGATCTAAGAGAGAAGGGCTCCAGGCTGTGTGCGGAGTTACCCAGAAGATCTCTAGCTACATATGCGGTGCAGTAGAACTGTGTAACTCTCTCAAGTTATAATATAGAAACACAATTCTGTGGACGTAGCTTCTACCCTGGAAGTGAACCACGTAAAATCTGAGCATTATGTGATTGATTCATGTGATTGTATTTACTTGTTATATCTGTCATTCATTACATGAACTTTGCTTACAGTAAATGTATGTATGTGTTATTCAGTTCACAACATATTAAAAGGATAAATACAAGTTGAAGTCTTTAAGTATTCTGTATAAGAGTCTGTCTAAGTTTCACTTCAGACAGTTAAGAGTCACAGTGTAAAATAGCCTTGTGTGTTGAGACCTGTAAGTTGAACACCAGTACGCTAGGTACGCTGAGTCGCAGTGGTAGGATATCATAGGGAGGCGATATCACACCATCAGAGGAGCTGTGGTGTGCTGCGGTTAAGAACCGAGCATAGGAGAAAGTTACGTGTTGCCCAGGATGTGACGATGTGATAAGGATTAGAGTAATCACGAGTAAGAGGAAACTGCACATCGCATTGCAAAGAGAGACATCTCACGGGCTAAGAAGAGCTGCGAGGAACACATAGGACACCATTTAGAACCTAGTTGAGACACTTGAGTCTTTGGCCAACCCATTAGGATCACTTCGGGTGAGACTTCAGGATGCTCCGTGGTCTGTCACCGAAAGGGACAGTGAGCTAGGGGTGTTTTTGGTTCATTATAGTAAACCTAGGTCTTCCCAGTGACCAACAGGTATTAAGTGGTAAGCCTTGGATTCTGTTGCAGTGCTGGATTTTTGAGCTATTGCTCAATTTTCATGCAGAAATCTGTCAAAGAGATTGTTTTTTGAGAGATAGAGCTTCGTCCTGCCATGAGCTCTTATACCATATTAATCTTGCACATTGATCTAGGGACTAAACATCAGTCTCATCAAATATTAATCAACAAATAACTGATGAAATGGTGTAATCGGACTACAGAATGAGTAGTTTCTCTGTATATTCACATAAAGAATGAGAAATTACAATACAATGTCATGCTACAAGCATGAATGACTAGCAATTCGAATCCTCAAGGAGGTCATTTGAATTGAATGAGTGAGTCTAGCTTAACTGAATGTAAGCCATAGTCAACACCCAAGTTAACCACTGATAAAAACCCTAATTGACTTAACTGAGTCCTAATTGAAGTCAGACTATAATAAATGACTGAGTCTTAACTAAAAGAGATCAGACACATGTCACAGCAATCCAACCATCAAGTGTTAGTGCTTCAATGACTCCAATGAACCCTGATTAGGTTAACTAAAGTGGAACTGAACATCAGAAGTGGTTGGAGGCGCCCCTGTTGACTCCAGTTCATTAAATAATCATCAAATAATCAATTTAATGAGGAGAGGTGCCTTCACTGCTCTATTTAACTGATTGTAACCATCAGTTAGCAATAAAGTGCATTAATGACACTCAAGTCACCCCTGGAGTGCTCCAGTTAGCCTCCCTGAATGTAAGAGAAGGCTAAGTTATCCTCCTTTACTGAAGGTAGGCATGGGTGTGATCTAGCTGATGTCATTTAATGCTCCACTGATGTCAATTAGGTCAATAATACTTAGGATAGTGGTTTAACTAGGCCAAATTGACCAAAATGAGTGTGTATGGTGGTAAATGTCTCCAATGGTAGTTGTATGGGTTTTACACTTCCTTGGTTGAGATCTATACTAAGGAATTTTTGCGGGGTTTTCTCCCTTGTGGTTTCCACAAGGAACATCTTTCTGTTCTTTTGTTATTAGGTTTTTATGTGCATGTTGTTCTTTTAGTGATCTTCTAGTAATTTGTTTTTAGATATCATCTAAGTAAATTTACTAAAATTTAGCATGGTATCAGAGCCACCATGAAACAAGGAACTGCACAGCTAGGGTTTGTCACTCTGAACAAATACCTTGATAGATAATTCAAGAAAGAGGGATCCCTCAACTCATCCTAGAAGAGCACATATTTCTTTGAATATAGATCCAGAATTCAATAAGTTTCAGTTTTTGACCTATTACTATTGCCAAGACAAACTAAGATTTCATTTTTTCTTAGACTCCATCATCAATCTCAGGAAAATAAAGTTATAGCCTACCTCACCTCAGGGAGGTGCATATTTTCCACCTCTCAACCCTATTAGGGTTTCCATTTGAGAAATTAGGGTTCAGAAGGAGTTCAGCCAAAAACTATTTTCTTCAAGTAAGTATTATTCCTCTGTGTTCCATTTGAAGTTCTCATTCTATTGAAGATGACTTAGAACACCAAGCTAGATGAAAATCTTGAAGGAGCTGAAAACTTCAGAGCATGGAAGTATAGTATCATGCTCATTCTACAATAGAATGATCTAGACAAATTTGTGAAGGAGGAAGTGAAAGAACCAGAAGAGGAGGAAGATAAGTCCAAGCATAAGAAGGATATGATCATAGCCAAAAGGATCATAGCTGACTCCATCAAGGATAACTTGATTCCTCAACTATCATCAAGAGAAACTCCAAAATAAATTTTTGATGCCCTCTCCATTATATTTTAAGGGAGAAATGTCAACAGGAAGATGAATCTAAGGAATCACCTCAAAAGTGTGAAGACTAAGAAGAGAGAGACTATGCAGTCTTATTTTTCAAGAGTGGCTCAAATCAAAGATCATCTAGAAGCCATTGGTGATACAATAGTAGAAGAATAAATTATGATGACCACCCTAAATGGTCTTCCAAGAGATTCAGAATCTTTTATCCGAGGAATCTGCTCAAGAAGGAAACTAACCAAATTCATAAATTTATGGGAAGAAGGTGTCCAAGAAGAAGAAAGAATTCTAGACATAGCATTGAAGCTAAATGATAATGAATATCAAGCCTTAACAACCCATGCCAAAGGAAAACATAATATGAAGAGTCATGATCATCCACATAAGACTCAAGGGTTAAAAAGAACCAAGAAAGAATTCTCAAATTATGAATTGTTCACTTGTCACAAGATGGGACACATTTCCATCAACTTTCCCATGAAAGTAGAAAGAGTTGAAAATATGAAAAGATTCCAAGATCATGTTGTGGAGGATAGTGATGAATAATTAGAAGAGGAATCAATGAAAGATGAAGAATCCAGTGAAGAATATGTATTGATCTCTTCCCTAACAGGATCAGTCTCACCAGGAAATGACACCTGGTTGGTAGAAAGTGGTGCATCCAAGCACATCACAGGTTACAAGTGTTAGAATATAATCCGTTAGGGTTATATAATGTAAATAAATAAATAGTAGGAAGCCAAACAGGCTGAGTGGAAGGTGAAACCCAACCGCCATGTGATTGTATAAATATAGGCATTTGCATTGGAATAATTATCAATTGGGAGTTATTACCAACAAGTGGTATCAAAGCAGGGCTATCTGCCATAACTCCTGCTGCATTTCTGCCCATTCTTGGCATTCTTCTTGCCGGTCCAGTCCATTGCCAGACTGCTCCATCAGTCTGCCAGTGGCATGAGAAACCCAGCCTGCGTGCCCTCAATTTTACTGTTTTTCATTACAAATGAATTAACGCTCATAAGTTTGGTGTATACCTATCAGTGTATACCTAACCCTAATTTTTTAGCTGAATGAATCGCCCTCCTCCTCTTGCATGTTGAGTTTGAGGCTGCGTTAAGATTGCAGTGAGCCTGCATCTAATATTTTTTTGTGTTGCGACCTGCCAGTGTATTAAAGACTGTTGTGTATTTGCTGCCTGTGTTGTATGCTGAAGACCAACATTGGAGGGGTCGTGAAGAGCCCACGTTGTGATGCTGCTATGTTGAATATTAAAGAATGGTGACTGTAAATACTGCTGGTTGATATATATTGATATATATTGCTGCGACCCATTTACTTTCATATTTTGTGAAATGTGAGAGCATGCTCTATTTTCTTCATTTTATTGACCCAGTCCTCTTTTAGCGCAGTCCATTGATCGAATCCTTGGACCCAAAAACCCCTACCTTGCAGAAACCAACATCATGTGTTCAATTCTCAGCAAGTCCTCGTCTCCTTCATGGATTTCTGAAGATTCACGCCTTTCTAAAACTGAGTAAAGGTTTAATCTCATCCTCTTCCTTCTTTCGATTCAAACATATGTTGATCTGCTCAATAAAACCTTCTCGTAGTAACTCTTGGTATCAGAGCAGGGCTGTCTACCATAACTCCTACCTACTGCATGTTGTTCTGGCATTCTGCAATTCTGCGCCCTCCTGGCTACCAGACTGCCTGCCAGTCTGCCCCTGCGCGCATTCATTATGTGTTTTTTCTGCTCATAATTTTTTATGTATACCTAACCCTAAGAGACTGCGATCTGCGCCAATCCATATTGTTGGAGAATGTGCTGAAGTTTGAGACTATGTTTAACTGATATCTCACCACTGCGTTATGAGGAGTCTGTATATTGTTGTATATGCCAATTACTGTTTATTAGGGTTTTCTTTCATGCCCCCTATCATGTCTTGTAAAAAACTATTCACCACACAAATTAATGCTTGGAGATGACTCCCAATATCCCATTAAAGGAATGGGAGAATCATCCTATAAGTTGGATTCTTGAAAATCCATGAAGATGAAGGATGTCCTATATGTCCCTAGACTAAAGAATAACCTCTTGTCCATTTCATCCTTGGACATGAGAGGATTCAGAGTTTCCATCATAGATGGAAAAGTCCTCATGTGGTCGAAATACCATAGATGATACAGTAGAAATTCAAATTGAAGAAGGAGGACTCTACAAACTGAAGGGACATGCAAAATCATCTTTAGCAACCAGTACAATAAATCCATGTAAGATTTGGCACAGAATGCTTGCTCATGTTCATTATAGAGCTCTTCCAATAGTAAGCAAGGTTGTGAATGGTCTACCATAAATTCAGATAGAACATGAAGGTATATGCAAAATATGTGCACAAGGAAAGAATACTATGAATCCCTATTAGAAGAGTGACATTAAAGAAAAGGGGATATTAGATATTATCCATTTGGATATATGCGGGCCAATGCAAACAAATTCATTAAGAAGGTATGTTTAATATGCTTCTTTTATTGATGACTACTCCCACAAGACTTGGATATATTTTTTGAAAAAGAAGGATGAAGTGTTTGAAAGGTTTAAAGAGTTTAAGGCACTAATAGAAAACCTATCTGAGAGGAAAATAAATATTTTAAGATCAGATAATGGAGGAGAGTTCACATAAAATAAATTCAATGATTTATGCAAGGAAGCTGGGATTAAGAGGGAGCTCACCATTCCCTACAATCCTCAACAAAGTCATGTGGAAGAAAGGAATAATAGATCTTTCATGGAAGTAGTAAAATCCATGATACATGATCAAGATATACCAATGTACTTATGGGAAGAAGCAGCCAAAACAATAGTATATGTACAAAACATAATCTCCCATAATGCCCTTGAGAACAAGACTCCAAAAGAAATGTTCTCCAGAGAAAATCTTGAGGTAAGTCACCTAAAGATATTTAGTTTCCCTTTGTATATTCATATTCCCAAGGAGAAAAGAACAAAGCTAGAACCTTCAGGAAAGAAGGGATTTTTTGTAGGATACAGTGAATAGTCAAAAGCCTATCAGATCTATATCCCAAGATACCACTAGATTGATCTTAGAAGAGATGTAACATTTGACGAAGACATAGCTTTTAGAAATTCTAAGAAATATAGGGAAGATGAAGAGGAACATGAAAAAATCAAAGTGGCAGAGAATCCTAAACCAATTAGGAATGAAGAAGAAGTTAGATGCCTAAGGATCATGACATGAATGAACCTCAGATTCCTGAAGAAGTGCCCAATGAAATGATTTCTCAAAAGAGAAATCCTTCCTAGGATCATGATGTAATTGAAGAAGAAAAAAGACTTGGTGTCCCAGAACGAACCACTAGAGAAAGAAATAATCCAAATTCATATCACAGTTATATGGCCTTGATGAGTGATCAAGTTGATAAAGCAACAACTTGTTTTGAAGATGCAACAAAATAGAAGGAATGGATTGATGCAATGGTCGATGAATACCAACCCATAATAAAGAATGATGTGTGGGAAATAGTCCCAAGACCAAAAGGAAAATTAGTGGTATCCTCAAAATATATGTTCAAGACAAAGCATTCCGCGGATGGTAGTATAGAAAAGTACAAGGCAATATTCGAAGCAAGAGGGTTATCCCAAAAGGAAGGAATTGACTATGAAGAGACCTTTGCTCTAATATCTAGGTACACTTCAATTAGAAGTGTCCTTTCCTTGGCATCCAAGAATAAATGGAATTTACATCAAATGGATGTGAAGACAACTTTTCTAAATGGATTAATAGAAAAATAAGTGTATATCGAACAATCACAAGGTTTCGGGACTGATGATCGAGAAGATTATGTATGCAGACTCAAGAAAGCATTGTATGGGATACAAAAGCACCCAGAGCATGGTATGGAAGAATAGATGGGTTCCTGACGATTTTAGGATTTAGTGAGAGTAAGGAAGATTCTAACCTTTACTTTAAGGTTGAGAATGATGGGCTTATGATACTACTTTTATATGTGGATGACTTATTCCTAACATGAGAAGACAAGCTCATCAATGAATGCAAGAAGAACCTAGCTGTAGAATTTGAGATGAAAGACCTTCGAATGATGCACTACTTTCTAGGTCTTGAGGTTTGGAAATCCCCAGATGATATTTTCCTAAACCAAGGAAAATATATGGTAGAAATACTGAAGAGGTTTGGAATGCTAGATTGTAAGGCCATGACTACTCCGATGACAACAAACTTGAAGTTACTAAATGATGATACATCAAAAGCTATAGATTCCACTCTGTATAGATAGATTATTGGTTCACTAATGTACTTGACCAATACAATACCTGATATATGGTTTGCTATGAACACACTAATTCAGTACATCATGAATCTCAAGCACATTCACTTGATAGGAGAAAAACATGTGATGCGGTATCTAAAGGGAACTTTAGATTATGGGATCAGATATACCTCAGACGGTAAGATGAGTTTACATGGGTTCACAGACTCATATTGGGTAGGAAGTGATAAAGATAGAATGAGAAAATCAGGTGGGTTTTTTAGTTTGGGATCAGGAATGATCTCTTGGTTCAGTAGAAAGCAAACCAGTATTGCACTTAGCACAACAGAAGCAGAATACATTGCCTCTTGTTCAGCTTGTAGTGAAGCAGCATGGATTCGAAAGATGTTGGAAGGTTTATTTGGTAAAGAGATAGATGTTACTGATATATTTTGTGATAATCAAAGTTGTATCAAGATGACAAAAAATCCAATGTTTCATGATAAGTCAAAACATATTGAAGTAAGATATCACTTCATTCAAGACATGGTTCAGAAAGGAGCTATAAATCTCAAGTATGTTCCTCTAGAGGAAGAAGTGGAAGATGTGTTGACTAAGCCTCTGGCTCATGTAAAGTTTGAATACTTTCAAGAAAAGCTTGGTGTAGTGCGAAAAGACCTCTCTCAAAATAGGGAGTGAAAGTAGATGGAAGAAGATTGCAGTGGTGAGTAGCTTAGTCTAGAGTAGGCTAAGTTTGACTAGGACAGTTTGGCCCGAAAGGGTTAGTTAGACGAGGTTTGTTGATCCTAGGGGGATTAGTATGTATGGATAGATTAGTTTAACCCAACTGGGATTGTGAGTCGAGACAAGGCTTGTTGGTGCCCAGGAAGATCCATCTGTCTAATTAGGCTTGTTGTCTCGAAAGGGTTAGTAAGTTAGACAAAATTCCCGGGTGGATCTACCAGATAACTCACTGTGATGCTGCTCTAAGATAGTTAAAGGGAAGGATGGTTGTTACAGTATTGCTATATTATTGATTGATGAGATGTTTTCTTTTAGTATTGTTATACTGATGAGGTGTTAGTTTAGTATGGTTACACTGATGACTATTTAGATGATAATTCAATATTCTGATACTGATGAGATAATAGTTCAGTATTGTTATACTCATGACTGTTGAGATGTTAACTCATTATTATTATGCTGATGACTGCTGAAATTTTTGGTTTAGCATTGGTATACTAATTGTTGAGATGATTAGCTTAGTATTGTTATACTGATTGAGATGTATGCTTCAGATCATGTCAGTATTAATTATATTGATGATTGATGAGATGCTTGATGAGATGTGTATAGTGTAGTCACATTGGTGATTGCTGAGATGATTGTTGATATGGTTACAAGTGATTGTTGAGATTCTTAACTAATGATTGATTGATGCTGAGATGTTTATTGTGATAGTTTCAG
The DNA here is from genome assembly GCA_001517045.1 of Pseudotsuga menziesii. Lineage (NCBI taxonomy): Eukaryota > Viridiplantae > Streptophyta > Pinopsida > Pinales > Pinaceae > Pseudotsuga > Pseudotsuga menziesii. Next base: position 1,572,114 of record LPNX010642172.1, on the reverse strand, counting down.
TATATTTATACTAATTAAATTGTTGATTGTTTCATTATTTACATATTATTGATGCAAGTGATGATGTTTCAGTATTTCCATACTGAAGAGACAGATGTTGATGTTTCAGTATTCACATACTGAAGAAGTAGATAATGATGGTTTATTATTCACATACTGGATATGCATATGATGATGATCTAGTATTACAATAATGAAGATGTAGATGATTATGTTTCATTATTCACATACTCAAGATGCAGATGATGATGGTTCAATATTCACATACTAAAATTACAGATGATGAAAACTCAAATGATGATGATTCAATGTCCACACACTGATGTTGACCAGTGGATGATTCAGAAGACGATCTAGTATTCACATATGGACAATATAGAATATGGTTCAAAATATGAAGTAACAGATGATGATCCAGAATATGATTAAGCATTCATATGCTAATATTGCAATAAGATGTTCCAAAATATGACAAGAAGAATATTGAAGAAATATGATTGCAGAAGAAAGTCAAGCAGAGAAGGATGATGAAGATGTATGATGTTGTATCAAAACTTCCTATGACATATGGAGTCTCACTATTTAGTTGTACATTTGTAATAGTATCAGCTACTACTACAGTTGAATACCTTCCTAGTTAAGAGGGAGTGTTAAAATAATTTAACTTCGGAAGATATTCTAGTTGTATTGTATTCCTCCTATTGGACATGAGTTGGGACTTGTTAGATTCATTTAAGGATGCAATGTAAACCTATGAATGTAATTCAGGTCATTAGTACCCAAGTGTCAATATAATAAATTATATTTGTAATGTCCATTTCAACAAGTCGGTCCTGGCAACTAGTGAAATTGGCCCCACCAAGTTAGAGGTCAAGTCAATAGAAGAATATAAATAGGGAGGTGCTCCCGTTCATTTGTACTCACTCACTCAAGCAATTTTGCAAGAGAGAGAAGAATTGGTGTGCTAGAAAGGAGTAAGAAGTGGGTGTCTAGGTTTTACACTGCTCTGGTCGAGATCTATACCAACGAAGTTTTGTGGGGTTTTCTCCCCTGTGGTTTTCCCAAGGAAAATCTTTGTGCTCTTGTGTTCTTATTTTTTTATGTGCATGTTGTTCTTTTAGTGATCTTCTATTAATTTTTTTTAGATATCTACTAACCCAAAAATTCCCCACATAGCTCTCTATGGCCTACACCACCCAAGGAAACCATCTCACAACACTCATTTCACTCCATAAGACCTTCCATTTGACCCCCACACCTCCAAAAGAGCCCAAGGATGAAGAAAAGGGATAAAAACCCCAAAAAGGAGCCCAAAATAGCCCCATAGGATCTAAATCCCTAAAAAGGGAGCTAAAACCCTAAAAGGGGCTAAAATTAGGGTGAAAGGGGATAAATCCCTGACCAACGGCTTAAAACCCTAAAATCCCTTGGAAAAACTATAAAAGGAGGGTGGGGGGTCACTCTCAAAAGACTCCTCACTTGCCTATTGCTATGCTTCCTGTGGATGCTTTGAGACCTTTGCCTCTCAAACCACCCACTCTCCCTCTCCTCCATCTCCATCTCATCAAGCCATTGCTTCCCAACCAAGACAGAGGTGCTCCCATGAGCTAGGGCATGGTGGCCCATTTCCACCTAAGTGAGATATAATTTCTTTTCATGTTTGTTTACTTATTTTTCTTTCTAACTGATATTTTTACTTGCAGGTTCTATTTGTTGACATTGTTTGCAGGTTTTCCATTGTAGTAGCTTAGGTTGCTTACAGGTTTCAAGGAGGCGGAACCGTAAACCATTTTCTGTAGAGGGGTTCACAAGGGCTTCATCTCCTTCTTTATTTTCTGTTATTAGCTCTTAGATCCTGTTTATAGTTGCAGCCATTTGCTTACTCTGGTTTAGTTTAGTTTACTATTTTGTTTATGTTATTTTCCCTTTCGTTTTTCCTATTTTCAAAGAGTAGGAACCTGCTCTTGTGCCCTATAGGCACAAGGGATCCATTCCTACCCCTGTAGTAGGGAAAAATCCTTGCTACAGCTTTGGTGACCATACCACAAGATCCCTGGTGCAAAAATTTCAAGTTCTCAAGTTTTTTTTCAATTTTACCCTAGTTTTCAGAAATATTAGGTTAGATATATTTTAAATCTACTTTATTTCCTATTTTAGTTAGTGCCAAAGCCTATGCTAGGCCAATCTGAGTCATACTGACCCAGTACCAGTTACTGTTGGCCAGATCTGACCCTGCATCACCAAAAAGGACCCTTTCCAGAGCAGGGCGCTCTTATCGAGGGACAAGGTGAGACTGGGGTGCTCTTTATTGGCCAACAGTTGCACCTAGGGCACACTTAATCCCTAGATAGGCATGACTTCAGCCTAGAAGCTCAAGTTGCGGCTGTTTTTGCATTCTGTGCAACCCCCTCGCTCATTTCTGGAAAAATCTCATAACCCCCTTGCTAGATTTGGTCAGAAATGTGCGGCCTATCACATAGAATTTTTATTTAAGTTTAATGACAGTAATTTTCAGTTTCAGAGGACTATTAGTGCGGCCCAGCCATCTCTATCCACCATTGCAGGTCTCTTTCAATTCCAGTTTTTATTTTCTACAAGTCAATCCATGAACAATGTGTATATGCTAAATCAATCATTAAGGATTAATAAAAGGAACTAGTCTAACTAAAATTAATTTAAAAATAACCATCTTGCTACCCCCTTCCTCCTCTACCCAATCATCACCCTCTTGGGTATTCTGGGATACGACGAAGGGTAAGCTCGTATAGATCTAGGCACTCCATGGTATTTTTCCCAAACCACTAACATCGGGTGACCTAGAAGGTAGAGGGGGTAGAGAAGGAGGGATTCTCACGATGCTAAGCGTCCTCCCTATTGACCAACCTAGCACCTGGGAAGTGACCTGAGGATCTACAGATGGGATTAGTTAGGCCAACAAGAAGCACCTTCTCTTGGTTGAAGAAAAATATCACTAAAAGGTAGACATTTAGTTAGGCCAACAATCTAGGGTTAATCACTATACTTTCTTACAAATTTATGTTTATGTTTGCATACAAAACCATGAAATGAACTCTACCATGAATTCATAAACCATATTGCAAACAACCAAATATTATAACAAACAAGCAAACCATCACACCATACCAAATAATAAACTCAACTCGGTTCATGTCGCTGAGTAAGCCTTAAAATATACCAAATTTACACTAAGTTCAATCAATTCTATAGTCTTTGAGGACATAAGTCCCTAACTAATTCAACTATGGGAAGTACTTATGCTTTTCCTAGAAACTCATTGTGGGGAGTACCACAGGAACCCCAAAGTAGCTGGTCGCTGAGAGGAATTGCCAAGTGAAATGGGCAACGACCCCTTTCGATTGAGTAGAAGCACCTGTGAGGAACAAACCAAGCACTATCTTCTGGCAGTCTTGGTGGACGAGAGACCACCTTCAACCAATAGGAAGCCATTGAAATCAGGGTCCAAATCTCATACCCACCAGTTTCATACACAAAAGTGAACACAATTGATCCTCCATGATCTTCCTCACACCTAAGAGGTGAACCACCACCATTTGGAACACTTGATCGGCATCGTCAAAGCTGCTCTCAGTGATCTCCCACACCATCAAAGGGCCACATAGGCTCTGATATTGATTCAGAACCATATCAGTCTGAACCAGATCTCCGCACCGCACCATCAAGCCCCATGGCTAGTGCAAACCCGGATCCATTTTTCGGCCTAACTTTAGCAAGTGGACCCATGTCCACATCACAACCTGTCACCCACAACTTGGCAAGAAGTCCAAGCATAGTCATGCAGACTATCATTAGCCAATTACCACCACCCATAGTGACCAGACAAGCTGGCCCAGTGGTAACACACAGGGGCAGTGCCCCCTCCACATACACTGCCCCTCCTACCACACAGGGGGGCAGTGCACCCTCCACCTCCATTTCCCCCACCGTAATACCTGGGGCCAATTCCCCGCTACCCATACCATCCCACCCACAAAACTTGGGGGAATTGGCCCATCCACAATGGTGCCACCACAAGCACCTCCAGCCATGATAATGCATTATGCACCTACACACCCCACCCCCATTGCAGCCCCATCCCACATCAACTTGGGTCAAATTTTCCCTTCATGGCTCGCCTGAACTTGCCTAACTTAGCTAGATTAACGAATGATCCCATCCACCACCAAGATTTTTGTCCACCCATGCCAACTAAGCTGCCATCAGACATCCCAAAGTTTGAAGGAAAAGCTGGGGAATGTCCCCAAAACCACATAGTGACATTCCATCTATGGTGCTCATCCAACAACATCGTAGATGATTCCATGAGGCTGAGGTTGTTCCAATGCACCCTTACAGGTGCCGCAGCCAAATGGTACATTGAGCTGCCACAAGCCAAGTACCTCGACTTCAACTCCCTAGCCTTCATGTTCCTACAGTATTTTCAACTCCTTGTTAGATACGATGAGGGAGTGGAGATCCTATTATCCTGTCACCAAAGCACCGCTACTCACATAACTGACCATATCCATGAGTGGCGACGACGCTGTAGCTTATGAAAAATCCAACTAGATGATAGGATCTTATTGGATTGGTTCCTTAAGACTTTTCTCCCACCCATCTCAAAGGACGTCGCATCTGAATGTCCCCAATCTAAAGAAGATGCCATACTAAAGGCCCAATAATTTGACTTGATCTACTTTCAGTTTAGATACTTGTACACTGTCATTCCAGACACTCCCCGTCTGAGTACTTCTTACCGTGATGCACCAGCGGCATCCCACGCTGCGGACAATATCATAGGCACATCATAGGGTCAGTCTCCCAACAACCACAGCCTTGACTGACACCACCTACTGTTGCATTGCAACCAAGCAACATTGCTAATGTTTCTTACCAAAACCAAGCTCTGGACTATGCTAGAATAATGTATCAGTCTGGAGCAACAACCTATTATGCACAACCTGCACCACCACAGTAGGCTCAGGCCATGGCTTGGCCAACACAACAGTATGTGGGGCAAATTCCCACATTTGTAGCATCACCGCCCCCACAAATATACTATGCACCACCAGTGCAACAAGTTCAATCCCTAGTCCCTACTCCACCCGCTCCATTGGGACAAGTGTTCGCACAACAAAACCATCCCAACCAGCCTACCCCCAATAATCAACAAGGGTAAGCTAGAAACAACCGACCCTGCAACCAAGGAAATAACCAACTGCAGGGAGGCGGTCAACAACCAAACCCTCCCAATAATGCTGTGGCTAACCGGCCAACCCAAAACCCCCCATGGAAGAATGCACCAAGACGCAATTCTCCATTGCGCACAAACCAACCTTGTACACTCTATGATGTTTATGGGCATTACACATTTGAGTGTCCCCTCATGGCTTGTGCTAAGCAGGCCATTCAAAATGAGGCCCATCAGGCCACCAATGCTCCCAATCAAGCCCAACCCAACTAGGCACCACAAGGGCCTCCTCCCATGGTGCTTCAAAACCCACTACTAGTCCAAGGATTGGTGGCAACCGCTCCCCCTCCGCAAGCCAATCCCGATTCTCTAGGGGTGTCACCCACGGCTGAAACAGGTGTTCACCACCTGCTACCCATGACCACTGAAGAGGTCAACTTACAGACTAGATGAAATTAGTACGGTACCACCACCAAACCTACTGACCTAGTAGCAGCATCCATGTCTAAGACAACCAACCTACCTCTCTAGTTGCCCCCGTTCCCATGCCCCCCCATACGTAGAATCGACAATAATGCCACATCTAGAGCTGCAGTCAGCTATAGCAATGTGGATGATTTGGTCCAAACGCCAACCGCCATGTCCGCTCTCGAGGTACTTAAAATGTTCCCAATGTAGTGAAAATCCTTACTAGCTGCTCTAGGGGCAGTAGACCCCTCCAAATCCAAGTTAATCATGTTTGACACAGAGAATGGAGAGCCGTGCATGCCCTCCACTATCGCCTTCCAAATCCTGGTGTCCATCCAGAACTTGGTTGTGCACCGATGCATAGTGGATGAGGGGGCATCCATGTGCGTCATTTCTACCTTGGTTTGGCAGAAGCTTGGATCACCAATTCTGCAACCGTCCTCCATGAATCTGCGGGATTATGATGGACATCCCACTAAATCCCAAGGAATCCTTCCCCATGTCCCCATCACATTAGCCGGGAAGACAGTCCTGATCGACATCGAGGTCATCAATGCTCAACTGGACTACAACCTCCTCCTCAGGAGGAGTTACATGTATGCCATGAGAGCCGTCGCGTCAACTGTATTCTGCCTCATGATCTTCCCCCACAAAGGGATGATTATGAAAGTTGACCAGCTCACCTACAACACCTTTGAACGTTATCCCTACCATCACCACCACTGAGCCGCAAGGGGTGACCACACATGCTAACGTCATCCATGCAACCAGCACTATGGTTGAAAACACACCAGCCTCCCCACTGTTGAATGTGGGCCCTGGGTTGTTTACCGATCCCACCATGACGACTCCTTTCCCGTTGGTTTCACCACCACCAACACAAAACCAAACTATGGACTTGTGCATGGTCTCATCAAGCACCACTACACCCAAACAGCAACCACAGCCACAACCCCAACCACAACCACAACATCATCCGTAGCCGCAACTCCAACAGCAGCTGCAACACCACCCACAGCAGCAGCATTACGCGCAGATGCCACCACAACCTCACCCCCACATGCAACCAGCTGGGAGTTATGTGGACTCATCTCCGGTCCATACAATTCCCGTCCTCTTTCCCCCACCTGGTGTCATGAGAAAGATGGTCATGGCCACCTTAAGCCTACCCAACTTTACATTGGGGATCCTGGTGTGGTATCTTGATCCACCAGCTCAACCAGTAATTCCCCAGGTTGGGTTAACCCCAATGCAACCTATTGCAGTTGAGTCTCACCCCCCACCCAGTCTGCATAATCCAGCCAACACACCCACACCCGCACTGCCCCAACCCAAAAGGGCTAGGGGAAAGAAAACCAAAGCCACCATAGAACCACGACAAGTCCCACCTTGTGCTGTCTGCGAACAATAGGGCCATCCAACTCAAAATTTCCCTAAAATCCTAGTGATCCATGCGCATCTGGATGCCATGGATATGAACAAAAACATCCTCGTGGTTGAACTCCCAACCGTGCCACTAGTCAAGAACAAGGCATTGAGGACAAACCATGCTTGCACCCTTTGCAGCTTGTATGGACATTATTCCCACCATTGCCAATACTTACCCGAGTTTCAAATGGCTCTTGCTGACCTCCATCACCATTCCCTTAAGTCTGAGATCACCTTGATTAAATAAGTTCACCCACCACCACCTTCTTCAGACACCATGTCCATCTACATGATGTCCAGTTCTACTGAGCTTCTCATCTCCTCCTCCACCGATGGTCCATCAGACCTGTCACTTTGTTGCTTCAAAAATGATGAGGAGATACTTGAAGCTCTGACCACCCTGAAATACCCATGGGATGACATGCACCATCGTTCGTTCTTCCTCCTAGAAGGGCTTGTGTCGCAGTCCGACCAGTTTTCTGTGGAGACCAAAGATTTCATCCATGGGAAGGTTGACTAGTTTAAGAACCCAATCCCAGCATCCGATTCCTTCAAAGAAGGGAACATGGTGAACATTTTTCCAACCATTAAAATTGACATCTCAACCAACTCTAATATCATTGAAGATATAATGTTGGAGGAATCTTTCTCCCTAGAAGAGGTCAACGTCTACACTGCTCTCTTCCAAGAATCCCATGACATCTTCACCTGATGATACACTGAAATGCCCGGCTTAGATCCATCCATCATGGAACACCACATCAACACATGGTTTGATGTGGCACCCGTCCACCAGAAGCAACGACCCATCCATCCATCCAAAGTGGCTGCGGTGAAAGCTGAGATAGAGAAGTTGCGCACAATCGACTTCATTTATCCCATTGCATACACAACTTGGGTTTCTAATCTTGTTCCTGTGAATAAAAAATAGGGTACCATTTGCATTTGCACAGACTTCTGTGATCTTAATGGGGCATGTCCCAAAGACAACTTCCCTGCCCCATTCATCGACCAGATCATCGATGCATGCACTAGACATGAAGCCTTTTCTTTCATGGACGGTTTTTTCGGATATAACCAAATCCAAATCTGGAAATAAGACCATCACAAGATGGCATTCACAACCCCATGGGGCACATTTTCCTTCCAAGTCATGCGCTTTGGCCTCAAAAATGCGGGAGCCAACTTCCAACACACCATGACACACTGCTTCCATGATCTCATGCACATCATGTTGGTTTGTTTCGAGAACCTCATCGCACGGTCGTAAAACCACACACAACACATAGATGACTTGCGACAAGTCCTAATGCGATGTCACCAGTATAGGATCCACTTGAACCCATCCAAGTGTGTTTTTTGTGTCCCCAAGGGCCATCTCCAAGGATTCATTGTGTCACACAAAGGAATGACCGCTGATTATGGGAAGTCCAAACAAATTTCCCCCTAACGTCACCCCTTTGAGTGACAGCATTCTAAATTGTATTATAGTCTTTCCATTTTTTGTTTTACACATTTTTCCCAATTGAGTCTTATGTATCATTTCCTCTCATTACTTTAGATGGAGAATACCTCAGATTGATATATGGGATTCACAGATGGAGCAAGCAAATGGTACCCGAAGCTCGCCTCGACTGCATGGGTAATCTACTCCCCATCGCACAAGTTGATCCACATCGACGAAATATGTGTGGGCACCACAACCAACAACCAGGCGGAGTATGATGGTGTCAATGGCCTCTTGGTCGCTACTCTACAATTAGGAATTCATCATCTCAATGTCTTCTTAGACTCCCAGCTACTTGTTTCTCAACTAAACAACCACTACCAAGTTCGCGATCCCTGCCCCTTTAGAAAGTACATGCGCATTAAACACATGGTCAGAAAATTTGAATCCATCACATTCACACATGTTCCTAGGAACCTCAATAGTGTCGCAGAACAAATGGATAACTATATTCTAAATTGGCACATCCATAACAGTATATAGGAAACATACAACCATAACATAATGCATAATCATGTCTAAAAATACGCACACAATGTAATAATACATCACATAGACATTTGCATCCCACGACATAATAAAAAGACTCACATAATGAAACCACAAAAGTGCATCCACATGCATCAAAAATATATATAGATATAAATCCATAAGTCGGATGTCCACAACATGTCCAATACAAAAATGAGAAGCCACATATGCTTTCTCAATAGGATATACATAAGCAACACAAAAACCCCTACGTGCACCAATGCACTAGGAACAGCCCCACAAGGCTGCTAATCCAACTCAGACCCATCATCTGACTCAACATCATCATCTTTCGAAGAGGATGCATCCTCTTCAAGAAAACCACCTCTCGCCATCCGACGAAAGTGATCGCAAGCCACAACCATCTTCATCATCACACCCGTCAGCTCGAGAGGAAGATTGTGAATAGTAGCAATAAAGTTAGTATTCAAGTGCTACCAGCCAACATCTGACATTCCAGTAGCTACCTCCTCCATGTATGGTACCAGTCCATCCATTTCCTGCTACCACCTATGAGAGCTCTTGAAAGGGGCCATCGCAAAAGCCATCGTAGGAGGTATGGTAACAACCCACCTCTGATGCCTAGGTGGCGGGCGAGGACCAACATCTGCACACACAAGCAAGGACACCATCAGTCCACATACATCAATATAAAAATCACTAACCAGCTCAACTATATTATGCACAAATATGAACATAAAAATATCAAGCATACATACCAGCTGGTCCCCAATCCTGACCAGGAATTCGGGGCATCTTAGGATCTCCCTAGAAATCCATACCCACTTACGGGTACTCCTCAATCACCTCAAGAAGATGGAGCCATTGATCCAACAACTCCTCTGTGAAGCGGCCAACTCTATCGCCACCCTCACGAGTCATCATCTGGAACCACCTATACATCCTCAGCTCCTGTGGACCACTGTCCTGTACAGACTGGTGAGGATGAAGTGTAGGTACTTTCTCAAAGAAGAAAGCACATAAGAAGGAGCCAAAGAAAAAACCAGCATGAGTAGTCTTCGACTTGTTCAGCTGACGCCGAACAGCTTGCAAGTACATCTGGCCCCATGCATAGTATGTACCACCTATGGCATGCTCTACTAGTTGCAACTGACCACCAGAAATCTTGTGGCTCCCCATGGAACCCAAGATGCGCTGCAGTAAAGTCCCCACCACTCGTGTGGACAACTCCTTAATGTCACACATCAGGATGTAAGAACCACGCACATACACCATAGCGTAACAGTGCCAATCACATATATCCTCTAATGTCTCCCCTAGAGATAGTACAGGTGCCAAGTCTCCAACTACTCCCAATATTGGGAGCCCAGTAATGAAATACACATCCTCCAGCGTAATCTCAATACGCTGACCCTGGAAGAGGAACAACTCCTCAGCAACATCCCAGAAATCGATCAGAGTTTGCATCAGCAAACCCAAGCTCTGCATAAGTGGAATCCTCATAAACTTCAGCAACCCACAATGGGTTAGTGTATCTCTAACACCCCCATCACACAATGATGCATCTCTGACTAGCTTGCAGTCTCTCTCCCTCCATTTGATCTCCACCATCCTACACAAAGCAAAAACCTTGATGTCAGACATCCCCACCATAAAAAAACCATCCAAAGGAGGCTAGGGCACACCTAATTGGGAAAAAGGAGCACCTAGGGTTCTCATAATTTCCCAATAGGTGCACACAGGGCACACCTTTCCCTTCTAAATGAGCGACATAGCACACAAGAAACCCCAAACAACTCATGGGGGGCCTCTAGGTGGTTAAATTCAGCAAATGAGCCATCAAAATGAAGAGGTTCAGTGAGAGTTTTTACCTGCAAGTCGTGGCTCGCAAAACCATCATTTGAATCAAGAGAAATCAGAAAATGAAGAATTAGGGCCCACCTCTCCAACTCCACAATGAACAGTGACAATGACACTTTACCATGTGGACCCTCCCCTTTTATAGGCCCTGTTTGACCTAATTTATTCCGATCGACACAACAGGACCATACAGACTCCGTTTGAGACACCGTTTGCGCCAATGGTATCAGAATTCCTCCCATTATCTCTTTATGAGACCATTGTCTCATGTTTAATTAGTCAAAATTTGGGACCATTTCATACAAGTCACCTCAATTCACGAGCCATGACATGACGATGCAAGTTTCTACAAACCGGTACTCGTATCACACTTCCCGACCGCTACTCATGCAAGCTGTCGGGCCACCACTCATTAAGGATTCTACTATACTTTTATTTTTGTATTTATAATTGTCTTTTTCACCACACCTTATGCGTACATCTAGTCCATCGTCGACAAAACCCTTGGTTTTTCTTCCATTTATTTGACATAGAAGTGTCCTCGGGCTGTCGCCCATTAAGGACTATAATTTTAGCCATTATTTTGTATTTTTAACACATAGTTGTCTTTTCCATTCACCGCACCTTACGCGGACCTCTGGACCACTGTCTAAAAAATGATTTCTTTTCTTGCATGTATTTAGCATATAAATGCCTCCGGGCTTGTACTTACATCACATGTAGTCAATTCCATCCACCGCAACACACACACACACTCTCCTAACCTCTGTCCGAGAGACATCTCGGTTTGCATGCCTCTGTCGCACCGTCTTGTAGGCCTCTGCTGCGATATATCCCATGCATGTATCGGTATGTTTGAGAGCCTTCTACTCCATCCATACTACATGGATGACCTTTGGACCTCTGTCCATCGTCCCGACATGGGGCACCGTTCATGGCACCATAGTCGGTTGACCACATTGGAGTTTCATTTAAGCTCTTTTCTGACTCCTTAAAACAATGAAAATATCACCGAGCACAACTAATTCCTTTCCCTCTTTCTAAAGTATAGGAAAGGGCATCTACATCGTCTTGTTTACCTCCTTTTTGGACCATGTAGACCATTTCATGAAAAGTACCTCCTTGGCACACTTAAGCCAAGATCGTTCCCCTCTGCATACTTTTGTACTTTCTCAGGCAGAGGGGCCACACTTTATGAAAAAGCTCACCACCAGTTGTCGTTAATCTCTTTTCCAATCATTTCAACAAGAAAAGATTGTTGAGCAAACTTGGTTGCATTCATGCTCATAAAAGTATAGGAATGACCATCCAGTTAGTATAGGTTTAATCTTTTCTAGCCTGATTAGACTACCAACGATAAAGAAGTCTCTCATCCCCTCCAAGATGGGAAAGCTCTCCTATGTATAATTTTATCCTTTTTCGAGCATAGGAGACTACCAATGAAAGAGAGCCCCCACTGGAGTCTTCTTCGTGCTTTCAGAATCTCTAAAATTGAAAGCATCATTGAGCACTTACCTTCTCGAGCTCACCAAAAATCCACAAGATCGTACCACAATGATGTCCCTAGACACCAACCCATAGAAAATAGTTTGGTAGCATCCCCACATTGGGTCACCTTTGTTCATATTACTCTGCAATGTGTCTTCCTTGGATCCCATCAGTATCAAAAGTGTCCATCTCCTCCAAGTATTTCCCATTTGCAGTTACATTCCCGATATTACAGCCATGATCCCATTCCCATGAGTCAGTTTCATTTACTACCTATTCCTCCCTACCATCATACTCTAAACAAAGGAAGTTTGAGTCTCCCACTCCCCCCCTTCCCCTGTTCAGTTCCTTCCCTTCCCTCCCCTCCCCCCCAATTCAGTGAGTCAGTCCACAAATTGCTTCACACCTTTCGGTTATCCCTCACGCTCTTGGTCAAGGAAACATCATTGCCTTGACTAGGGGCAAGTCTCCCTCTGTCGACGCCAACACACATATTCCATAAAATAGACCCAGAGGCCCCTATACCTTGGTTTCATTTACATCATTGATGAGTTCCTTGGACCACTTGAGAGGAGTCCTTAGTGCCTCTTGGGATGGTTGTTTCTCATGTGCTTCAACTCCATCATCGCACCGTTGAGATTCATATAGGGTTTGTTCCGCACAGTACTTGGTCAAAGACCTTGGATGTCACCTAACTCTAGCACATTGGTGAGTCCACTCGAGGGACCTAAATAGGTTACGTCCCTTATGATTTTTGGGTTGCGTTGGAGACAGTGATCTGAATCCTCAACAATTCTTTGATATACCTTTATGATTGATTCAACATACTTATACCGTAGAGACTCTGACTCTCAATCAGTGAGTCCACATAGTTATGTACCAGATCCAGTAGACCATCAGTCATGAAGATATATCATTCCATGAGAATGCCATGGGTCCAATGTACTAGATCAGTATTGTATCCAGCCTCACATAGAGGCAACCAACATTGTAAAATTAGTTGTATATGATCAACTCTTGTATTATAGAGCATAGATCAAATGATTCTTTTGACATTGTCACGAGCATGGGAATGCCCGCCTCGTCCATATACATGTCACATATTGATTGTATCTCACCCATTGATGGGAACCAAATTAATACAAAAACCAAAATCCACCATGCCCCAGCCTCGGAAGCACCACCTCTACACAGCGAATCATATGATGTCCATCTGCCATACATTGAGCTCCTACCNACATAGCTCTCTATGGCCTACACCACCCAAGGACACCATCTCACAACACTCATTTCACTCCATAAGACCTTCCATTTGACCCCCACACCTCCAAAAGAGGCCAAGGATGAAGAAAAGGGATAAAAACCCCAAAAAGGAGCCCAAAATATCCCCTTAGGAGCTAAATCCCTCAAAAAGGGGATAAAACCCTAAGAGGGGCTAAAGTTAGGGAGGAAGGGGCTAAAGCCCTGACCAAGGGCTTAAAACCCTAAAATCCCTTGGAAAAACTATAAAAGGAGGGTGGGGGTTCACTCTCAAAAGACTCCTCACTTGCCTATTGTTATGTTTCCCGTGGATGCTTTGAGACCTTTGCCTCTCAAACCACCCACTCTCCCTCTCCTCCATCTCCATCTCATCAAGCCACTTCCCAACCAAGAGAGAGGTGCTCCCATGAGCTAGGGCATGGTGTCCCATTTCCACCTAAGTGAGGTATAATTTATTTTCATGTTTGTTTACTTATTTTTCTTTCCAACTGATATTTTTACTTGCAGGTTTTCCAGTGTAGTAGATTAGGTTGCTTGCAGGTTTCAAGGAGGCAGAACCCTAACCCATTTTCTGCAGAGGGGTTCACAAGGGCTTCATCTCCTTCTTTATTTTTTGTTATTAGTTCTTATATAAAGTTTATAGTTTCAGCCATTTGCTTACTCTGGTTTAGTTCAGTTTACTATTTTGTTTATGCTATTTTTCCTTTCATTTTTCCTATTTTCAAAGAATAAGAACCTACCCTTGTGCCCTATAGGCACAAGGGAGCCATTCCTGCCCTTGTAGCAGGGAGAAATCCTTGCTACAATATCATCTAAGAAAATTTACTAAAATTTAACATCCATTCCTTTATTCACACCTTGGACGAAATTCCAAGGTCCTGGAATATATCAGTGGAGTTGTGCAGAGAGATAACCACTTGGGAAGAACTAAGGGGTTTCTTTACTCATACTTTTAGTTTCGTGGATGCTAATCCTGATGTCCACAATGCACTTCAGATCATTCAGTGTGTGGTATTAAAAGTAGTGCCAGTTGCATATCCAGTGGAGCCACATGCACATTTCCACATGCAGTCAATGATGGAATGTTATAATGTGTATGGCGAACTTGAGGATGATGATGAGCTACATAATATAAATATTTTGGAAACATAAGGGAGTAGGGATGTTGCAACACTAGATATATGGACTGATCCCATGAATCAGCCGCAAAATATTAGAAAAGTTAACATTGTGATGGAGTAGAACCCAAAATTTCCAAGTGTTGGGGACTACTAGGACGAAGAAACCATGGAAAAGATCACAGATCTGCTGCATGAATTCCAAGATTTTTTTCCAACAAAATTATCTGAAATGAAAGGAATACTGGGTGATCTGGGAGAGATGAAGATTCCATTAAATCCCGATGTGAAACCAGTAAAACATATACTATACCACTTAAATCCATGATACAAGGAGAAGCTTAAAGCTGAGTTAGATAGGATGTTGGATGCTAGAATCATTGAGCCCATGGAAGAATCAAAATGGATTAGTCCTATGGTGGTCCAAGACAAGAAAATAGGTGAAGTTTGAATCTGTGTCTACCTCAAAAAATTGAATGATGCCTGTATGCATGATCTGTTTCCAACATCATTCATAGAAGAAGTACTTGAAGGCATCGACAGTCAGGAGATGTACTCTTTTACAGATGGATTTTTTGTTTATCACCAGATAAGAATCATGAAAGAAAATTGGCACAAAATGACATTTGTCTCTGAATGGGATTGTTTCCAATACACAGTGATGCCTTTTGGGTTGAAGAATGCACTTGCGATATTTTCCTGGGTTGTTGTTGCTCCATTCAAACATTTCATTTAGAAGTTCCTACAAGTTTATATGGATGATTGGACAATGTATGGTCTCATCCAGGATCATATGGAAAACCTACGATTGATGCTAGAAAGATGTCGACAACATAAGATCATGATGAACTCCAAGAAATGCATTTTTTGTGCACCTTTTGGGATGTTGTTAGGACACATTGTTTGAAATCAAGGATTGTTGGCTGAACCTATGAAGATAATGCTTATTTTGATATTTCCACCACCGACAAATGTGAATATTCTTAGGGATACACTGGGGCACACTAGGTATTATCACAAATTCATCAAAGGATATGAAACGATTATTTCCCCTATGGAGAAACTATTAAATAAAGATGTCATATTCATATGGAGTCCATAATGTTAAGGAATCTTCGACACTCTGAAGGCCAAGATGGCTTCGATGCCAATACTCGTGTTCCCAGATTGGAACAAGGAGTTCCATGTCCATGTTGATGCATTGTCTTTCGTGCTGGGAGTAGTGCTCGTGTAGCCATGAGAAGGAGATATTGATCACTCGATCACTTTCTTTAGTCGGAAGCTGTCATTTGCTGAGAAGAAATATATGACCACAGAGAGAGAAGGTCTGGCAATGGTATATGCACTATGAAAATTTAGAAATTATCTTTTAGGTGGTCATTTTAATATGTTTACTGACCATTATGCTTTGAAGTACCTAGTCAATAAACTTGTGTTGGTGGGGGGGGGGATATGTCGTCAGCTACTTCTATTTCATGAGTTTGATTTTGAGATAATTGTGAAGCTGGTTCGCTTGAATGCTGGACTTGAATATCTATCTCATATTGAGATAGGTGAAGAACAAAAAAACATCGATGAGGGACTGCCAGATGCATAACTGTTCAAAGTTGACATAGCGGATGATTATTATGACCAAATAATCCACTTCTTGGTGACGGGAGTCACGCTGAAAGATTTTTCAATAAGACAGAAGAATCAGTTGGTAGTCAATGCCTCATATTTTCAGTTGATTGCTGGGAAGCTATACAAACTTAGCTCATATGATATTTTGCAGTGTTGTGTCCTACTACATGAATAATGACATATTTTGGAAGAAGCACATGTGAGAGTTGCTGGTGGACACTATGGAGGATGAGATACTACAAGGAAGGTGCTTCGCATAGGGATCTCGTGGCCCACTTTACATAATGATGCAATAGATTATGCATGGAGATGCGATGCCTATCATCGCACTTGAAAACCATCGCAGCGAGATGAGATGCCGCTAGTACCACAAGTAACCTTGCAGCTTTTGACAAATGGGTTGTGGATTTTGTGGGTACAATCAACCCACTGGAGATGAGAACCAATGCATGGTACATAATCACAACAATAGACTACTTGATGAGGTGGGAAGAGGCCACACCTATCATAGATTGCACCGCTGCAACAACAACATAATTTCTCTTTGATAACATCGTAACACGTTTTGGATTCCCAAGGGCACTGATGAGTGACCAAGGTAGTATTTACATCAACTGCATAGTAAGAGCGGTTACAAAAGAATTGCAATAAAAATACAAGAAATTTATGCCATATCATCCATAGGTTAATGGAATAGTAGAATCTTTCAACAAGATATTGGAGCATGCGCTTACAAAGGTATGTAATGCTAACTGCAATGACTGGGACTTGAATATTCCTATAGTACTATGGGAATATTGCACCACTTGCAAGATACTGATGGGAAAAACACCATTAAAATTTGTATATTGGAAAGAGGCAGTCATTCCTATGGAATACATTGTTCCCAGTATGTGCATCGAGAAGGATCACCAGAACGCTTGGCATGATCACCACATAAATAACAAATATCTTAAGCAAGGAGATTTGGTAATGTTGTACAACAATAAATTCCTGAAGCATCCAGGTAATTTACACATGCATTGGTTAGGTCAATATCTTGTCAATTTTATTACCTCTGGAGGCGTAGTTTAGATACAGCAGTTAGATGGAACAATATACCAAATTTGGTGAATGGTAGTCGACTGAAGCCTTAGAGGATAGGGGCAGAACTGCGTAGTGCTTAACGCATCACACAAAAAAAATAAAATTAATATAGGATCATGAGTAAAAGGATGGTGCACCAAGAAGTAGCTGTGCAAGAGTAGGATTTAATAGTGTGGGTAAGAGGACATGATACGATAGCTGCAAGACTGCAAGAGGATGTCACATCAATAATCAATAAAGACAGTTCATGTAGGTAAATGACGATGCTTTTTATAAGTGACATGTAATGATAGCATATCCAACTATTGAGTTGGTAGAATCAACGAAAGATTCAGGTAGTTAATGCATGATTTAGTCATGATGATTGAATTGATGTGCTAATGATGACGTCTAAGCTAAGATAGCACTATAAGTGGAAGCCTGCTAGGGTTAGACGACACCATTGTGTAGAGTTGAACTATGTTAAATTGTAGAAGTTACCAAGTGGTCGAGAGGGTTGTTGAGGAAAGCTAAGCCGAGTAAGGAAGTTGCTCACATCGGAAAGGGTGTAAGATTTGTAAGTCAAGAGGAGAATTAGTATGATATGTAGAAAAACCCAGACACCGTTGATATTTTGAGTGAGTGAGATTCACCACTCAAACCAGTTGCAATTGAAGAAAAAGTTGCAAGTATGCGGGATATCTCGTCAGAGAAGGAGAAAGCATGGAATCCCATCTCCCCAATATCATAAAAGCGACAAACCAGAACGACCATAAGGGTGTATGCAGAGGATATACCACAGACGAGACCATCGAGCCCTGAAGTTATGGATTTTGCTGCTAGAGAAGGGGTGTCTATCAAGGACATCCCTGGATACATCCCTCCTTGTCGGTCTGGGGTGCACAACAAGAAACCCACGAATAATAAAAAAGGGACCATATTTTTTGCCCCAATCAAGAAAATCTGCACGAACAGGGAGTGGGATTGAGTTCTAGGAGTCCAAGATAAGCCTGAACGCAAGGAATGACAAGGTTATGTGAGCTGGAATGGTTTTCCATGTGGTACTTGGGCTTTAGAATTCATAGATGTAGACAGTTTCCTTAGACGTCAACATATTGTCAACCTAGAGGCTGGTATCCATGTAGAAAGTGGCCAACTAGGAATTGGTTGAGATATAGAAGAGTATCAGTGACCAGTACTTGCGGTCGAAGGAGCAAGTAGATGTTGTGAAAACATAGGCTAAAGAATTGTGTTGAGCTAAGAAGAAATGACCAAGGATAAGGAACATGAGATAGAGGCCTCGAAGAAGGCACCTGTAGAAGGAGCAAGTCGACATAAGTCGACTTGAACGAAGACCGACTTAGTCGAGCAGCCGACTAAGTCGAGAGACCGACTATGGCTATGTATTATATCTGCCCGGAAGGAAGTCCCGTCTTCCGAGAGCCGACTAGGTTTGAGATGCACAGGTTCAAACCCTTTTCCCAAAAAGGAACTGTGCATGAACTGAACCAAGGCAAGGTATTTCTGGAAAACTGGTTCCAGCAGCTTAAGCTGCGCACGACAAGGTGGAGGGTGCCCCAGAACATCCGACGACACCTCCCAGCCGACTCACACATCCAACTGGAGCTCGACCATACCTCAGTATGGTCATCAAACACACAAGATTCAAATGCCAGGGACCTCGACTACTATCCCACAGTCGAGCAGATCTTTCGGGAGCTGTCTAGGCAGACAAAAACCAAAATTCAAATCCCGGAGGCTGCAAAACAGGTCGACTTCTCTATAGTCGAACCTCTGACCGACCAGGAGAAGGAGGAAGATTACGAGCTGCACCTGTATATCAGCACTTTTGTGACGCAGGACACTCCGACTGGCACTCCTGGTCGGGTGCACTTAATAGTGAAGCATCCGACTGCACCAGTAGTGGACCCTCCGACCGAGCAACACCAGACACCACCACCAGCACAACAACCAGTACAACAAACCGCTTCTCCGGCTAGTCAGACGGTCGACCCCGCTCAGACCCCGACAGGAGAAGTCGAGGAAGAGAACCCTGAATATGCTGTGTCTCGGAGCATTCTCAAGAAACTGGCGAAGGAGATAGCTATTTCCAGAAGAAATATCAAACTGCAGAAACGTCAGCAAGGCAAAGGTAAGCGTAAGCTTGTCCTTGCTGACTCCACCGACGACGATGATGAACTGGCAGCCTCAGCACTCGATATTGTAGAGGATTCCCGCGCAAATAAGGTAACTGTTGAAACCCAGTTTCAACGTTTTGTGGAAGCAGGAGCACCGGAAGGTCGGCCAAAGAAGGCCAAAACAACACCACTGTCCGAAGATGTGGTCGACCTGGTGACGACTCCTCCCCGTCCATCTCCGACTAAAATAGTTGAGGAGCAAGCAAGCATCTCTTTGACTATATTTTGTGGATATTGGTCATTAGTTGGTAGAGTCAGTTAGAATTAGTTAGAAAATTGTCAAACTGGATGACAAATGTAAAGGCACAAGCCTACAAGTAGAAGAAGAATTTTAAATGTGAATATGATATCATAGAATGAGAATTGAGACTTGAAGGCTAAAGTGAATTGTTGTCTATTTTGAATCCATGATTTATTGTGAAGAACTAATATGAAAAGTCAGAGATTGATCTAAGCTAATGTTACCATTTTCCCTCTTTTTGTCATTCTAGATTTGGGCTCATATGTGAATATTTTGACAAAGAAAAACTGGAAGAAAATGGGGACACCAACTTTGGGTTGGTCCCTTTTACAGTTGCTATGAAAATTGACTGAAAGTGATAGAACAATTGCACTCACAAAATTGCTAATCAAACATGCAAAATTACAAACAAAGGAGATTGAAATTGGAGCATAACACTAATCTGTATTGAATAAGTGTACAATAGACAACCTTGTGAAGTAATAGGCTACTGCAATATATAATTACATGAGATATTTGAATGCATAAGGATGACATTCAAAATAGTCAAAATGTAGGCTTACTAAATCTAGTCAAATCCCCCATAGGTGCATAAAGTAGTTTCCAATCCACTTAGAGGATTACGAATTGGAAAAGTCAAGTAGGAAAGATAATAAGGGATGGAAATAAAACTCATACATGCTTTTATTAGGAGAAAAGGATGGAGGATGATGAGGGCAAAAAACAAGTCAAGTACACCTAGTCTTAGTTTCCCTTTTCCCATAAATCTCAATAAAGTAGGAAACTTAGCAGAAAAAGTAGATATGCGTTGGGGAAGATATGGAATAAATAAGACATGCTAAATATGGTTTCCAAGAGGTTTCCCAAGTTCTCCATGACTCATTTTTAGCAATTTTGACTTCTAGGACATGTGGCAGACAACTTGCATAGAGTGGAATATAAGAAACTAGGCAAATCAGACAAAAATGGATTAATTAATGTCGAAGGTAGATAACTATGGGTTGATTATTCTAACACCCCCCCTTAAGCCTGAATTTATGAGTAAATATAAGAAAACTATAGGGCCTAGCAACAAGGATTATTCACCCTTTACATACTGCATGTCCATTTAACCAAGGAAAGAGGCAAAAACCCAGTGGGAAAATCCTCCCTTAAACATGGACAGTAAAACAGCATTTTAAAAATCTTGTCATCAATCATGCTTCACAGCATGATCAGCAATCCCTAGCAGTGATTTGAGATTTTTTAATGTCTTCTCACAAAAAACTTTGGTGAATATGTCCGCTACTTGTTCTGAAGATGCAAAGAAGAGTAGGTGAATGGTGCTATCATGCATAATCTATCTGATGTAGTGCATATGTATCTCAATGTGTTTGGTTCTCTATCTCTAAACTGGATCATTTCAGATTCGAATGGTACTCTGATTATTACAATAGATAATAGTTGAAAACTTTGATTCGAAGCCACACTCATCAAGTATCCCCTGCAACCATAAACACTGAGTTGCTGCATTTACAACTCCTCTGTACTCTGCTTCTGTAGATGAGAGTGCTATGGCACTTTGTTTCTTGCTTGACCAGCTGATTGGTCCTTTAGCAAGCATGAACACATATCCTAATGTTGACTTTCAATCTATGTTGTCACCTACCCAATCAAATCAAGATCAGATTTAGCTTTGTAGAAGATCCCATGAGTTCTTGTTCCCTGAACAAAGTTAAGGATCCTTTTGGATGCTCTCCAATGGATCTCATGAGGTAGATCCATGTATCTTGGGGCCACACTTACTGCATAATAAATATCAGGTTGAGTGTGTGTAAGGTAAAGTAAACACCCAATCAACTGCCTATATAATGTATTATTTACCATAGGAGAAGAACCTGCTTCTTCAAGCTTAACTCCTGAAAGGAAGGGAGTATTGCTTGGCTTGCAATATTTCATGTTGAACTTGTTCAAAAAATATAGAGCATAATTGGACTGATGTAATTTTATTCCATGTTGGGATTGATAAATTTTGAGACCCAAGAATTGGCTCAATAACCCAGAACCAGTCACAGAAAATGCATGGTTCATTGCATCCTTCAAGGAGGCAATCTCTTTCTTTGAACTTCCTGTAATTAGAAGGTCATCCACATACAATACAATAATCATCAAAGAACCATGAATCAGCTTCAAATAAACATTAATATTAGACTTTCATCGAACAAAACTCAATGATAGTAGAAATCCATCAATCTTGGCATACCAAGCCCTGGGGGCTTGCTTGAGCCCATACAATGATTTCTTTAACCTGCACACAAAATATGGATTAGAAACAAACCCTTGAGGTTGCTGCATGTAAATATATTTAGTAATATCTCCATTTATGAAAGCATACTTCACATCCATGTGATGTACCTCCCACTGCTTTGAAGTTGCAATGGCTAAGGCTAGCCTTATGGAGTCCATCTTTGCCACTAGTGAAAAGGTTTCATTGTAGTCAATACCATGTACCTATGAGTATCCCTTGGATACCAATATTTCCTTTTACTTAAAATGTGAACCATCAGCATAAAAATTAGTTTTGAAAACCCACTTACATTGAACTAGCTTCCTCCCCGAGGGAAGATCAACCAGTTCCCAAGTGTTGTTCTTTTAGAGTGAGATGAATTCTTCTTTCATGGTTGTTTTCCACATTGGATCATGTGCTGCATATTCATATGTTTGTGGATCTGATTAAACCATCAGATATCACTTCTCTTCAAACAAAGGATCTTTCATACACATGGGACTCTCAAACTGAGATCTAGTCCTCCTAGGATCACTAGGATTTCCAGCTAGTTCCCCAGCTACATGAATGGTTTTTGCTGTCAATTTTGGTCTTGTAGGACTATCATGATATGAAATTAAATCATCATTATTAGAAATATCAGAATCAGAAAACTCATTTGTCTCTTCACTTACATTCAACGGTTCTGGTGGTGAAGAGGACTCTCCAACTTCAACTGCTTCTAAAGGCTCTTCTTGGAACTGAACACTCCTTTCAATGAAGGATTTGTTTGTGCTCAAGTTTATCTGCTTGTACCATTTTGAATATTTAGACTACCCAACAAGTAGGCACTCTTGGATTTGGGGCTACAAATCCTTTCTCTTTTCAGTTGGTATTCTAGCCCAAGCCTTTGAGCCAAAAATCCTGAAATGGGTCACATCTGGCTTGTGCCCACTCCAAGATTCAAAATGAGTCATACCATCAAGATGTTTTTGAGGAACCCTATTCTAAATATAGGATGCATATTTTATAGCCTCAGGCCAAAAATTTTGTGGAAAAGTCTTAGCCTCCATCATACAAGTTGCCATCTCCTTCAGTGATATGTTCTTTCTCTCAGCAACACCATTTTGCTGTGGTGTGTAAGGGATTGAATGCTTCATTTGAATACCTGCATATTTAAAATATTGAATGAACTCAGAATTGAAATACTCACCACCATTGTCATATTTTAGGATCTTGAGTCTCCTCCCAGACCAGTTTTCAACGAAGGCCTTAAAGACTTTGAAAAGGTCAAAAACTTCAGACTTATGATTTAGGAAGTAAACCTAACAATACCTGGAAAAGTCATCTATGAAGGTCAATGAATATTTGGCTTGACTCATTTAAATATGAGGAAATGGACCAACAACATCACTGTGGATCAACTCAAGAGGCGCAGAGGTTCTCTCATGACTAGCTCTCTCAAATTTATGCTCTGGGTGTTTTCCTAGGATACAACCTTGACAGACTCCCTTGGAAAACTTAATTTTTGGTAACCCTATGACCATTTCCTTTTCACTTAGATCAGAAAGATACTTATAGTTAAGATGGCCAAATATTTCATGCCAAATCTTCCTTGCCTCATTAGCATGAATCAGAAGAGCAGAGGGGTTTGACCAGGGTAGAAAATGTGAAAACATGTATACCTTCAAAGTGTGATCTACAACTCCTTTTGCAATGACTTTACCATTTGAGATCTCTATGATCTCAACATCATCAGGGAAGAAGATGAACTTCTTTGGAGACCCTATATGAGTCATCTGATACACTGACAAGAGGTTAGAGGAAAGACCTAGAACATACAATACATTACTGAACATACCATGGTCAAGATCAATCCTTCCTTTCCCCAAACTGTCAGTGAGAGAGTCATCTCCCAGCACTATTGGTGGACCTTTTGACATGTCAAGAGAGGAGAATGCCTCCTTGGTCAAAACCATATGTCTTGAAGCTCCAAAGTCTATGATGAAGCCAGGTGAGCTTGATGTGCCAGCAACCAAGGCATTTACTCTCTCTCTGTCCTCTGAATTTGATCCTCCTTCCCCTCTTCTTCAAGCAATCAGGAAGGGAGATGCTATTATTCTTGAGGATTTGGGTCAACATGTCGATTTGCTTCTTCATGCAAGAGATTTTAGGATGATAGCCCTTACTGCAGTATGCGCACTTGCTCATTTCTCCTTTGTTCTTCTTCTTCTAGAAGTTCTTCTTGGAGCCTTGGGGATCCTCTTGAGACTTGTTCTTTTTCTCTCTTTTGCTCAGGTGGATTCTTAGCTTTCTTCTTGCCTTTTTAATCCACCCTTGAATCTCCAGCAACAAAATCTTGGTATTTGGAAGGTTTGATGGTGCCCATCATCACCAATTTATCTTGTTCTTGTGTGACGAATTCCATGAACTCTGCAAGCTTAGGCATCTTTCAGGCTTGAGCTGTCAACTTGGTGTCATGGAAGGTCAAATAAAACATTGAATAGTCAGGGTGAATATTTGAGAGTATGGACAAAACTAGTTTCTCTTCCTTCTTTTCAATTCCACACTCTTTTAGCTGCAAAACAAGGGCTTTAAACTTGGAAAAGTAGAGTTGCAGGGATTCGAAGCTGCTGGGACTCAAAGAGATCAATTCATTCTTTATTTGATGCCCTCTCATCTCATATGCCTTACCAAAAATCTCTACAATATTCTCCCATAATTCATTAGGTGATTTCAATCCATCAAGATGGAAGAGGAGGTCTCTTGATATGCTCAGATAAGATGATCTTCTGAGATTGATCCATAGCTCAAAAACTGTGCCCTTCAGTCAGGAGAATATGCTCCTAGTCAATATGTTGAACCTAAAATAGCAATATGAAAGGAGATAAATTGATCTACATAGGCTCTGATACCATGTGGAAATTGAATCCAAGTGATAGAACAATTTCACTCACAAAATTACTAATCAAACATGCAAAATTACAAACAAAGGAGACTAAAATTGGAGCATAACACTAATCTGTATTGAATAAGTGTACAATAGCCAAACTTGTGAAGTAATATGCTGCTGCAATATATAATTACATGATAGATTCAAATGCATAAGGATTCCATTCAAAATAGTAAAAAGTAGGCTTACTAAATCTAGTCAAATCCCCCATAGGTGCATAAAGCAATTTCCAAATCCACTTAGAGGCTTATGAATTGGAAAAGTCAAGTAAGAAAGATAATAAGGGATGGAAAGAAAACTCATAAATGCTTTTATTAGGATAAAAGGATGAAGGATGATGAGGGAAAAAAACAAGTCAACTACACCTAGTCTTACTTTCCCTTTTGCCATAAATCTCAATAAAGCAAACTTAGTAGAAAAAGCAGATATGTGCTAGGGAGGATCTAGAATAAAGAAGACATGCTAAATATGGTTTCCAGGAGGTTTCCTAAGTGCTCCATGACTCAGTTTTAGCAATTTTGACTTCTAGGACATGTGGAAGACAACTTGAATAGAGTGGAAAATAGGAAACTAGGAAAATAAGACAAAAATGGATTAATTAATGTCTAAGGTAGCTAACTATGGGTTGATTATTCTAACAATTGTGATTAGATAATCAGGATAAAGTACAACTAATTAGATGTGTGTCGAACCTAGTTGTGGATGTTGAAGGTATGAATACCTATGCCGGTTTTGACGTAATTAAAGTTGTTGATGGTGGAGGATCCTATCCCGCATTGCTGGGGATCGGATGGGCCAATGATAGTATGGAAGTGATTAACTTCAAGAAGAGGATGATGAAATTTAAGGATCAAGACATCAGATTCATCGCTCCTATGGACCCAAATGAAGGATGAATATATATTGAACTAGTGAAAGATGAAGTTGCCAAGGGATGGAATCATGCTTAAAATATTTCTAAAGATTACATCCACCCAACGACTGATGAAGAACTCAGGTGGTGCAATGCTAGTTCTGCTTCTTCTGATTCTGACGATGCACTAGAGAAATGGAAAAACCACATGCACAAGGTATCATTCAAGAAGTTTTGTTTGATTACACGATCGTTGTACCATGTCGTGACTAAGATTGTTGAATTACCAATTTACAAATGGCTACCTGAGCTATCCGCATTCTTGATGGAGTTTGAATAAAAGGTATCAGAACCACAACGATTGTTGGTGCTGGAAGAAGAAATGAAGGCCATTCCAGCATGCTAGTGGGTGACCCATAAAAATAAAATTACTGGATGGGCACAGTGTCAATGGTTGATGATAGTTCGATTTAGAAAAACAAAAGTATATCACACTAGGAATTATGATAGGTGGAATGACCCTAGCGGCCATTTGATGGAATTCCAAACACTGTGGGATCATGGCCAAAGGATGAGTGATTCCATTGTTAAAATAATGTAACTTCAAAACATATTCTATTTGTATTGTATTCCTCCTATTGGATATGAGTTTGGTCTTGTTAGAGTCATTGAAGGATGTAATGTAAACCTATGAATGTAACTCAGGTCATTATTACACAAGTGTTAATATAATAAACGCTATTTGTAATGTCCAGTTGGACAAGTTGGCCCTGACAGCTAGTGAAGTCCACCCCACCAAGTTAGAGTTTAAGTCAACATAAAAATATAAATAGGGAGGTGCTCCCCTTCATTTGTACCCACTCACTCAAGAAATTTTGCAAGAGAGAGAAGAACTGGTGTGCTAGAAAGGAGTAAGAAGCAGGTGTTTGGGTTTTACACTGCTCTGGTTGAGAACTATACTGAGGAATTTTTGCAGGGTTTTCTCCCTTGTGGTTTCCCCGAGGAAAATATTTGTGTTCTTTTGTTCTTATGTTTTTATGTGCATGTTTTTCTTTCAATGATCTTCTAGTAATTTGTTTGTAGGTATCATCTAATCAAATTTACTAAAATTTAACATGGTATCAGAGCCACCCTAAAAGGAGGTACTGTACAACTAGGGTTTGTCATTCTGAACAAATCCCTCGACATATTCTTGGACTCCATCATCAATATAAGGAAAATAAAATTAGAGTCTACCTCAACTCAGGGAGAACCATTTTTTCCACCTCTCAACCCTATTAGGGTTTCCAGTTGAAAAATTAGGGTTTCTACATCAAACCCTGGGTCTTCCAGGAGGAGGTCAGCCAAAAACTATTTTCTTCAAGTAAGTACTCTTCCTCCATGTTCCATTTGAATTTATCATTCTGTTGAAGATGACTAAGAACACCAAGCTAGATGAAAATATTAAAGGATCTTAAAAATTTAGATTATGGAAGTATAGTATCATGCTCATCCTACAGGAGAATGATCTAGACAAATTTGTGAAGGAGGAAGTGAAAGAACCAGAAGAGGAGGAAGCTAATTCTAAGCATAAGAAGGATATGATCATAGCTGACTCCATCAAGGATAACTTTATTCCTCAAGTCTCATCAAGAGAAACTCCAAAATAAATGGTTGATGCCCTCTCCAGTCTATTTGAATGGAGAAATGTCAACATGAAGATGACTTTGAGGAATCACCTCAAAAGTGTGAAGACTCAAAAGTTAGAGACTATGCAATCTTATTTTTCAAGAGTGGCTCAAATCAAAGATTAGCTAGAATCCATTGGTGATATAGTAGAAGAAGTAGAAATTGTGATGACCACCCTAAATGGTCTTCAAAGAGATTGGGAAGATTTTATCCAAGGAATCTGCTCAAGAAGGAAACTAACCAAATTCATAAATTTATGGGAAGAATATTTCCAAGAAGAAGAAAGAATCCTAGCCAGAGAAGTGAAGCTAAATGACAATGAAGATCAAGCCTTAACAACCCATTCCAAAGGAAAACACAAAAGGAAGATTCATGATCATCCTCATAAGACTGAAGGGTTAAAAACACCCAAGAAATACTTATCAATTTATGAGTGCTTCACTTGTCAAAATATGGGACACATTGATATCAACTGTCCGATGAAAGCATAAAGAGTTAAAAAGATGAAAAGTTGAAAAGATCATGCTATAGAGGATAGTGATCACGAAGTCGAAGAGGAAGCAAATAAATATGAAGAATCCAGTGAAGAATATGTATTGATGTCTTCCCTA
The DNA here is from genome assembly GCA_001517045.1 of Pseudotsuga menziesii. NCBI lineage: Eukaryota > Viridiplantae > Streptophyta > Pinopsida > Pinales > Pinaceae > Pseudotsuga > Pseudotsuga menziesii. Next base: position 1,543,827 of record LPNX010642172.1, on the reverse strand, counting down.
ACAGGACCAATCTCACCAGGAAATGACACCTGGTTAGTAGATAGTGGTGCATCCAAGAACATGAAAGGTTATAAGGACTCACTATCATGCCTTGTAAAAAAATATTCACCACACAAAGTAATGCTTGGAGATGACTCCCAATATTCCATTAAAGGAATGGGAGAAGCATCCTATAAGTTGGATTCTGGAAAATCCATGAAGATGAAGGATGTCCTATATGTCCCTGGACTAAAGAAGAGCCTACTGTCCATTTAATCCTTGGACAAGAGAGGATTCATAGTTTCCTTCATAGATGGAAAAGTCCTCATGTGGTCAAAAGGAAATACCATAGATGATGTAGTAGAAATTGTAATTGAAGAAGGAGGACTCTACAAACCAAAGGTACATGCAGATTCGGCTTTAGCAACTAGTACAAGAAATCCATTTGAGATTTGGCATAGAATGCTTACTCATGTTCATTACAGATTTGTTCCAATAGTAAACAAGGTTGTGACTGGTATACTATAAATTTAGATAGAACATGAAGGTGTATGCAAAGGATGTGCACAAGGAAAGAATACTAAGAATCCCTATTCAAAGAGTGACAACAAAGCAAAGGGGGTCATAGATATTATCCATTCGGATATATGCGGTCCAATGCAAACAACTTCATTACGCAGGTATTTTTACTATGCTTCTTTTATTGATGACTACTCCCACAAGACATGGATATATTTTCTGAAAAACAAGGATGAAGTATTTTTAAGGTTTAGAGAGTTTAAGGCCCTAATAGAAAAACTCACCGAGAGGAAAATAAATATTTTAAGATCAGATAATGGAGGAGAGTTCACATCAAATGAATTCAATGATTTCTGCAAGGAAGATGGGATTAAGAGGGAGCTCACCATTCCCTACAATCCTAAACAAAATGGTGTGGCACAAAGGAAGAATAGATCTATCATGGAAGCAGTAAAATCCATGATACATGATCAAGATCTACCAATGTACCTATGGGAAGAAGAAACCAGAACAGTGGTATATGTACATAACAGAATCTCCCATAGTGCCCTTGGGAACAAGACTCTAGAAGAAATTTTCTATGGAGAAAAGGCTAAGGTAAGTCACCTGTTGGTTCTCTAGTGGGTAGAACCGAGTTTGCTTTACTGTACCAACAAAACCCCTAGCTCACTATCCCTTTAGATGACCGACCGCAGAGCGGCCTGAAGTCTCACCCGAAGTGATCTTAGATGGGGTGGCTGAAGACTCAAGTGTCCTCAACTAGGTTCTATAGCATCCTAGGGTCTTGTGACTCTTCTTAGCCAGTGAGATCTCTCTACGTGAATTATCTCTCCTTCTAGCTAGCACTGATAGAGAGCGGACTCTTATCGCATCGCAGCCTCTACGGCGATGCGCAAACTTACTTTTCTACTGATCTCCTTCCCTTCGATATCTCACACCGCAGCTCCAAAAACGATGTGATACCGCCTTTCTACTCTATAATATGTCCTATAATGAGGCTCAATATGTGTATCAACTCTCAAGGTCCCGCGACCTCCCTCCTGGGTCTAATAACTCCATTAACCTTCACCAGGGTGTTAAACCACTTCACTCAGCCCTCTACAGTTTAACACGCTAACATCAACTACACTGAACTCACGGAGCTCATATACCGGAGTCACTTAACGTTGTAACTGTCAACTATCATGAATCAAGCACTGATGAACTCATATACAGGCTACTTGATAAATTTAACTTGTGGTTAACCTTCTATGTACTATAACTAAAGCATAACATACATGCATTCATCACTAATAAGCAACATTCATGTAACAGATAACAGATAGCAAGCAGGTAAAGCACAATCACATGAACAGTCGCACAACACATGAGTTTTACGTGGTTCACTTCCAGGGGGAAGCTATGTCCACGAGAACTGGTTTTTATCTTATATCTTGAGAGAGTAAACACAGTTCCATTGCAACCTATAATGCAGCCTGAGATCTTCTGGGAAAATCCACACACACAATCGGGAGCCCTTCTCTCGTAGATCTCTTCTTCTTATTATATTTCCTTCTTACAATATACTCTTCCTCTCTCTCTCAATCCCTGCAGATTGTTACATTCATGCTCAAGGATCCAGCTACTGGTTACAGTAAGATAACTACAGACTGAATAACAAAACCATAGCTAGACTCTCTGACTAGCTAGCTAATTATCTGAATAACTACCCAACTGTCTAACCTTTTACAATACAAGATACATGCTTATATAGGCAGCTTGAAGGTCTCACCCTATTACAACACTATGGACCTTTCCCAACGGTAACCCAAAAACCCTAACTGTGACAGTCGACGCATCTGTACTATGGGCTGCCGCTTACCGTCACACCACAGCTTCCTGCGGTCTTCGACACTTCCCAGCGCTGATCGTGGGTATGGGCACCGCTTCCTCTACATTCCTCTTCTATCCTTTGTCTTCAATACCTCATCCCACTGCTCCTTTTCCTTTATGAGGGTAGCTGAGCCCTGCTGTCTTTGCCGCTGCCTTAAGTGCAATGGTTGAGCTGTCTCTTCTCAGCCACTCGGGTACTATTTCCTTTGAATTCTTCTTCCGATATAGCAGCTTTTCCTGTAGGTGTGGGGCCCTACTCCAATAGCCCCCTAACACTTACTTGTGGCTCGTCCCTGAGCCGCTAACAGCTGGTTTCTCTTTCTGTAGCTTCTCCTTGGCTTCCTGCGAAGTCTTTGTAAGTCTCTCGCGAAGTCCTGCGACTTCTTTATTCATAACCTTGAGGTTATGTCTTACTGTCTCCAAGGTTATAGTTTATAAATTTGAGAATAGGGGCATATCCTAACAGATCTCCATCTTCCTTGACATGAGAATCAATCGACGGAAGGGGAACAGGAAACTTAGCACCCTTGGGAATGGTTACCTCTGGTGCATCCTCAACTTGTGGCACGATGTATTCTGTTGCCATATGAACTTCTTCCTCTAGCTCTGGGTTGGACTCTTCTACTATCTAAGATTGACTCCTCATCCTTGGAGGCTGTCTGAACTGTGATGTACCTACTTTCGAAACCCTAGGCGGCGTCGTCATAGCGGACACAAGGCCACCATGCTAGAATCTTTGCAGAATGTCTTCTAAAGGTTTCGTCTTAGATAGAAACCACTCGGTGAAATACTTTGAACTAGAAATGGCTGCAAATTTGGGGAAAACCAGCACTCTGTAACTGCAGTATCTATTCACAGGGGAAACTCTTACAAATAGCTCTATACTCTCAGAAATCACAAAAGTAACCCTTCTGAGTGAATGATCTTCTGAATTTATAACAAAGGTGATACTCTTTGAAGCAACGGTCATTTGGCTAGACCCGTCGGTGGTATTAATTGCATGGACAAGACAACACCCGTTGTTTTGATCCTCATTAATTGCTGAAATCTGATCAAATTTCCCTCAAAACTTGCGTGCAGGCGCCGATCTCGTCGAAGATTTATCAAATCTGGACAAATCATTATACTGTTTCCAAATCTAGGGAAACGTAAAGTTGTCGTATATGGATTAACTGCTTGTCAGAAGGCAAAGTTACTAGCCCTCTATCTTTTTCAAAATCATCTATGTGGTACTGGGAACATCGCATCGCTGCGATTCCACACCGCATTGTCTCAAACCAAAGTGTTGGCATGAACGCCGCAATGTTCAAAAACTCCGCAAGCATCCTATGACTTGCGCAACATACACTTTTTTTTTTGGGCGATTCCTCATACTTAGTACTTTTTTATTTTTTATTTTTATGTAGACTACTTACTGGTGCGATGCCTCCTTTCAACTACACTGGAAATCTGCACTTGATAACTATCTGAGTTAGGGATGGGAGGTGGAGTGGCTATCACTATAAAGCTTAAGTCTACTGCCATTAATCAAAGTGGGAAGAAGATCCCCATTCAGTTTGCTGAGCTGAACGGCACCTCCATTTGTAACTTGCTGAGCCCGATATGGCCCTAACCAATGCGTCTTGAAATTCCCTAGAAACTTAACAAATTTACTATCATAGAGGAGCATGAAGTCTCCTGTCTGAAAAATCCTGCTCTTGATGTGCCTATCATGCCAAGCTTTCTCTCATGCCTTCTGCACTTTTTGATGAAATCCTGCAATGAATCTGTCTTCTTCTAAGCCAAGCAGTTGTGCTAGTATTTCATTCATTGTATCTGTATCAGCCATCCCGGTAACTTGAGAACTCTTAAACTGGGAATAATATATTCCATAGGTATAACAACCTCTTGTCCATACACCAAGCTGAAAGGTGTGTGTCCTGTAATTTTCTTGCATGTAGTCCTATAAGCCCATAATACAACATTAACTCTGAGGTCCCAATCATTTCTTTGGTTGTTACAGATCTTAGTAAGAGCGTTTTCTAGAATCTTGTTAAAGGCCTCCACCGTACCATTAGCTTGATATGGTAGGGAGTGCTCTTATGGTGCTGGATCTGAAATTCCTTCGTCAAGGCCTCAATAGTGCGGTTCAGAAAATGTGTGCCTTGACCACTCATCAAGATTACTGGACATCCAAATCTACTTATGATGTTTTAAAAAATGAACTGTGCAGCTATAGCAGCATCACAATTCCTTACTAATTTTTCCTCTACCCACCTGGTGAGGTATTCTATTCCTGTGATGATGTATCTCGCACCAGTTCGTTTCTCAGGTGGGTTGATAGGACCCACAAAATCTATAGCCCACTTGTCAAATGCCCGCAACGTAATTTGTGGTCGCAACGACATTTCATCTCTTCGCGAAGGTTTTCCTACCCTCTGGCAGATATCACAGCATCTGAAAAAATCCTTAGTGTCTTTATACAAAGTAGGCCACCATAATCCTGCAGCTAGGATTTTTTGAGCAGTCGGCTTTCCTGCGAAATGACCTCCTGCGGCACCTGAATGTGATTCTCTGATAATGGCCTCTTTCTCGTGCAGCATAATGCATCTGCACAATACTTCATCCAGACCTATCTTATATAAATGTCCTACGATTAAAGTGAAGTCTGTTGCTTTAACAACTAACTGTTTCTTTTGCTGTTTAGTAAACTCAACAGGTGCCCACCCTATAGTGAGAAAGTGAATAATATCAGCGTAATACTCATATGTGATCTGGATAGAAAACAATTGCACATATGGCAAATTGTCCTCTAAATTACTTTGTTCTTCGCCTGAATCTATCCGCGACAGATGATCAGGTCCGGCATTTAATTTTCCTGGTTTTACAAGAATTTCAAAATCATACTCCTAAAATAAGAGTAACCATCTACAGATCCTTCCTCCTAATACTGGTTTATTGACCAAGTACTTTAAAGCAGAATGGTTAGTGAACATCTTGAATGGGGCACCCAACAGGTAGTTCCTGAAATTCTGTAGAGCATACACCATAGCTAATCCTTCTCTTTATGTATTGGTGTAGTTCTTTTTCGTGGTAGATAGCTTTCTGCTTGAGTACGCGATATGGTGATCGATACCCCCTTCTCCTGGATGGGTTAAGACGATCCCCAGTGCGATGCCAGATGCATCCACATGTACATGAAATGGCTTGTTCCAATCTGGAAATACTAAGATGGGTGTTGTAACCATCTTCTACTTAAGTGTGTCTAAACTTTGTTGGAATTCCTCATTTCATAGGAATTTCACTTCTTTCTTTAATAGCTTTTTGATAGGTGTTGTGATCTTTGCATAACCTTTGATGAATTTTCTATAGTACCCGGTATGACCAAGCACTGTCCTCAATTGCTTGACTGAGTTTGGTGCTAGGAGATTAACAATGATGGCAGTCTTTGCAGGATCTACCATCAAGCCTTGTCTGCAAATAATATGACCCAACAAAATACCAAATGGCGCACAGAATATACATTTCTTCAAGTTAAGAGAAATCTGATATTGCCTACATTTCTCTAACATGAGCCTTAAATATCCTATATGCTTGTCGATTAATCCAAATACAGTCAAATCATCAAAATAGACTTCTAAGAATTTATGGATGTATTCTTTAAATACAACAACTACTACTCTAGAAAATATAGCTGGTGCATTTTTAAGACCAAAGGGAATTACCGTGTACTGGAATGAGCCCCATTTTGTCGCAAAAGTGGTCTTATGTCGATCCTCTGAATGGATTCTAATCTGGTGATAGCCTGAAAATCCACCAGTGAATGAGTAGACCTCATGTCCTCCCACATTGTCTAAAACTTCATCAGTGAAAGGTGTCGAAAATGGGTCATGAAGTGATGCGTCGTTGAGTTTACGCAAGTCAACACAAATCCTGATTTATCCTTTGGTTTTATTTTCCTGTATGACCATGGGACTAACCCATTCGCTCTCTTCTACATGCTCAATGATGCTTGCTGCTATCATCTTATCAATTTCATCCTTAAATTTTTCTTTATAGCGATGATTCAATCTGTATGGACGCTGCTTAATTGGCCTAGCATCCTCTTTCAATGGTATGCGCGTGACTCCCAAATATCCTACTATTCCCTTCATCTCTATGAACTTAGTGGCAAATAGGTCCTGATAGTCATGTAAGAGATCTGCAATGTGTCCTACTGTTTCATCATCTCAATAGTCTCCAATAGAGACAAACTTAGGTTCTGTTTCTGTGCCAATATTGATCTTTTTAATCTTGATAGGTTCTGTGATAGCGAGAATTTCTAGTCTGGGTCCATCAACGTCGTGAGTCCCTTCTAACTCAGGAATGTTGACACTGCGAGGATTCTCATCCTCATCATCAGGCTCTGCTGTGAAGTTGTAACATTCTAGTGCATGTTCCAACTGGCTGGCCCAATCAGGCTGAGCAGGCACTGATAGGGTACAATCGTTAAATATCTTAGTCTTTATTACATCTAGAGCCTGATCAATGCTTGGATACTCAGATTCAAAAGTGAAAATGAGTAGGAAGGTGTCTATCATAAGTGGCCATGTGATGGTTCCTCTACGCAACTTTGTCTCAGTGTACCATTTCCTTGGAATTATGTCTAAAGTGTGAATGAATAGGTGAACCCATTCATCCTCTGGAATATCCGACCAACTCTGTTCGCAAATCTGAATATGTGACCTAGGGTCACTCTCTCCTGTGTATTTCTATTGTAGAGGCTCCTTGTCATTAGAAAATCTGATCACCATCAGTCTCTTAAGATCATCCCATGATGCGATATGTTCTTTATGTGCATGCCACCATCTTGCAGGTGTGGCTTTTACTGCAAGGTCCATAGTTGTCGTCCTCTGCTCCTGAGGAATATCTTGCTCAAACTGCTGTAAAAATTCATTGACATCTGCTAAGCCATGAAATGATGGAATGTCAATAATATCTGCATCGATCCATCACAGTGACTTAGTCATAAATGCACATCTGCGAGCTGAAACTTCGTAAAGTCTATTCTGCCAATTTTCTAAACCAACCTCCGAATCTGATGCGCATGAGCTTTCGCATCGCCAACTGATATTTCCTTCTGTAGTAGGGTTGATGTAATCACTCTGATTAGTAGTCATCTGATAAAGGCTTTCCATGTTGTGCACCTCCTCCTCTGCTCTGATAGGTTCGATGTAGCGAGGACCTTGGAAAGGATCCAACGGTGCAATGACCAGGATCTGATTATCCTCAAAGGTCATTTGTCTTTTCTTTAAGTCGATAGCAGCCATGTTATCGATTTCCCAATCAATACCTAGTAAATATGGGTACGGTCTGCTATCGCCAATGATTTCTATGACTTCAAAGTCTGCAAAGCTGCGAACTCCATCAATATCAACTGGTACTTGTGGTAATCGACCCAGTGGTGATACCCTTTGCTGATTGGCTAGTCGTAGATGGATAGGTGATCTTGCTAACTTAGGGTTACCCATATGTTCCCATGTCTTCTTAGTCAGAACATTTACCTCTGATCCTAAATCTAGGATTACCTCATCCATTTCAAATTCTCCAATTTGCGCTGTGAGTCTCATCTCTCTTCCTGTTCTTGTATGGCCCATTATATTATGAACAGCCTGCTGTGCACTGTTCACGGAGAAAGATGACTGACACTAATATATGATGCGCTGAAGCTCTCTGATGGCTTTCTCATTTTGTACAAGTTTCAAGCAGCTCCGCAGGAAGGATTGTACACTTCTTGTCGACTCATCCTCTTCGCACCTTCCCGATGTGGTAGCCTGCGATATCTGCATAGGACTAACGCCACAAGGTGTTTGCTGTGGTACACCCCTACAAGGTAGTACCTATGATCCCAATGCTGTAGGTTTAGTAAAGAAAGTTTTTTCTTGCTAGAACATTTCTTTGTTCTTCTGCAGGTCGAGTGGTGTTGATTTATTAGTTTCTTTGCGCACCCACTCCGAACCTGTATTCTTTTCTGCATCGTGCGATGTCCTACTAGTAGAAGCACCACTGCAAGTCACTATATTGACTCTGGGTTCTAGTTCTTTCTTCTCAGCAGCAATAAGCTGAATGTTCTGGTTTACTGCTGGCTTAGGATCCCTAATCTTGGCTATCAAGATCAGACACTCTTCTATAGGGTGATCATAGGACTTGCAATACTTACATGTCGTACTAGGGTTCTGATAGTCCCTAGCATAATGTCCTACAATTCCACAATTGTAACAAGTGATCGGTCCACGGCCACGACAAAAGCCTCCATCACGGCCAAAGCCTCCTCCACGGCCTCGTCCTCTGAATCCTCCACCACGGCCATCATGAGCTGGTTCATGCTATAGTCCTACTGCTGGACCTGTTGTTTCTGACTGGACTCTATACAAGTCATGCTTTCTCTCTATCATGAGATCATAAGCTCGACAATTATGTACATCATGACCTACTGACTTGCCGAAGTTACAATATAAGTTCTTAGGGGTTTGTACATACTTCTGAAGTAAAGGGAATTCTTGTTGTCTATGCCCTCTTGTTTTCCAGAGTTCACACCATGGCCCTTGAATCTGTATTAAGGGGTTTGGAGCCCCACTTACTAAATATTCAACAAATACTGGACAGTTATCTTTAGTATGGCCCTGTCCTTTACACTATATACACCATAGTTCTTGTGCAACTTCTTTCCATTTCTTAATCTCATGTAGCTGTAACGTGAGATTGGCTAACTGGTTCTATAGGTTTGTCATACTTGTACTAGTCTCAGCTAAAGGTGAAGCCTCTAGTTTCATTTCCATCTCCAACGCTTCATCCTACGTACGGAGTCTCTGTTGCATGAGGGAAAGTCTGATATGTGGGAGCAGTGCTGCGATGAACCATTCTTTATGTTGCTCTTGTGCAAACTCAAAGCTAACCTAGTCTATAAGAACTTTGAATTTCTAATCAAAGTCCCATATGGACTCTGTAGGTAACTGTTTAATGTCTTTAAGCTTTGTGATACACTGTGACTCAGACTTAGGTTTCTTAAATTCTTTGATCATGGCGGTCCTGACTTGTATGAGCGTTCTGGGTTGTGCTGTTGTATACTTCATATACCATGTTAAGGCTCTATCTCTAAGTGTAGTGGCCAACTGGACAAGTTTAGTATTATCATCCTAGATCTGTTTAATGGTCCATACGGCTTCACATAGGAACCAATGTTGTTCTGGATCTTCTGCCCCAGTACCCTTAAAGGTAGGTAACTTCATGTCGTCCCCCATTCTGTTTCTACATTGTGGGTTCTGATTTGCTGTGTTGCTACCACTTGGTGGTGTAACTGTAGTGTGTACTGTGTGTGAACTACTAGATGTAGTTCCTGCAGGATTGTTCTGTGGGGTATAAGGGTGGTAAGGGATACCCCCTACTGGTCTTTCTGTGTCACTTTGGTTCTGTTATCTAGTATGGTTTGAACTGTCTTCTATGAAAGAAGATCTGAAATCTACTTTATATTTCTTACCACTACGTGTACATCCGATTTCATCAAAATCACTCTCAAACTCTTGTGACATTACACTTACTGAACTTATTCATCTAAGACTATATCCATTACTCCTTTTTAATGTAATAACATCTTAATATATGAATTTAAAGAGTTCAAGTACTTACTGTGATATCCTTTGAAGAAGTACCTCTCGTCTTCGCTGAAACTTTTTCTTTGATCAACTGCAAACTCGGTAATGAAGCCTTCCAGCAAACTTGCGAGCCAGAAGTCTACTGCTCATGAAATGGGATTGTCTATGCTCCTCACGGTCTGAATCAGCTCCGGTGTCCAGACAATGTTTCTTTTCTTCTTGAATATATTCTTATCAGTCAACTTTGATAACCAGTTGTAAAGCTCGTTTGCATAGGCTACAAAAAAATATCTCGTGCAGATCTGTGAAGATATGTTTTTGTAACCAATCCTCTGTACTGAGCCTAGGACTCTTGTTTTCTGTCGCAGCAAATTCTCTATCCTTTGACCCAACCCACTGGTTGAGTTCTTCTTTAGTAGGATGCCAACAAAACATTAGCTCTTCAATTTGTTCAAAACCAACAACGGAACCATTTGTTGGTTCTTGACTGGGTAGACCCGGGTTTACTTTACTGTACCAACAAAACCCCTAGCTCACTGGCCCTTTCGGTGACAGACTGTAGAGCGGCCTGAAGTCTCACCTGAAGTGATCTTAGATGGGGTGGCTGAAGAATCAACTATCCTCAACTGGGTTCTGTAGCATCCTAGGGTCTCATGACTCTTCTTAGCCAGCGGGATCTCTCTACACAGACGATCTCTCCTTCTAGCTGGCATTGATAGGGAGCAGACTCTTATCGCATCGCAGCCTCTATGGCGATGCACAAACTTACTCTTTTATTGAGCTCCTTCCCTATGATATCTCACACCGCATCTCCCCAGATGATGTGATACCACCTTTCTACTCTATAATATGTCCTATAATGAGGCTTAATATGCGTATCAACTCCCAAGGTCTTGCGACCTCCCTCCTGGGTCTAATAACTCTGTTAACCTTCACCAGGGTGTTAAACCACTTCACTCAGCCCTCTATAGTTTAACATGCTAACATCAACTACACTGAACTCACGGAACTCATATACCAGAGTCACTTAACGCTGTAACTATAAACTATCATGAATCAAGCACTGATGAACTCATATACATGCTACTTGATACATTTAACTTGCGGTTAACCTTCTATGCACTATAACTGAAGCATAACATACATACATTCATCACTGATAAGCAACATTCATGTAACAGATAACAGATAGCAAGCAGGTAAAGCACAATCACATGAACAGTCGCACAACACATGGGTTTTACGTGGTTCACTTTCAGGGGGGAAGCTACATCCACGGGAACTGGTTTTTATCTTATATCTTGAGAGAGTAAACACAATTCCGTTGCAACCTATTATGCAGCCTGAGATCTTTTGGGAAACTCCACACACACAACCGGGAGCCCTTCTCTCTTAGATCTCTTCTTCTTATTATATTTCCTTCTTACAATATACTCTTGCTCTCTCTCTCAATCCCTATGGATTTTTACATTCATGCTCAAGGAGCTAGCTACTGGTTACAGTAAGATAACTACAGATTGAATAACAGAACCAGAGCTAGACTCTCTGACTAGCTAGCTAATTATCTGAATAAATACCCAACTGTATAACCTTTTACAATACAAGATACATGCTTATATAGGCGGCCCGAAGGTCTCACCCTGTTACAACACTATGGGCCTTTCCAAACAATAACCCAAAAACCCTAACTATGACAGTCGGTGCATCTGTACCGTGGGTTGTCGCTTACCGTCACACCATAGCTTCCTGCAGTCTTCCACGCTTCCTGGCGTTGATCGTGGGTATGGGCGCCACTTCCTCTACAGTCCTCTTCTGTCCTTTGTCTTCAATACCTCATCCCGCTGCTCCTTTTCCTTTATGAGGGTAGCTAAGCCCTACTGTCTTTGCCACTATCTTAAATGTAGTGGTTGAGCTCTCTCTTCTCGGTCGCTCAGGTACTGTTTCCTTTGACTTCTTCTTTCGATATAGCATCTTTTCCTGTAGCTGCGGGGCCTTGCTCCAACATCACCTAAATATATTTAGTTTCCCTTGGTATATTCATATTCCCAAGGAGAAAAGAAAAAATCTAGAACCTTCAAGAAAGAGGGGATTGTTTATAGGATATAATGAACAATCAAAATCCTATCAGATCTATATGCCAGGATACCACTAGATTAATCAGTGATGTAACATTTGACGAAGACATAGATTTTAGAAATTTGAAGAAAGATAGAGAATATGGAGAGGAACATGAAACTATCAAAGTGGTGGAGAATCCTAAACTAGTTAGGAATGAATAAGAAAGTCAGATACCTAAGGATCATGACATGAATGAACACTAGTTTCATGAAGAAGTGTGCAATGAAATGATTTATCGAAAGAGAAAACCTTTATGGGCTCGTGACGTAACTGAAGAAGAAAAAACACTTGGTCTCCGAGAAGGAACCACTAGAGAAAGAAAGAAGCCAAAGTCATATCCCGGTTATATGGCCTTGATGAGTGATCTAGTTGACAAAGAACCAACTTGTTTTGAATATCCAACCAAAAAAAAGGAATGGATTGATGCAATGGTCAAGGAATACGAACCCATAATAAAAAATGATGTGTGGGAAATAGTCCCAAGACCAAAAGACAAATTAGTGGTATCCTCAAAATGGATCTTCAAAACAAAGCATTCCGCAGATGGTAGTATAGAAAAGTATAAGGCAAGATTCAAAGCAAGAGGGTTCTCCCAAAAGGAAGGAATTGGCTATGAAGATATCTTTGATCTATTAGCTAGGTACACTTCAATTACAATTTTTCTTTCCTTTGTTGCAAGGAATAAATGGAAGTTACATCAAATGGATGTGAAGGAAACTTTTCTAAATGGATAGATAGAAGAAGAAGTGTATTTTGAACAACCACAAGGTTTTGAGACTTATGATCGAGAAACTTATGTATGTATACCAAGAAAGCAGTGTATGGGATAAAACAAGCACCCAGAGCATGGTACAAAAGAATAGATGGGTTCCCGGTGAGTTTAGTATTTACTAAGAGTAAGGAAGATTCCAACCTTTACTATAAGGTTGAGAATGATGGGCTTATGATAATACATTTATATGTGGATGACTTATTCCTAACAAAAGAAGACAATCTCATCAATGAATGCAAGAATAAGCTAGATGCATAATTTGAGATGAAATACCTTGTAATAATGCACTACTTTCTAGGTCTTGAAGTTTGGAAATCCCCATATGAGAGTTTCCTAAACCAAGGAAAATATACGATAGAAATACTTAAGAGGTTTGGGATGCTAGATTGTAAGGCCATGACTACTCTGATGACAACCAACTTGAAGTTACTAAATGATGATACATCAAAAGTTGTATATGCCACTCTATACAGACAGATTATTGGTTCACTAATGTACTTGACCAATACAATACCTAATATATGTTTTGTTGTGAACACACTAAGTCAATACATGGTGAATCCCAAGCACATCCACCTAATACAAGAAAAACATGTGATGAGGTTTATAAAGGGAATTTTAGATTATGGGATGAGATATACCTCAGACAATGAGATCATTTTACATGGGTTCAAAGACTCAGATTGGGCAGGAAGTGCTAAAGAAATAAAGAGCACCTCAGGTGGTTGTTTTAGTTTGGGATCAGGCATGATCTCTTGGTTTAGTAGAAAGTAGACCAGATTTGCACTTATCATAGAAGAAGCAGAATACATTGCTTCTTGTTCAGCTTGTAGTGAAGCAGTATGGCTTCGAAAGATGTTGGCAGGTTTATTTGTTGAAGACGCAGATGTTACTAATATCTTTTGTGATAATCAGAGTTGTATCAAGATGACAAAAAATCCAATGTTTCATGATAAGTCAAAACATATTGAATTAATATATCACTTCATTCGAGACATGGTTCAGAAAGGAGCTATAAATATCAAGTATGTTCCTACAGAGGACCAAGTGGCAGATATGTTGACTAAGGTTCTGGCTCCTGTAAAGTTTGAATAATTTTGAGACAAGCTTGGTGTAGTTTGAGAGGACCTCTCTCAAAATAGGGACTGACAATAGATGGAAGAAGGATGTAGTGGTAAGTAGCTCAGTCTAGAGCAGGGTAATTCTGAATAGGACAGTTTGTCCTGAAAGGGTTAGTCAGATGAGGCCTATTGATCGTAGGGGGATTAGTATGTTTGGCTAGACCAGTTTAACCCAAGTGGGTTTATAAGTCAGGACCGTGGCTTGTTGGTCCCCATGACGATCCATCTATATAACTAGGCTTGTTGGCTTGAAAGAGTTAGTAAGTTAGAAAAAATGCCCGGGTGAATCTACCAGAGAACTCACTGTGATGTTTCTTCGAGACAGTTAAAGGGAAGAATGGTCTTTACAGTATTGCTATACTGGTTATTGATGAGATGTTTTCTTTCAGTAGTGTTATACTGATGAGATGTTATTTTAATATTGTTATACTGATGACTGTTGAGATGATAGTTCAGTATTGTTATACTGATGAGATGATAGCTCAATATTGTTATACTGATGGCAATTGAGATGTTAGTTCAGTATTGTTATACTAATTAATATTGAGATGTTACCTCAATATTATTATACTGATGACTGCTGAAATGATTAGTTCATAATTGATATGCTGATTGTTGAGATAATTAACTGAGTATTGTTATACTGATTGAGATGTATGCTTCAGATAATGCCAGTATTAATTATACTGATGATTGATGAGATGCTTGATGAGATGTGTACAATGTAGTCACACTATTGATTGCTGAGATGATTGTTGAGATAGTTACAAGTGATTGCTGATATGCTTGACTGATGATTGATTGATGATTAGATGTTTATTGTGATAGTTCAGTATCTTTATACTGATGGTGATGTTTATGATGTTCCAACATCCTTATGATCGTAACGTAGATGATGATATAACATTGCAGATGTTTGATTTTTAGCACTAATATGACAATGATATTGTTGATTGTTTCAGTATTTACATACTATTGATGCTGATGATGATGTTTCAGTATTTCCATACTGAAGAGATAGATGATCGTGTTTCAATATTCACATACTGAATATGCAGACGATGATAGGTCAGTATTCACATATTGGATATGCAAATGATCATGATCCATTATTCACATATTGAAGATGCAGATGATGATGTTTTAGTATTCACATATTCAAGATGCAAATGATGACGGTTTAGTATTCACATACTGAAATTACAGATGATGAAAACTTAAATGATGATGACTCGGTGTTCACACACTGGTGTTGACCAGTGGATGATTTGGAATATGATCCAGTATTCACATATGGAAAATATAGAATATGTTTCAAAATATGAAGCAACGGATGATTATCCAGAAGATGATTCAGCATTCATATGCGGATACTGCAAGAAGACATTCTAGAATATGATAAGAAGAAGATTGAAAAAAGATGATTGCAGAAGAAGATCCAACCGAGATCAATGATGAAGATGTATGATGTTGTATAAAAAATTCCTATGACATATAGAGTCTCACTAGTCAGTTGTGCAGTTGTAATAGTAGCAGTTCCTACTACAGTTGAATACCTTCCTAGTTAAGAGAGAGTGTTAAAATAATGTGACTTCAGAAGATATTCTAGTTGTATTTTATTCCTCCTATTGGAGATGAGTTTGGTCTTGTTAGAGTCATTGAAGGATGCAATGTAAACATTCGAATGTAATTCGGGTCATTAGTAACCAAGTGTCAATATAATAAATTCTATTTGTAATGTCAAGTTGGACAATTCAACCCTGACAACTAGTGAAGTTGGCCCCACCAAGTTAAAGGTCAAGTCAATAGATGAATATAAATAGGGAGGCACTTCCCTTCATTTGTTCTCACTCACTCAAGTAGTTTTGCAAAGAGAGAGAATAACTGGTGCGATAGAAAGGAGTAAGAAGTGGTTATCTAGGTTTTACACTGCTCTAGTCAATATCTATACTAAGGAAGCTTTGTGGGGTTTTCTCCCTTGTGGTTTTCTTGAGGAAAATATTTGTCTTCTTGTGTTCTTATGTTTTTATGTGCATGTTGTTCTTTTAGTGATCTTCTAGTAATTTGTTTTTAGATATCATCTAAGCAAATTCACTAAAAATTAACATCCATGAATTTGTTCACACCTTGGAGAAAATGCCAAGGTCATGGAATATATCAACGAAGTTGTGGAGAGAGATAAACACTTGGGAAGAACTAATGGGTTTCTTTACTCATTATTTTAGTTTTGCGGATGCCAATCCTGATGTCCACAATGTACTTCAGATCATCTCGGATGTCGTATTAAAACTAGTGTCGGTTACATATCTAGTGGACCCACATGCGCATTGCCACATGCAGTCAATGATGGAATATTATAATGTGTCTGGCGAACCTGAGGATGATGATGAGCTACACAATATCAATATTTTAGATACAGAAGGGAGTAGGGATGTCACAACACCAGATATATCGATTGTTCCCATGAATCATCTGTAGAAGATTAGAAAATTTAACATTGGGATGGAGGAGAACCCAAAATTTGCAAGTGTTGGGGACTACTGGGATGAAGAAACCATGGAAAATATCATGTATCTGCTGCATGAATTCCAAGATCAATTTCCAACAAAATTATCTAAAATGAAAGGAATAATAGGTGATCTAGGATAGATGAAGATTTCATTAAAGCCCGACGCGAAACTAACAAGACAGAGACTATACTGCTTAAATCCGTGATACAAGGAGAAGGTTAAAGCTGAGTTAGATAGGATGTTGGATGCTAGAATCATTGAGCCCATGGAAGAATCAAAATGGATCAATGCTATGGTGGTCCAAGACAAGAAAACTAGTGAATTTTGAATCTGTGTTGACCTCAAAAAATTGAATGATGCCTTTATGCATGATCTGTTTCCAACACCATTCACAAATGAAGTACTCGAAGGCGTCAGTGGTCAAGAGATGTGCTCTTTTATAGATGGATTTTCTGGTTATCACCATATAAGAATTACGAAAGAAGATCAGAACAAAATGACATTTGTCTCTGAATGGGGTTGTTTCCAATACACAGTGATTCCTTTTGGGTTGAAGAATGCACCTACAATCTTTTCCCAGGTTGTTGTCACTGCACTCAAAGATTTCATTCAGAACTTCCAACAATTTTATATGGATGATTGGACAGTGTATGGTCTCATCAAGGATCATCTAGAAAACCTACGACTGATGCTGGAAATATGTCAACAGCATCAGATCACACTGAACTCCAAGAAATGCAATTTATGTGCACCTTTTGGGATGATGTTGGGACACATTATTTGCAAGCAAGGATTGCTGGTTTACCTTGTGGATATAGCTCTTATTTTGAGCTTGCCACCACCAAAAAATGTGAATATTCTTAGGGAGACATTGGGGCACACTGGGTATTATTGAAAATTCATCAGAAGATATGCAGCGATTATTGCTCCTACAGAGAAACTATTGAAGAAAGATGCCACATTCATATGGATTCTAGAATGTCCAGGAATTTTTGACACTATGAAGGCCAATATGGCTTTAGTGCCGATACTTGTGATCCCAAACTAGAAAAAAGGAGTTCCATGTCCATGTTGATGCATTTCATGTTGCATTGGGAGTAGCACTCACACATCCAGGAGAAGGAGATCTTGATCACCTGATCGCTTTAATAGTAGAAAGATGTCATTTGCTGAGAAGAAATATACGACCACCGAGAGAGAAGGCCTGGCAATGGTATATGCACTACAAAAATTCAAGCATTACCTTTTAGGCAATCATTTTAAGATGTTTATTAACCATTATGCTTTGAAGTACCGAGTCAATAAACCTGTGTTGGGGGGGAGATATGTCACATGATACTGCTCTTTTAGGAGTTTGATTTTGAGATAATTGTGAAGATGGTACAGTTGAATGCTGGCCTTGATCATCTGTCTCAGATTGAGATAGGAGAATAACCAACAAAAATCAACGAGGGACTTCCAAATGTGCATTTGTTCAGAGTCGACATAGCGGATGATTATTATGACCAAATAATCTAGTTCTTGGTGACCAGAGTCATGCCGGAAGATTTTTAAACAAGCCATAAGAAGCAGTTGGTAGTCAAGGCCTTGGATTTTTAGTTGATTGTTGGGAATCTATAAAAACTTGGATCGGATGATATTTTCGGGTGTTGTGTCCTACCTCATGAATAAAAATATATTTTGGAAGAAGTACATGCGGGAGTTACTGGTGGACACTATTGAAATTGAGCTACTGCAAGGAAGGTGCTTCGTACAGGGCTTTGGTGGCCCACTTTACATAATGATGTGATATATTATGCAAGGAGCTATGATGCCTGTCAACACACTGGAAAACAATCACGGTGGGATGAGATGCCGTTGGTACCGCAAGTAACCTTGCAACTTTTGAAAATTGGGCTATGGATTTTATGGGTCCAATAAACCCACCGGGGAAGAGAACTGGTGCATAGTACATAATCACAGCAACATACTACTTGACAAGGTGGGCAGAGACCGCACCCATCATAGATTGCACCACTGCGACAATAGCAAAATTTTTGTTTGATAACATCGTAACATGGTTTGGATGCCCAAGGATACCAATGAGTGACTAGGGTAGTCATTTCATCAACCACACAGTAAGTGCGCTGACAAAAGAATTGCAGATACAACATAAGAAAAATACCCCATATCATCTGTAGGCGAATGGAACAGAATAAGCTTTCAACAAGATATTGGATCATGTGCCTACAAAGGTATGTAATGCTAACCATGATGACTGGGACTTGAAGATTCTTGCGATATTGTGGGCATATCGCACCACTTGCAAGATACTGATGGGACAAACATAATTCAAATTGGTATGTCAAAAAGAGGAATGCATTCCTATGAAATACATTGTTCCCAGTCTGCACATCGCAACTGTGAGGGGCATGGATTATAAAGCAACACTAGAGGAACACACAAGATAGTTACTACATCTTGAAGAGGATTGCTTTATTGCAGGTTTCCATAAGTGTGTCAAGAAGAATCACCAGAAGGCTTGGCATGATCGCCACATTAAGAAAAAATAGTTTCAACAAGGATATTTGGTACAGGTGTACGACAATAAATTCTTGAAGCATCTAGGTAAGTTACAGATGCATTGGTTAGGTCCATATCTTATCAATTCTATTACCTCTGGAGGCGCAATTTAGGTGCAGTAGTTAGATGGAACAATACTATGAAATTTGGTGAATGGTAGTCAACTAAATCCTTATAGGACAGCGCTAGAACCGCACAATACTTAATGCATTGTGCAACAACAAAAAAATTAATATAGGATCATAAGTAAAGGATGGCACACCAAGAGGTAGATGCGCAAGAGTAGGAGCTAGTATGGCAAGTAGGAGGACATGATGTGATAGATGCAGGACTACAAGAGGACATAACATCAATAATCAACAAAGACAATTCATGCAGGTAAATGACGATTCTTTTTATAGGTGACGTGTAATGATAGGAGATCCAACCGATGAGTTGGCAGAATTTGCGATGGATTCGGGTAGTTAATGCATGATTTAGTTATGATGATTGAATTGATGTGCTAATGATGACATCTGAGTTTATATGGAACTATAATTGGAATCCTACTAGGGTTAGAAGACACCATTATGTGGAGTTGAACTATGTTAAGTTGCAGAAGTTACCAAGTGGTCGAGAGGGCGGTTGAGGAAATCTAAGCCAAGTAAGGAAGTTTCTCAGACCAGAAAGTGTGTAATCTTTGTAAATTGAGTGGAGAATTAGTATGATATGCAGAAAAACCTAGACACTGTTGAGATTTTGAGTGAGAGAGATTCACTGCTCACACTAGTTGTAATTGAAGAAAAAGTTGCAAGTATGCAGGCTAGCTTGTTAATGAAGAAGAAAGTGCAGAATACCATCTCTCCAGTATCACAGAAGCGATGGAATACAATGACCACAAGGGAATATGGAGGGGATATGCCATAGATGGGACCATCGAGCCCTGAAGTTATGGATTTTATTGCTAGAGCAGGGGTGTCTATCAAGGACATCCATAGCTACATCCCTCCTAGTCGGTCTAGGGTGCATGCCAAGAAACCCATGAAGAATCAGAAAGGGACCTGATTTCTTTCCCCACTCGACAAAATATGCAGGAACAGGGAGTGGGATAGAGTTATGGGAGTTTTATTTAATCCTAAATGCAAGGAATGACAAGGTTATGTGAGCTGGAATGGTTTTCCATGTGGCACTTGGGATTCATAATTTTCAGCTGCAGACCATTTCCTTAGACATCAACAGACTGTCCACCCAGAGGCTGGTATCCATGCATCAAGTGGCAAACCAGGAATTAACCAAGAGACATAAGAGTATCATGGACCAGTATTTGCACTCAAAGGAGAAATTAGATGTCATGCAAAAACAGGTTGAAGAATTGCTCCGAGCTAAGAATAAATTGACCAAGGATAAGGCACATGAGATAGAGTCCTTGAAGAAGGCACCTGAGGAACTGTAACAACGCGTTGCCAGTGCAAGGAAATAGTAGAAGAAACACAATGCATAGTTCTATGAGTTCCAGGAGACTAGATCATAGCTATCAGTAAGAGTAGTTTCGACACTCCAAGCCACACAAGACGGAAACAAAAATATTGATGCGAAGATGGTTGAGAACCTTATCAACCATGATCTATCGGTGAGCCAAGAAATGAAGGAACGGGTCCAGGAGCAATTTAAAGTGAACACTCAGCAGTTTACATATTTCCAAGCCACAAGCATTGAGTTTCCTAGGTCCATCTAGGTGTGGCTCGAGGGCGAGCCACAAGATTGTGTTGGGGGCCTGTTGGTAGGGGATTTGGGACATGTCAGTTATGCGACACCATGAGTCCTGTGCAAGCTCAGAAGACACCGCACAAGGAAAAGATGGCGCGCAAAGCGGAGGATAGACTATTTTTGAGTATTTTGTGTTGAGTTTTGTACTTTTTAACTATATTTTGCATATATTGGTCATTAGTTGGTAGAGTCAGTTAAGAATTAGTTAGAAAATCATCCAAGTGGACCACGAATGTAAAGGCACAAGCCTATAAGTACAAGAAGAATTGTAAATGTGAATATGATATCATAGAATGAGAATTGAGAGTTTAAGGCTCAAGTGAATTGTTGTCTGCTTTGAATCTGTGATTGATTGCGAAGAAATAATATGAGAAGACAGAGATTGATCTAAGCTACTGTTACCTTTTTGACACTTTTTGTCTTTCTGTTTCTATGAATCCAATGGTGAATGTGTGTGACACGGATATGTGATGCGACACTTCTTGCTTATGAATAATGTTATCTTTTTAGATATGTTTGCACAACAACATGGTTATTTATGTTATGAATGAATGATACGATCAATATACTTGTTGATGATGGAGTAACTAGTCCGATCTGGTAAATAAGTTGATGAATTATCGATGCCCATAGTCCTCTTTTATTCTGTGGAAACTTGGTTTCGTCAGCCATCCCTCGAACATCTCAGGTGAGACTTCATTCGCTTCATGGGTGTTTCCAGATAGATTAAAATATGTCGGGTTCGGTGCTCAAGGAGATTGCGGTGAGTTGAGCATCGACAGAGTGGGAAACCCTGTCGACAGGATTTTGTTGGTTTGGCATTGGAGGAAATTTCAACTCAAAATGGCCCTTTTAACTCTAATTCAAATTCCATGTTATCATGTGTTAGCCAATGAAATTTCTTTAAATTTGAAATACTGTATAGGTCTTAAACAATTTTTTAAGATAAATTTGGGGATAGGTATCATAAAAAAAGCTATTTTTTTCTTCGTATTTTCGACATATCTCCCTGTGTGTTTACTCAAATTTTGATCAGGAGAGCTCGTTCGATGCATAATTAAATTTTGTATCCAATTAGTACCCACTTGGCATGCTTTTGATGGACCCCGCTACCCCAAAAACAAGGAATAACTGAAAAATGTGATGATGACATCATCATCACATTTTTTTTTAGGTATCTCTTATTTTTGGGGTAGCGGGGTCCATCAAAATCATGCCAAGTGGGTACTCATTGGATGCAAAATTTAATTACACATCTAAGGATCTCTCCCAATCGAAATTTGAGTCAAAACATAAGGAGATATGTCAAAAATACAAACAAAAAAGTAGTTTTTTTCTTTTCTCCCTTTAAAATTAATAAAAATTATTTTATTATTTTAACTATTATTTTATTTATTTTCTTAGGAAGCCCATTTTGAGTTGAAATTTCCTCTAATGTTTCTTCCAACAATAGGCTCCCAAACCTAACCGAACAGTCACAAAACGATGTGCAAACATGTGTGAATAGGTAAGAAGCATGCGTCGGTAATAAATGTGGGAAGGAAAGCATGGGCAAGCACATGGGTAAGTGGAGGAATCTCTAGGAGGAAAATAAATGCCAAGGAGACCACAAAAAGCCAAATTCACACACACTACTGCCCCTAGTCAAATATGGAAGTGGTTTACAATTAATGCACAATATGAAATGTCAGAATGTTCAAACTAGAGTGCCTCATCTACAATTAATGAGCCATAATCACCTATTTGACTAGTATTGATCAATATAACCTAAGTTAGACCATAGAACATAAGAATAAGGAAAATGATTATGTCTCTTAGGTAGATCATTAAGGTACTAAGGTATATTATTTCTCTAACACTCAGAAAGGTAAAAGGGAAAGATGAATAATTTACATCTCATCTAAAAAGAACTTTTTATTTGTTACCAGAAGAACCTTTAGGTGTTCAAGATCTTGATTTTGATATAAAATTTGAACAATTTCTTTATAAATCAAAGTATGAAATAGATTTAAATGAAACTGTTGTAGATCAAAATAAATTCATGTCATACCTTTTAGAATCACTTTGGGAATATTTGCAAGGAACTACAAAAATAGAAGTAGAGATTAAATAATTCAAAACCTCGAGCCACAAGTTCATAATATTGTCCAAAGTCATCCTAGAATTATGGTTGTCAAGTTTTCCACACTTTCTCTACTAGTTGTTTTACATGACATGCCCCAAAATTATGTTCAAATAATTACATTATATGATGGATAGGGAAATTATACACCGCAACATCATGTTGATAGGTTTAATGATTTTATTCATCTTGAATAAGTAGACTATGATGATGCTAAAATGAGGTTTTTTTCCCAAAGTTTATCCAGGGAGGCTAAGAAATGGTTTAAATCTCTTCCTGTGAGATATGTTTCTTCCTATGGTGAATTTGAAACTCGTTTTATTGAAATATGGGAAGATAAAAATAATCCTTTTCAAATATTGACAAAATATAATAACTTGAAAAAGGGAAACATTGAGTCTATGTAATAATTTTATAATAGGTTTATGAGGGTCTATAATTAAATTCCTATTGATATTAAACCCCTTGTAGGAGATGCTAAATTCCATTATGTTGATGGATTTGAAAGTGAATTTTCTTTATTGTTAAGAGAAAGGAAATCAACCTCCTTACCTGCTACATTGAAAGATGAATTAGAAGTAGAATAAAATTTAATGGCATCTGGTAAAATAAAACAAAAGGTTGAAATAGATAACATAAAAAATAAATAAGAAAACCAAGCTTCAACTTCTTATTCCACTGATCCAAAATTTGATGTCATGATAAGGACTATGGAGAGACTTATGGATAGATTGGCCATAAATACTATACCTTAGAACAAATATTAATAGGAACCACAAATTAGGAATCCTAATTTTAGGAGACATGTTCCTCCAAAGATAAGACAAAGGGATCAGAGGGATCGAAGAGATCAAATAAATCAGAGAAATGCATAAGATCAGCAGGTGAGGCCTCCTTTCCTAGAGAATTTTGTTGAAGAAGAAGAAGGAATTGAGCCTTAGAAGAATGACATAAATCACTTTGACATTGTTCACTCTAAGGTATATTTGAAAAAATAAGAGCATGACGTGTTTTTTCAAGAAGAATATTGTAATACTTTTTACTAGAAACAAAACAATATTAGATGGGATATAAAAATGTTGTAAATGACCTTCAGAGAAAACTTAACCCGAGGAATAGGGATATAATTGTAAATAAAGGAAAATTTCCTCCTAATCAACCTTCAAGTAGTCAATTGCTAAAGGATAATGAATACAAAGTGAATATTTCTAAGATGTTTAAGATTGAATGAAGGAGAATACCAACCTAACA
This sequence comes from Pseudotsuga menziesii, assembly GCA_001517045.1. Classification (NCBI taxonomy): domain Eukaryota; kingdom Viridiplantae; phylum Streptophyta; class Pinopsida; order Pinales; family Pinaceae; genus Pseudotsuga; species Pseudotsuga menziesii. The sequence goes on along the minus strand of LPNX010642172.1, from coordinate 1,519,645 downwards.
CGTTGGAGCTGAATGATGATGCCCCAACCATTTTTATTGGTCCTAGAGAAGAAAAAAGTGAAGTAGAAGATGTTCCACCTTTTTTCGTCAGTCTAAATGTCCATGATATGATCCTTCACAATTCCATGCTTGATTCAAAAGCTTCACATAAGTTGATGTCAAAGGTTGTAGTATAAATATTGGGGTTGGAGATTATAATACCATACAAAGGCTTGTTTTCCTTTGATTTTATAAAGGTTAAATGCTTTGGGTTGATTAAATATTTGGTGGTTACTATTAATCATATTCCAGCTAAGAGTATCATCATGGATGTAGTTGTTGCAGATATTCCCCCAAAGTTTGGTATGTTGTTTTCTAGGTCTTGGGATTCAAAATTAAAGGGAAACTTAAAGATGGATATGTATTTCACTACAATCCCACTCTTTGAAGAACAAAGAAAATTATATAGAGAAAATAGGATTTCTTATGTGATCAATAGTTAAGATAGACCCGATAATTATCCCATTTATGCAGTAGAAACTAATCTAGGTTCTTCTATTTTCTATAATGATTTACATTTTGAGGATGAGAAACCAATGTTGGATAAACAAAAAGAAAATGATATATTTCTAAGAAATAAGGTGCCCTTGAACAAAAATAGAGATTTGAAGGAGTGTGGACAACGCATTTTGATGGATCAATAAATAAAAAAAGGGGTTGATGGAGGTGTTTGGATAATATCTCTAGATCAAGTATTTATGGTATATTCTTTTAAGTTGACTTTTTAATGTACAGAAAATGTGGTTGAATATGAGGCTTTGATTTTGGGATTGAATGTGTTGAAATATGTAGAAGTAAATAAAATTGATGTATATGGATATTCTGAGTCGGTAATTAATCAAGTGAATGGAAGTTATCAAACTAAGAATCTAAGGATGAAAGCATACAGAATTGAAGTCTGGGATATGCTTCAAAATTTTTTCAGTGAACATAGAGTTATCATGTGATTCTTAGGATGTAGAATAAAATAATAGATTCTTTTGATTCTGCTTGTGGAGCTTTAAAAATTCCTATCTATGAAAATATAAAGTATGAAATTGAAGTTGTAAATAGGCCTTCTATTCCTGTGAATTCAAAATATTGGCAAGTCCTTGAAGATGATTTATAGATTAAAAGATTTTTAGAAATGTCAGATGAATTTCCTAATATAGTTATTGATGGAGATTCAGTCTTTAATTGGTCAGATAATTTTTCTAAGGATTTTTATTCCAAGTTTTACGGATATTTTGAAAAATGTGACAAATATGTTGAGAAAAGGTAATGATGTTAAGTGGACTTTAGAAGTTAAATTTTTTTTTAATGATATCAAGAAAGCATTGACATAGTCACTTGTTTTAATTAGTCCATATTTTGCAAAATAGTTTATTATATTTTCTTTTGCTTCAGAGAATACCATATTTGGGGTATTATTACAAAAGAATCAACACAATGTAGAACAACCTATTTCATTTTTCAGTAAGATTTGGATAGATACAGAGTTAAAATATGATATCATGAAAAAATAGGCATATGCATTAATCAAATCAGCAAAGGATTTTAGAGTTTACATTTTGCATTCACATATACTTACTTATGTGAAAAATAATGTTATTACGAATATTCTCACTCAATTAGATCCAGAAGGAAAAATAGCTAAATAGATTGTAGTATTGTTGGAATATGAATTGGATATTAATCCTAAAAAGTTGATAAAAGGACAAGGATTGGATAAGTTGATGACTGACTCAAAATGTGATTCTTTGAAAATAAACTTTATTTTTATTATTTCAAGTAGACCAAGATTAGATTTACAGATGGTCAAAAGTTCCTCTTTATCCCCTTGGTATAGTGACATTGTTTATGTTTTACAGAGGTTGTGAGCACCTCTAGAGTTAAGAAAACCTAGAGCAAGATCTGTGAAATTCAAAACAACAAAGTGTTTTATTTTGAATCATTATTTGTATTGGAAGGACCGACGGGGTATTTTGTTAAATTTTATTCTTGAAAATGAAGCCCAACAAATAATGAAATAATTTCATCAGGAAGTGTGTGGAGGTCATCATTCATGGAAAGAATCAACCAACAATATTCTAAGAGCAGGATTTTATTGGCCTAGTATTTTTTCTGATGTTTATAAAGAAGTTGCATCTTGTCATGAATGTCAAATATTTGATGGAAAACATATACTTTTATCTCCACCATTGAAGCCAATATCAGTGGAAACACCTTTTTAATAATTGGGATTGGATTTTATTAGATAAATTAATCCCAATTCCTCTTATCAGCACAAATGGATTCTTACCACCACAAACTATTCCATAAAGTGGATTGAAGCTATACCCACTAGAAGAGCCACAAATATAGTTGTAATTGATTTTCTTGAGAACAATATTATCTCTAGATTTGGGTTTCCTACCAGGATAGTGATAAATAATGCACATTCCTTCAATTCAAATAAGTTGATCAGTTTTTGTCATAAGTATCATATCAATTTGAATCATTCAAGTACATACTATCCTTAGGGAAATGGGTTGGTTGAATCTTTAAATAAGATATTGGTAAGAATCGTTAAAAAATTGTTAGAGGAAAATAAATGATCATGGAATACCAAGCTTAAATATACATTATGGGAAGACGCAACAAGTACAAAAATGGCTACTGGCATATCACCATTTCAACTTATGTATGGAGTAGAGGCAATTTTTCCAGTTTCCTTAGGTTTACCAATCATGAAATTGTTGCAAGAACAGGATGAAGAACACAATCACATGTAGAGAAGGATAAATCAGTTGATAGAACTCCATCAGATGATGAAAAGGGCATATTACAAGATCCATGCACATCAATAAAAAATTAAAAAATATTTTGACAGGAAAATCAAAAAAGGGAATTTCTAGATGAATGACTTAGTTTTAAAATGGGATGCTAGAAAGGAAGATAAACATGGAAAATTTGATCAGTTATGGAAAGTTCCATATATTGTTTCTGCATATAGAGGATATAATACCTTTGATTTGCAAGATCACAATGGGGAAGACATTGGAGGAGGTTATGTAAATGGGAGATTATTTAGGAATTATCTTTCCCGAGTATAAAAGAGATTTTGTACATTAGTTGTATATATTTTCTTGTATTAAATTTGAGTATGGATAAAATTTAAAGGATTTGAATCCTGAAGGTGAAGGCCCTAAGATCTGGTTTTTGTCATTTTTCTAAAAACATTATGTACATAGAAAAATAAAAAGAGATTGGTTTGTAGTTTCAGTGTGATTTTAGCATCGAACAATTTGGTTTTATTTGGAGTTTCCATCTTGTACATAGGATAGTTAAAAATATTTGGCACTGGTCTATGGTTTATTTGATACCTCATTGGGATGATATAATCCCTAGTTGGATCCATTTATTAAAACATATGTGGTTTTGAATGGTTGGAATAGGTTTAAGAGAAGGAGATATGGTCTAGTTCAAAATTTGTTTTTGATATGACCAAAAGATTAACAAGTAAGGCACGAATAAGGAGGAAAAACTTTCCATATGATAGTGGGATGCGTTAAAAGTGACCGAAAGTAGTTGATAAAGCACCTTACAAAAAATTCTAAAAGAATCAATGGTTTATATTTGAGAATTGATAAGATAGACGATGGACAGGGAATCTGCTAGATGAAGATGAAATTTTTATAACGTTTGTGAATTTTGGAGAAATGACCATTGTGGTATGTTAAAGGTTGGAAATGATTGGAAACGCATGATCAGAGGAGTAAATATCAATGGTCGACATTCATTCCATGATTTGAAGTAGTGGGGAATATGAAAGGGGAAAGAGGTAGCATAATTTTTATTGCTTTCCACGTGGTGAGTTGAGGATCATTGCACTAGGGGAAAAAGTGTAATGGAAAATGACCTCCCATGATCCTGAAAAGAACTTTCATAATATTATAAAAAGAAAAGGGTTACCTGGAAAGAGAGAATTTGTCATTTTATGCACGAGGATAAAATGTACATGCAAATTTGGAAGTTAAGTCAGACATTCTATTTCCAGTCATCAGTTTCCAGGTAGGCCATGTATCCCACACAACTAGTTGTTTTTAAAAATTGAAGAAGAAGGTGAAGTGGATGTTCAAGATAAGGAATTCAATAAATTGGAAGAATTTTTTTAGGACATATGTGGTGATTCTTTTTACATAGTTTTATCATTTGGTCATGTTCATTAAATTAATAATAAGTTAAAAACCTTAGAAACATAGGGAATAGATGTAAATGGCGTCCATAGGTCCTATTTCCATCATTTTTGTCCAGACCAAACCCTGAGTTTTCCTGATTTTGTTGTGTGGTGTGGAGCTAACTATTCCTACTCATAGATGCTTATCATGGATGCCAACCAGCAAAGAATACTTTTCCCCATAAATTCCCTGGTTATTATAGATTTGTTAGAATTTCTGCAGTCTTTTTTTGCAAAACCTTGAAGATATCCTAGAAAAAAACATAATTGAATTGTACATGCATGCTACAACAAAAATGAAACAAGATTTCCTAGTGAAAATACTTAAACCTGATGTCTTAGTATAGAATGAACCCTTCCCTTTTGATATTGAGTTGTTCAACGAAGAATCCCAATATGTTATTTCTTTGTTATGTCAGTTTTAATGGTTGGATAGTGACAAATTTGTTCCCAAAACCCTATTAAGCTTACTTTTTAGGTTGAGTTACATTAGTTGGATTCTGAGCCTATTAAGTATTTTTTTCTTAAATTTCATGAATGCCTAGATAAACATATCCATTTACAGCTAGTGTGTTTCCACATTACCAAAAAGTTCAGGTTTCAGTCATATTTGGTCATAATGTTCCTATATTTCAATCAAGAATATATATAGCTCCCTGGAATATTTTTTAATTCTAAGATCTAAATAATTCCTTCAATTATATGAATATCATCATGTAATAAGTCTACAAAGTTATCTGTTGATGTATCGTAAATTTGGAATATATTCGGATGTATATTATCACTATATGTTGTTGTACCCCCATTGGAGATGTGTTTCCCTCCCTTTGGGATGTCATTATTGTGAATGGACCTTGAGGTACATCCTTCATTGTAATTCAGGGAAATAGTCCCAAGTATAACATCATGTAATGTGTTTTTGGAGTCTCTCTAGGATAATTCGACCATGTTAGGTTAAGGGGTCGGCCCCAATCATATATTAGGTCAATAATTTCAAGGGTATAAATAGGAAGGCACTCCCACATTTATAAACACTCACACTCTCAATCAAGTTCACATGAGGAGAGAGAGAGATAGAGAGAGAGAGAGAGAGAGGGAGAGAGAGGAGAGATATATAGTTGTAGAATACTTCTTCTTATTGAGTTTTTCCATATTGTAATATTGTCTTGGTGATGGAACTATTCTGAGGAAGTTTGTGGTGTTTTGTCCTTTATGGTTTCCCTGGTGAAAATATTTTTCTTGTGTATCTTCTTTATCTTGTTGTACTTGTTATTCTTTCTGGAAAACGATCCTAATAAAACTAATTAGATTAGAAAAACTAACATGGTATCAGAGCCTATATGAAAGAAGGCACTATGCAGTAGTGCAAACTAGGGATTCCTAGTAAAATGTTTTCTCTTCATGGATTATCAAGAAAATAGGGCTAGGATAACCCACCCTAGAAGGGCACATATTTTGGTGGAAGATGAATATGATTTGAAGAAGTTTCATTTTTTACCCTAACACTAGTGTTAGGAGAAACTAGGGAATCATGTTTAGGAGGCTTCCCACATTAGTCTTAAGAAAAGGACATTGCTGAGAAACTCACCTCAAGGAGGAAAATATTTATTTCCAAACAGAATTCTGAAACTCCAAGTTTGGGAAATTAGGGTTTCTCTAACAAAATCTAGGTCAGCCAACTCCAGAACCAAGTCATACACATCAAATCAGTAAGATCTGAATCTTTTCTATTTCCATTTGAGGTTCTGATTTGAAAATATAACTCGCGATATTAGATTTTGACAAGCATATCTTGGGACAAAAATGGTCTTCACATAGATTGAACAAGATAAATAGGAGAAGAATGATTGAAGACCAATATGATAAATATTCCATTAATTAATTGTTCACATTATGGGTGAATATATAATACAACATCAATGAATAATTTGAATAATTACTTGATTAGTTGAATCTACAAACCTATATTGACTCTAGAGTTAACTAGGAGTGGGAAAGTCACCACTATAGCTAACTAGTGCAACTCCATGTCACAAAAATAGTTAATAAACTGTTATAATCAGTCACAAATAGTTAAATGAAGGGGGTGGGTGAACAAAGGTGCATATATTCCATTTAATGATGCAAACTGGCACTAGAGACACTGTAAGTGATCTAACTGATGAGGATCAAAGTTTAACTAGGTAGAACTGATGACCTATTGGATTCAACTGTTAGACACTACTAGTAGCACTTCAAGTGGGTTCCTATAAAATAGGGATTGGTCTATAGAGCTCCAAAATGCATGAAAACATGTGTAGTAAGTGGAATATACCCACAAGTTATGTCCCCCATGTACTGGTGAAGTGATGAGACATCCTAAACTATGGAAATTAATAAAATAGAGTTTATATGGTTAAAGGAGATAAAGGGAGGATTAATAATAATCCTAACACCCCCATATATCCATAACTTTGGACTACCCATGCCCTAGTAACTGATACCAAAGGTAACCCATTACAATCTAAATTAAAATTCTATTTGTCCATGAAAATGAGGAAAAAGGAAAAACCGCATGAGGAAAATTCTTCCTTAAAAATGGTTAGGGCACAAAATTTAAATGAATGTCTTCACTCTGTCTTGTTCTTCACCTAAATAAGATGGATGTACTACTTCTTGGTGAAAAACATTGTATATTTGTTGTATATGCCTCGATCATGTATCATTTTTTCAATGATGTGTAGACAAAAAGAATGAGGATAAGCCCCTTGAAGCTCATCTTGTGGTGATGAAGGAGCATTATATGAATGATTCTTAATGTTACAACATAAAATATCATATCTAAACATAAAATCAGAGATGGAAAATATATATTTGCAATCATCTCCTAACCAAATAACATCAATGAAATCGACATGCACAATTTCTAGTGTAGCTACATAATGGTGAACCCAGTCACAAACATTCTTTCCAAACTGATGTGAAACCTTTATAAATTTTTAATAGATATTATGAGGCTCTGATATATCATAAATTAAGTCATATGGAGCAGAAAACAATAAATATATAGTGGCTCCAAAATCCAGTCGATTCACAGTCGGAAAACTAGGTGTAACTACTCTACATTAACAATTGGGAAAATATGGAGAGTATAAGGATCTAAAATTCGACCTAATAAAGGTTATATCACATAAAAATGTTCTTAAAATCATTCCAAATATATACAATGATAAGGAAAACCAACCAATGACATAAAACAAATACATGATAACAACTTTCAACAATGATATAGTATAAGAAACCATGAAATTGTCTAGTTTACTAACTTAGGAATTTGGGAGTTGTAGGGTATTATAAGAGTCAAATGTATGGGATGAGGGTGTCATAACCTGAATATAAGCCTACAAATAATATTCTAAATCATATAAATAATAGTATGAATGGGGTTTTAAGGATTCGGATGAAGACAAGTCAAAAACTAGTGGCAAAAAACTAGTATTGAGAGGAGATGGCTTGTGAGGAATTTGAACCAAAAAGTGACTAATTAAAACCACATGAGAATATAGGAGCGTTATTGAAGCTCACAAATCAAATTTGGGTGCAATAATCAGCAAAACCCATCAAATTATAGATAAATTACACACACAATGTGAACAAAAACAAGATAATTTCAGATTGTCTAACCATGAAACTTGTAATTATCAGGTATATAATACATCATAGTAGTTTCATGAGGCTTTGGAAGCCAATTGTGAGCATACAAGTCAAAATTTCCAAAATGGCATCAAACCCCCCTAGGTGGTCCAATCTCATCCCAAATCATCCCAAATAGCCACATATTGCTAAGTTGTCATGGATGATGTGTTTTGTACCAATGATTACGCCTTGGACAACATGGGTATGGAAAAATAGGTGGCTTAGAGTCTTAATGCAACATTTATTGAACCAAATCAAGCCAAATTTGGCCAAAATCCCACTCTAGCGCTCCAAGTCAACTTTCCTATCCACATTCAATGAATGGGAGCACACCATCAATGATGAAGGAGCATATGTGGTTGTTACCTAAGCTAGAATTCTCATGTGAGTGTGAAAGGCCCATTATGACTTGGCATATGTCCAACTAAGCACCCCCAGTCCACCTCGTAGTGTATTAAAGCTTAAAAATGAATAAAATTGACTAATTAGTGTAACTAAGGTACTAATTGTGGATTACTGTTCTAACATGGCTCTCAGAGACTAATAGGTATTTTTTCAAGGGGAGAAAAAGAGATTTATGATTGTGATATATAAGAATCAGTATCAAAATAAAATACATCAGATAGATACTTTATTATAGCAACCAAAACATGACAATCATTACCTTTGAATTGCATAATGTTACAGTTCCCCTAGGGATCATCAAAATTTTCCCTTCTTGCAAAATCTGGAGCATCAATGTTGTTTCTTTTAAGAAACTAACTCATGATGTCCATTTTATTCTTAAAGAAGTAATTTTCATTATGAGAAGGTTTGATGCAATAGGTACGCTTTTATATTCCTTTCTTGTGTCCCTCCTTCTTGTAATTCAAGCCTTCAACAGTAGAGTGAGAGCCTTCATCTTACGAGTCTGGCTTTGGATTTTTCTCCTTATTTTTTAGCTTTCCTCTGAACTTAAGATTCTTGATTTCAAGAGAAGAAAGTGCATGATCCTTTGAGGTTTTGATATTACCCATTTGAATCAGCTTGACTTTCTCTTGAGTGAGAGAATCTATGTATGCATCCAGGGATGGCATCCTCCAATTTCAAACTGAAATCTTAGTAGCATAGAATGTTGAAAGAAAAAATTGAGTATTCCAGACCCAAATTTGATAGAATGGAGAGGATTAAATCCTCTTCTTTCTTCTCAATCCCACATTGCTTGAGAAAAATCACTAGTGACTTAAACTTGGTGATGAATTCCTCAATGGTTTCAAATTCACTTTGTCTCAATGAGATCAACTCATTCTCCAATTGATGTCCTCTAAGATCATCTTTCTTTTCGAAGAGGGATTCAAGTTTGATACAAACTTCATCCGGTCATGTTAATCCATAAAGATGGAAAATAATTTTTGGAGAGAGAGAGAGAGACAAACAAATCCATAATATTCATCCTTCCTGTTATGCCACCTTGCTTTCACAACAACTACATTTGGCTCGATTTATAAGGCCATAATAACTTTATAGAGACCTTAGCTGCACAATAGTATCTCAATATTTTCTTTCCATTCATGATAATTAAAGGAAGTCAAGGTTACTATATTAGATATATGCATGCTCTATTGCTGCACTTCTGGTGAGAGAATTGAATACCTGCACAAAACTAGAAAGAAAATTTCTATAAAATAAATCAACCTCTATTTTGACAATGGGCACATTGTCAGAGTCTATCACACCTGCAGAGATTTCTTTGGATATAATACAGAGTTAGCAAGGCAAAGATTGTAGGATCTATGTGGAAACTTGGTTTCTTCTAGTGCATCAATCAAAATATTTGAGGGAGATTTGAATAGCATGGCCATGATCTAATACCATATTATATTCTAACATGCATAGATTGGGACAAAAATGGTCGTCACATAGATCTCACAAGAAAAATAAGAGAAGAATCATTGAAGAACAATATGAGAAATATTCCATCAATTAATTTTCACATTATGGGTGAATATATAATACAACATGAATGAATAATTTGAATAGCTACTGAGTTAGTTGAATGTACCAACCTAGACTAACTCTAGAGATAACTAGGAGTGGGAAAATCACCATTATAGCTAACTAGTGCAACTCCAGATCACTAAAATAGTTAATAACCAATTACAATCAATTGTAATCATTTAACTAAAGGGGGTAGGTGAACAAAGGAGGATATATACTCCCTTGAATCATGCAAACTAATGCTAGAGACACTGTAAGTGATCTAACTGATCAGGATCGGAGTTTAACTAAGGATAACTGATGAACTACTGGAGTCAACTGCTAGAAATTTTTGGTGGCACTTCGAGTGGGTTTCTATAAAATAGGGATTTCTCCCTGGAGTTCCAAAATGAATTCATACATGTGCACTAAGTGGCATATATCCACTATTTATGTTACCCATGCATTGGTGAAGTGATGAGACCTCAAAAGTTAGGAAAATTAATCAAATAGACTTTATGTGCTCAAAGGAGACAAAGGGAGGATTGATAATAATCCGAGAAAACCATACTCAGCTTGAGGACAATATTGGAGGAGATGATAACTTTCAGTCATGGAAGTACAAAAGATATCTGACCCTTGAAGAAAATGATTTAGATTAGTATATCAAAAAGGAAGTTCCATAAATAGAGGGAGATGAGGCTAATACTACTCATAAGAATAAATTGGTTAAAATGAAGAGAATCATTGCATATTCTATTAAGGATCATCTCATCCCCCATGTTTCATCCTTTAAGACAATGAAGGAAGTATTTTATGCTTTGAAAAATATGTTCAAAGGAAAGAACACCATTCAGAAGATGACTTTAAGGAACCAACTGAAGAATGTGAGGATACAGAACTCAAGACTATATAGTCCTACTTCACAAGGGTTTCTCAAATCAAGGAAAAATTTGAAGTAGTTGAAGATAATGTAGAAGAAGGAGAGAGTGTGATGACTTCCTTGAATGGCCTCCCAAGATCATGGGATTCATTCATTCAAGGTATCTATGTAAGAAGGAAGTTGATATCTTTCAGCCGACTCCAAGAAGAATGCACACAAAAGAATCTCGACTCATAACAAGAGAAGAGAATATGGGAGATACTCAAGATCAAGATCTCACAACTCAGACCAGAAAGAACTACAAGAACAAGGAAAAAAACCATCATAATAGGAAGAAGTACAAGAATTTTTTTTTTTTTAGAAAGTATCCTTCCAACATTTTGTTAGAACCCCGAATTGCACCCAAGGTTGTGGGAAGGCGTATCTTGAGGTAACTGCAGAACCACTTTAGGAAAGGGATTTGGATTCTTCGATTCCAGAGAGGGATCTCTCAGAAATATATAACAATGCCAGACATATTGTCACAGAATGAATATCAAATATTAGTGGTTGAAACAGGGTAAAAATGTATTGGGCTATGGAGTCACAAATACCAAGAAAATAGAGCGGTATGCATAGGAAATGCTTGCAAGAGAAAGGTAGTACTTCGATCACGGTTGATATGTTTTGGGCCTGGTGAAAAATGAAGAACGATGACAGTCCATTAGTGTAGAGCACCACAGGGATGAATTATACATCAACTTTGAAATAAACTTTTGGTGGATGTTTAAGACAATGGCCGGAGCATATGAGTATGAATTCTGAACCATTATACACTAAGCCTAAAACATGAAGAAAACATAATGCAAAGAAATAATAGGAAGCACATGCACATTAAGAAAGGAAAATTACAGACTATAACTGAGAAATACATGGGAATTATTGCATTCAAATAACCAACATTTGACTCTATGACTTGTATTAAACAGATAAAAATATCATAAACGCAACAGTTTTTATGGGTCCCAACCCCTTTTTCCTCTGTGGGGAGCATATTTATAGTTTCCCCCCCCTAATACCAACCTCAAAATGGGGCCGAAATTAGTTACAAAACTAGTAACAAACTCATAACAAACTATATCGTGGCATTTTTCCACGAGTAGCATAAAACAAAAAGTGATGGAGGCGACACTCCTGCTGGACCCCAAGAGGAGCTATGTCTTCAAAATGCTGACTTGCTTGATTACTTTACACCTATATATTTGGTTCTAACCATGAATTAGGCATATCTTCATTGGTGAAGTTTGTATTTATTTTTTCCATAATTCTCAATCACCTTCCATTGGTTAATCATTGGCACCTCTAGCTTTTTCATTTCTTCTGCCAATACACCGAGCTCTAGGTTCTCTAGGTAGGAAGGCATTGGTAATTTTGTGCACATAATTCTAAAGTCGAACAGTAATTCAAATTCACCAGATAATTTTTTGACCACGATTTTACCTGAAAGCGACTGCTGAGCCATGTCCTCAAATTGTCTATGTTCTTATCTTCAATCAATCAATCTATCATGATAATCTTTCTGGGACATCATTGGTCCTTTTTCTTCCCAAAATAAGGGGAGCACTCTCTTGACTAGAGGATAAAAAATGAATCAAATTTGTTAACCTACTTGTGCATGAAGCTCCACTTTGCTTCAACCATCTTGAAGTGATGATGTTTGTGTACCACTCTCCTAGCCCATGTAATGGCCACAATTCTATCCTAGATGTTTCCTCGTCTGATGTCTTCTTTAGTTAAGCTATTTAGAAATTTGATTGTGCCTTCAGCTGTGTCCATGGGCCTCTTGTTCAGGTCTAGTTTTTTTGCTTGAATATGTTTTTTTGGTTGCCTATATGGAATTTTCCTTATCATGGATAAAATCCAAGTATGGCCGTAGCTTGGTTGCTTCTTCTATTATCATGCCCCAGAGGAGGTTCTTTTCCCATTGTAGGGATTCTTGGCCCAAAACAAGTTTTGTTAATTTGTTGTTTTTAGCCTCAAATTATTTACAATGCTCTTCCATATTCTTTCTTATTGCTTCTTTGACCTCAACCATATCCATTAGGTCCTTATTCTATTTTCTTAGACCAGTGATTCCTAGAGCTTTGATGCTTACTTGGTACATGGCTTGGGAGAGGGAGTCTTCACTAGATATCTCAGACGATTGAACCACTAGTGCAAGTTGTCCCCGATCCTTTTCCGTGAGCTCTTTAAACTCTCTTTCTAACTCAACTTGCCTTGCTTCAAAAGCTCCTTTTTCTTCGACCTAGAGCTCTGCATCTTTCTTCCACTATTTTTCCTTCTATTCATGTTTGAGCAATCTATCCTTACAGTTTATTAGATCATTGTTTAAGGATTCCTTCACTTTTTCAATTTCGGTCAATTCAGTAGTTTGTATAAGCCAGGTAGCTGGGATGTCTAGCGTCTTCTTCAAAAATTGGATTGTACTTTCCTTTTCCTTTAGTAAGTTTTGTGTGGAGGTACCTATTGGGATTGAGAATTATATTTTATAATGATGTTATTTACATTAATTTCTCGAACTATTTACTGAAATATAATATATCTATCTTCAATTTGTCTATCTTTTACTATGTTTTCATCAATTATAACTTATAAATGTAAAAGAAGCTTAATTCATCATTTTTGATGTGTTATTTGTTGATGTATGTGTAACTTCGAAATGTATTCACTTGTATATCTTATGTATTGTATCCCGATGTTTATTCCAAGAAGTATCTATAATGTAATTAAGTCATGTCATGCCCCAATGTTCTGATCAGGAGATTCAATAATGTAACAAGTCATTTAAAGTCATTGAGGTTAACCCTCCATTGTAAGTCAGGGAAATAGTCCCCATAGTTATGTCAAGGTTAACACTCCTTGTTGATCGGAGGGAAAAGTCCCCATAGTTGTGGGGCACTAGGGTTATTAGACTCTCCTAGAGACATCAGCTCTAGTAAGTAATTGTTAAGTGGGGCCGACATGTTAAAGTGGACATTAAGTGAAAGAAATAATATAAATAGAGAGTGAGCCTCTATATTTATCATACAGACACACTCATTCACTAGGGCGCATGAATGAGAGAGGAGAAGCTCTCTCAAGTGTGAGAGACATAACAAGATGTGGAGATCATATTTTTTGTTTTTGGGTTTTACTATTGCCATTGGTGCTCATTCTATCTCCGAGGAAGTTGTGGGGTTTTCTCCTTTATGGTTTCCCCTAGGAAAATTCTTTGTGTCTCTTGTCTCTTGTGTTTATTGTTGTGCATGTTATTTTATCAGTTAAAGATCCTAAGATAATGCTAGCTTAGAATGATAAAATTTTAACATGGTATCAAAGCTAACCTGAGAAGAAGACATTGTGTAGCTACAGAATCTAGGGCTTCTTATTTTTTGGGTCTCTCTCCATAATCCATCAGCAAAAGTATGCTACGCTGACTCTCCATTGAAGGGCACATCTTTCTGTTGAAGTGGAATTCGATTCTAGACATTTTTAGTTTTTGGTGTGGGAAATTAGGGCTTCTTACGGAAGAGAAATTTTTTAGTGAGCCAACCATAGGATTCCTATCCTCATAAAAATTGAAATTTAGAGACCCGGGTCAATATTTTTGGTTGGGTGAAACTCTGAGAAAGTCAAACCCTAGTTTGACCCCAGGCTGGAAAAACCCTAAAATACTAAAACTGATACATTTTGGTACATTCGCTGTATATCGGGATTGGAGAAAGATCAAGAGCTTACAATTTCATAGGCCGAAGATAAAATTCAGCCTCATATTTTCTATATTCTAGGAGATATGATTCCTCCAATTTAGGGTTCCAGACTCTCCTAGGATTCATCCCCAAACATGCCACATGGGGATAATTTCTATATCTCGGGATACAAAGGTCCAAATGAAATTTATGAACATGTTCTAGAAAGGAAATGAACTGTAATTTTTGTGGTCCAAGTTTCAGACCCATAAGATGAAACAGTGACATGTGGCAGTCCATACAACTTCGCTATGCTGAACAGTCCTGAAATAGGTCACCTTGGGAAAATGATCATAAGTCCCAATTTGTGAAACCAATTCTTATGAAACCTATGTTTTTGTAACAAGGACATGCGAACATATCTTAGTGCGAAGTTTTAGACATAGAGGAGTAGTAATTTTAGATATACCGCAGAAACAGTATCAGGAATTTCTGCAGAAGAAATTGGTAAACTAGGGATTCTTGTTCTGGGAGCTTCCCTCCACTTTTTTCAGAAAAGGAGTACATTGGATAGCTCACCTTGAAGATATATATATTTCTATCCAATAAGATAGGAAAGATTCCAATTTTTTAAAATTAGGTTTTCTCTGACAAACCCTAGATCAGCCAGCTCTGGAACCAGGACGGACACCTCAAATCAGTAAGATCTAATCTTTTAATATTTTCATTTGAGGTTCTCATTTCAAAGTGATCTATCACATCAGGTTGATGATAAGCTTGGTGAAGTTGAAAACTTCCAAGCATGCAAGTATATGATCTATCTGAAGAAAATGAATTGGATACCTACATAAGTAGAGAGGTTCCAGTACCAGAGGGAGATGAGGCTCAAAGCATTACACAAGAAGAACTTGGTCAAGGACAAGAAGATCATTGCTGATTCAGTCATGGATCAAATTGTACCACAAGTGTCTTCCCTAAAGACACCAAAATAAATGTTCGCTTCCTTGATCAAGCTATTTGAATTCAAGAACATAAATCAGAATATGGCTTTGAGAAAATAGTTGAAGAATGTGAAGATCCAGAATGCAGAACAACTTGAAGCGGTAGAAGAAGAAGTGGAGAATGCAGAAGTGGTGATAGCTACCTTGAATGGCCTCCTAGGATCATGGGATTCATTCATGTGAGGAATGTGTTCCAGAAGGAATTGATTACTTTCAGCAGACTCTTGGAAGAGCACACACAAGAAAAAGAAGCTCGATTCATAATAAGAGAAGAGAAGATGGGAGCAACTGAAGATCAATCTCTCACCATCAAAATAAGATCCCTCAAGCGATGAGGAATATGAAGGACTCAATTATTGAAGAACCTATTATCCATCTTGAGCATTTTGATAAGAAATGATGAATTCATGAATGAAGAATATGATGAAGCGAAAGGATCAAGAAGTANTTCATGATATTGTTTTGATTATGCATTTGTTTATATTCAGTTGATGTATTATGCATGATAGAATGTTTGCATTAATGACAGTATACTACTAATATGCATCTAATGGGTAATTAGCTCATGGTGCTATACAACTCTCCATTGCTACTTATCTAGAATGAAACCTCTTTGCTGAAATATTGGATTAGTGCACAATCTCAATGTTGTCCTGGTAGAGAAGAAAGGAATCTAGAATGTTTCCATTAGATATGGATGGATGTTGTATTGGCTAAAGTAGTTGCATGATCATATATTTATGCATAATAATTTTTCATTATGAATATACCTTGTGAAATGTTTCTAACCATATAACTAATGAATTTTACTTGTAGGAAAGATCGCATAAGATTGCCTACAAGCACAAAAGGATGAGACTTGTTCTGAAGAACAAGTGATGACAGTTCAAGATGAAGAATAATATGATGAATGCAGCAACATCATTGATGTAGAGCCTTCCAACTATGAAGAAGTAACAAAGAATAAAGGAAAGACCAGTTCAAGAGGAATGATGTCTAGGATGCAGTATCGATATGTGAAAAAAAGTACGTACTTCCATCACGCAGTAGATGGAAACATCATGGGATACAAGGAAAGATTCATAGCACGAGGCATAGAATACGAAGAGACATTTACAGCCACTAGAAATACACATGTTAGGAAGAATCATGTGTGCAAATGAAAGAAGGCCTTGTACAAGCTCAGAAGACACCCATGGGATAACACATACATGAGGAGCTTGATGAAAGACCTGAAACTTTGCTATGAGGTTGAAGATGAAAGTCTATATAGGATGACAAGCTCACAGATGGGTGCGAGAATAAATTTTGAAAATTTTCAAGATAGAGGATCTTGGTATCTAGTGAACCTAGATGGATACATAGAATATTAGTAGCAGAGGAAGATACTTGTCACTCCGGTACAAAATGTTTCATTGCATAAAGTACGAAAGACAAAGGGAGTATGATGCTCCGCTTCAGAGGGAGTGACTGCAAAAGATCCTGAGGTTTGACATGGTACGATAGGATGGACAGATTACTAATGACTCTAATATTTACTGAGAGTAAAGTAGATTCCAACCTTTACTTCAAGGTTGAAGGAAAAATACTAGTGATGCTCCTGTTATATGTCGATGATTTGTTCCTGACAAAAAAGAGGAACTCATTAAAGTTGCAAGAAGGAGTTTTGCTACCGAGTTCGAGATAAAGGACTTGGGGATGATGCACTACATTCTAGGCATGGAGGTGTGGACAAGGGAAGTATGCAGTAGAGATCCTGAGGAGGTTCAAGATGATGTACTACAAGGCCATGGCCACACCTATGGCATCGAACCTGAAGCTATTGAGTGTTGCTTCATCAGAGTCAGTTGATCCCACAATGTATCATTAGATGATTTATTCCTTGATTTACTTGACAAATACAAGACCATATATTTGTTTTTCTGTGAACAAATTGAGACATGTTCACCTGATGGTTGCAAAGCATTCATTGAGGAACCTGAAGGGTATAGTTGATTATGGGCTCAAGTATGAGGCAAGTCAGAAGATTAACCTGGAGGGTTATGTGGATTCATATTGGGTAGGCATTTCCATTGATAGGAAGAGAACTTTGAGTTGGTACTTCAGTGTGAGATCAAGTGTGATCTATTGGTTTGGTAGGATGGAGTCCTGCATGGTGTTGAGTATAGCTGAGGAAAAAGATGTTGCCACTTGCTATTTGGGAGGTAGTATGTTTCTTTTGAAAAAATCTATTTGATTTGGTTGATATGACTTACATTTTTTGTATGATGCAAAGAGGATCAGTGATCCAGATTGAGATCTCTTGAAAGAGGGATTTCTAGCATAGCTGATGAGACAGGTTGTCTGAAAATAAATCTTGGCAAAGCTCGTAGTTTGCTCAGACGTAAATGGTCCTGTAGATTGTCCTTGAATGTAATTGGTCTTGTCAAAGCTCATAGGTTATCCTTGGATGTAATAAACCCTGATGTGATTCTATGCTAGAAATGGCCAAAGTGAATTTTGAGTACTTCAGGGAGAATCCTGATGTTCTCCAAATCGAGGTTACCTCCAAGGGGAAATGATGAGACCTAGAGCCATTCTGACATGGTGAGAGGATTAGGTTCCTTCCATGGTTAGATGTAAGGGCTGAGCCATTCTGTCATGGTTAGAGGATTTGGTTCCTTTCATGTCAGATGTGAGTGCTGAGCCATTCTGATCTGACTATAGGATTGGTTCCTACATGATCAGATATAAGTGCTAAATGCCATTCTTGGAATGGAGGCACCTGGTCAGTTACCAAGAATACTCAGTCTGGGACTGAGGGCCAATCTGATATGATTGTGGGATGTAGTATTACATGATCAGATGTGAGTGCATGGCCATTCTGATGTGATTGAGGGATGTGTTCCCACTTGATCAGATATAAGGGTTGATGCCATTCTCTAGGAGAATGGAGGCATCTAGCCAGTTACTAAGAATCCCCAGTCTAGGACTGAGAGCCCTTTTGATGTGATGTTTTTGAACATGGTCGAATGTAAGTGCATATCCTTTCTAACAAGATGAGGTCGGATCTAAGTACAGATAATTTCTAACAAGATGAGGTCAGATGTAAGTGTAGAGCCTTTCTGACAAGATGAGGTTGGATGTAATTGCTGAGCCATTCTGGCACGATGTGTTTACACATGGTCATATGTGAGTGTTGGGCCTTTTTGAGAATATGAGGTCAGATGTGAGTGTTGGGTGTGCCTTTCTAAGAAGATGAGGTCAGATGTAAGAGCTGGGCAGGCCATTTTGACTTAGGGTCAGATATAAGCACTGAATACCTCCATGAAGGGTAGGCCTACAACCAGCATGAAAAAGATTTGGCTCTATAGAACTTCCTATGATGAGAAGAATGAAGAGATAACACCATTTGATTGAGATAGCAGAAGTAGTAATGATGATGATGATTCAGTGATGATCTAGCTTTGATGATGATATAGATCAAGTGATGATCCATACTTGATGATGATCTAGCAGTGACAATCCAGATCAAGTGATGATCTAGACTTAATGATGATCCAGTAGTGACGATCCAGTTCAAGTGATGATCTAGACTTGATGATGATCCAGCAATGACGATCTAGATTAAGTGATGATCCAGTGATGATCCAGACTTGATGAAGATGACTTGACAATGAAGATGAATTGAAGATGAAGATGAATTGAAGACGAAGACGACTTGATGATGATCTAGATGATAAAGAGAAGAAGACATGTGCTGATAAATTATGTCGAGAGAATACCTTCCTAGTTAAGAGGGAGTGTTGATGTATTTGTAACTTCAGAATGTATTCACTTTTATATCTTATGTATTGTACCCCGTTTTGACATATTGTAACTTCGAAGAATATTCTATATGTATCTTTTTGTGGTCCCCGATGGTCCTACCAGGAGAACCACTTGTATTACTTTGTACCCTGATGCTTCTAATTAGAAGAACTAATAAGAGTCATGAGGAAGTCCCCTCTAATTGTAAAGGTGGCTCATTATCACCCTAGTGTGGTTACTTGAGCCTACATGTGTAACTCGAGCCTACATGATTTAACTCAAGCCTACATGTCAGATGAATTAATTAAAGTGAACGGATGATTATAAATAGAGGTGTAGCGCTCCTCATTTGGAGAACACACTCTCACTTGTGTAGCACATTAGTGAAGGAGAGAGGAGTAGCTGGAGAAGGAGGAGGATCAGGCTTTGATCTCCTTTTTGGTTTTACCTTTTATCTTTTTGGGGCATCTATATTGAGGAATCCTTTACTGGGTTTTTTCTTTTATGGTTTTCCCAGGATAAATATTTGTGTTCTTTTTGTATGGTTGTGCTTGTCTATCTTTCAATGATCCTGTTTATATGCTTTTGTTATGAAATTGAAATGAAATACTAATGATCTAGCTTAGCATATGAAAATTTAACATGGCATCACAGCCACCCTAAAAGAAGACATTGTGTAGCTACATAATCTATGGATTCTTACTTTTTGGGTCTCTCTCCACAATCAATCAACAAAAGAACACTAGGGTGACTCTCCATTGAAGGGTGCATCTTTCCGTCGAAGCGTAATTCGATTCCGAGCATTTTTATCTTTTGGTGCAAGAAATTAGGGCTTTCTACAGAAGAAGAATTTTTTGAGTGAGCCTGGCATAGGATTTCTCTCCTCATCAAAATCAATTTTTAGATACTTGGATCAATATTTTTGGATGGGTGAAACTCCGAGAAAGTCAAACCCTAGTTTGACCCTGAGCTGGAAAAACCCTAAATACTAAAAATGACAAGTCTTAGTACATTCACTATATCTTGGGATTGGAAAAGGAATAGAAGCTGAAAATTGCAGAGGCCAAAGATAAATACCTGATGTACCATGTATCCAAACTTTATCATCCACTTCACTATATTCTGGGAGATATGATCCCTCCAAGTTAGGGTTCTAGCCTCTACCATAATTCATCCCTAAACATGACACCTAGGGATAATTGCTATATATTGAGCTACACATGTTCAAATGCGATTTTGAAATATTTTCCAGAAAGGGTTCAGATTTTAATTTCTATGGTCCAAGTTTTAGACCCAAAATATGAACCCGTGACATGTGGTAGTCCGTACAACTTTGTTGTTTGGAACCATCCTGTAACAGGTCACCTTGGTAAAATGCCCATAATCCCAATTGGTGAAACCAATTCTGATTCAACCTATGTTTTTGGAACAGGGACATGTGAGGCTACCTCAGTGTGAAATTTCAGACATAGAGGAGCAGTAATTTCGGAGATACCATAGAAACAGTAATAGGCATTTCTGCAGAAGAATTTGGAAATCTAGGGCTTCCTGTTCCGGGAGCTTCCCTCCACTATTTTCAGAAAAGGAGTACATTGGACAGCTCAAATTGAAGAGATATATATTTCTATCCAATCAGATCTGAAATGTTCCAAGTTCTTAGGGTTTCTCTGACAAACCCTAGATCAGCCAACTCCGGAACCAGGAGGGACACCTCAAATCGGTAAGATCTAATCTTTTGCTATTTCCATTTGAGGTTCTCATCAGTTTGATGATAAGCTTGGTGAAGTTGAAAAATCCCAAGAATGGAAGTATTTGATCTCTCTAAAGAAAATGAATTGGACACCTACATGAGTAGATATTTTCCAGTTCCAGAGGGAGATGAGGCTCAAATCCTCACACCAAAAGAACTTGGTCAAGGCCAAGAAGATCATTGCTAATTCAGTCATGGATCAACTTGTACCACACGTGTCTTCCCTAAAGACACCAAAAGAGATGTTTTATTCCTTGACCAAGATATTTGAAGGAAAGAACATACAGTAGAAGATGACCTTAAGAAACAGGTAAAAAGAAGAAGTGAAGAATCCTGAAGTGGTGATATCCACCTTGAATGGACTCCTAGGATCATGGGATTCATTCATGCAAGGAAAGTGTGCCAGAAGGAAGTGATTACTTTTAGTTGAATCTAGGAATAAGAAGAAGCTCGACTCATAAGAAGAGAAGAAGAAGATGGGAGCAATTGACGATCAAGCTATCACCATTCAAAGAAGATCCCTCAAGCGATGAGGAATATGAAAAACTCAATTCTTGAAGAACCTCTTATCCATCTTATCATTTGAATAAGAAATGGTGATTTCATGATGAAGTAGAAGGATCAAGAAGGAGTCTACCCATGAAACAAATAAAATATAAGTATTCAATTGTTATTTCATGATATTGTTTTGTTATACATTTGATTATATTCAGTTGATGTGTTATGCATGATAGACTGGTTGCATGAATGACAGTTGTGAGATATGGATGAATGTTGTGTTGGATAAATAGTTGCAAGATTCATAAGAATTTGTCATTATGCATATGTTTTATGAAATAGTTCTAGCCATGCAACTGGTGCATTTTAATTGTAGGAAAGGTCCTGTAAAACCTCCTACAAGAAAAGAAGGATGAGACTTGTTCCGAAGAACAAGTGATGACAATTCAATAAACATGAATCTGAAGCTCCCAGGGTCAGAGACATCATGACGAAAGAAAGAGCTTCAGAGAGCAGTAGATCCACCTTGAAGGATGAATACCACAATGGGTACGAGATATAACTCAAGATGGAGAAAAGAATGGTGAGACTTCCAAACCAATCTATGATCAAAGAGTAACAATTGATCATGGGGAATGATGTATATGATATGGGTTCGAGACATAAAGGGAAGTATGTAGCATCTTCCATATGAATCTACAAGAACAAGTGTACAAAGCAAGGTTCATGATTTTCCTCAGAAAGAATAGACTATGACATGACATACTCTATTGACCAGTATATATATATCAAGCATAGAACCACATGTACAGAATGAAGAGGGAAGATGATACTCCTCTTTAGGGGGAGTGACTACATAAGATATCTGAGTACGACATGGTATGACATCATGGACAGATTCTTGATGGATCGAGACTTTACCAAGAGTAAAGTGGGTTCCAACCTTCAAGGTTGAATACAGAATACTAAGATATGTTGATGACCTAATAAGATGAAATCATGGAAGATATTATGATGAAAGGATACTAGAATGATGTTAGGGATATAGTACTCAAACCAGAAAGCAAGAATGTGGTATCTTATAGATGGATTTGCAAGATAAAATATGTTGCTGATAGAAGTAAGGAAAGACTTGTGGCTAGAGGTTTCTATAAGAAAGAGGGAATTAATTCTAAAAAGACACTTACTCCTGGAAGCAAGGTACATGATAAAGTAAAGACAAGCCTTTTTTAATGGTGTGATTGAGGAAGAGTTTTATAGTGAATAGTCGCGAGGATTTGAAGTTGAAGACAGATGGACTCATGTATGCAAGTTGAAGAAGGCCCTCTATGGCCTAACGTAAGCTCCCCGAGCTTGGCATGGAAGAATATATAGTTTCCTGACGAGCATGGGCTTTGCAAAGAGTGAAGTCAATCCTAACCTTTACTACAAGGTTGTAGAAGATGTACCTGTCATACTATTACTATATGTGGATGATCTATTTTTTGATAGGGAATGAGAAACATATTGTAGAATGCAAGAAGAAGTTCGCTGAAGAATTTAGACCTTGGTCTAATACTTTATTTCCTAGGTCTGGAAGTATGAAGGAATCTTTCTCAATTAGGGAAAGTATGCATTGCAAGTTTTGAAAAGATTTGATATGTTGAATGAAAAGCCATGGCCACACCCATGGATTCCAATCTGAAGTTATTAGCTGATGACTCATCAGAGTTAGTGGATGTGACTCAATATAGATAGATTATTGGGTCATTTAACTTAACAAACACCAAACCAGAGATTTTTTTTGCTATGAACACATTGATTCAATATCTAGTTCAACCTAGACAGGTTCATTTGATAGCCACAAAACATGTGATGAGATATATGAAAGGGACTATAGAATTTGGTATATACTATGATGGAAAACATGACTATAGATTGTATGGCTATAGAGATGCAGATTGGGATGGAAGTATCGTAGATAGGAAAAGCACATCAGGTAGATGCTTTTGTTTAGGGTCTGCTATGAGTTCATGGTTTAGCAAGAAACAGTCCAATGTTTCTCTTAGCATGGCTGAAGCAGGATGCATAGCAGATTGTTCTACTAAGTTATGAAGCCATATAGCTTCGAAAGCTAATATCAGGTCTATTTGACCTAAAGATGGATACTACAATGATTCTATGTGATAATCAGAGTTGTGATGAGAGAGAACCCTGTGTTCCATTGTAACACATAGGAATCCGGTATTTCTACATACTAGATAAGATGCAGATGATGATGTTTCAGTATTTACATATTGTAGATGTAGATGATGGTGATTCATTATTTCTATACTGAATATAGAGATGATGATGTTTCAGTATTTACATACTGTAGATGCAAATGATGGCGATTTCGTATTTCTATACTGAATATAGAGGTGATGATGCTTCCAGTATTTCTATACTAAAGATATAGATGATGATGCTTTAAGTATTCACATACTGAAGATACAGATGGTGATAGTTCAGTATTCACATACTAAAGATGTAGATGATGATGGTTTAGATGATGATGTGCTAACAAAGCCTCTGTCTCGAGTAAAGTTTGAGCACTTTTGAGGCAAGCTTGGTGTTGTTTGGGAAAGACCTTCCTCAAAAGGGGGAGTAGTGGTGTTGTAGTGGGATTGTATCAACCCTGGGAATTTGCTCTAAAGTGATTCAGTGACCTCATTCCTTGAGAATGAAGAGGGATTGTATCATCCTGGGACATATGTCCATAATGGATTTGGTGACTTCAGTCCTTGAGAATGTAGTGGGATTGTATCATCCTTGGGAATTTGCTATAAAGTGATCCAGTGACCTTGGTCCTCTAGAATGAAGTGGGATTGTATCATCCCTGGGAAGTTTCTCTAAAGTAATCTGGTGACCTCGGTTTGTGAGAATGAAGAGGGATTGTATCATCCCAGGACATATGTCCATAATGGATCCCGTGACTTCGGTCCTCGAGAATGTGGTAGGATTGTATCATCCTTGAACTTTGGTTCATAACAGATCTGGTGACTTCGGTACTCGAGAACGTAGTAGGATTGTATCATCCTTGAACTTTGATTCAGAATGGATCCGGTGACTTCGGTACTCAAGAACATAGTAGGATTGTATCATCCTTGAACTTCAGTTCAAAATGGATCTAGTGACTTCGGTACTCAAGAACGTAGTAGGATTGTATCATCCTTGAACTTCAGTTCAGAATGGATTTGGTGACTTCAGTACTCCAGAACATAGTAGGATTGTATCATCCTTGAAATTCAGTTCAGAATGGATCCGGTGACTTTGGTACTCGAGAACGTAGTAGGATTGTATCATCCATGAACTTCGATTTAGAACAGATCCAGTGACTTCGGTACTCAAGAACATAGTAGGATTGTATCATCCTTGAACCTCGGTTCAGAATAGATCCGGTGACTTCGGTTGTCAAGAATATGGTAGGATTGCATCATCCTTGGACTTTAAGTCCAAAATAGATCCAAAGACTTCTTTGTCTTTGTACTGTGGCTTGTAGGTTGTTGCTGATGATGATGATGTTTTCTGATCGAAAGATTAGAGTATGATGATGATGATGTTTTCTGATCGAAAGATCAGAGTGTGATGATGATGTTTCTGATTGAAATATCAGAGTGTGATGATGATGATGATGATGTTTCTGATCAAAAGATCAAAGTATGATGATGATCATGTTTTCTAATCGAAAGATCAGAGTGTGATGATGATGATGTTTCTGATCAAAAGATCAGAGTATGATGATGATGATGTTTTTTGATCAAAAGATCAGAGTTTGATGATGATGTTTCTAATCGAAAGATCAGAGTATGATGATGATGTTTCTGATCGAAATATCAAAGTATGATGATGAAGATGTTGTTGCTGATTGAAAGGTCAAAATGCTGAATATGTTGTTGTTGATCAAAAGGTCAAAGTGCTGAAGATGTTGTTGCTGATTGAAAGGTCAAAATGTTGAAGATGTTGTTGCTGATCGAAAGATCAAAATGCTGAAGATATTGCTGATTGAAAGGTCAAAGTGCTGAAGATGTTGCTACTGATCGAAAGGGTCAAAGTGCTGAAGTTATTGATGATCGAAAGGTCAAAGTGCTGAAGGTGTTGTTGCTGTTGAAGATTGAATTTGAAGAGTAAAGAACTGATGATGATGTTAACGGTCAAAGTGTTGTTGTTGTTGAAGACAAAGATGAAGACTAATATACTATATGATGTTGAAAAGCTTCCAATGATTTATAGATGTGTTACCCTGATGATGTTGATGATGTCCTCTATTTCTCTCCTATCATTGTTGTTGTTGATGTTGTTGTAGAATACCCTTCTCATTAAGGGGGAGTGTTGAAATATTGTAACTTTGAAGAATATTCTATATGTATCTTTTTTTGATCCCCGATGCTCCTACCGGGAGAACCACTTGTATTACTTTGTACCCCGATGCTTCTAATCGGAACAACTAATAAGAGTCATGAGGTAGTCCCCTCTAATTGTAAAGGTGGATCATTAGCACCCCAGTGTGGTTACTTGAGCCTACATGTGTAACTCAACCCTACATGGTTTAACTCGAGCCTACATGTCGGATGAATTAATTAAAGTGAACAGATGAATATAAATAGAGGTGTAACGCTCCTCATTTGGAGAACACACTATCACTTGTGTAGCACATTAGTGGAGGAGAGAGTAGTAGCTGGAGAAGGAGGATGATTAGGCTTTGATCTCCTTTTTGGTTTTACCTTTTATCTTTTTGGGGCATCTATATTGAGGAATATTTTGCTGGGTTTTTTCCTTTAGGGTTTTCCCAGGATAAATCTTTGTGTTCTTTTTGTATGGTTGTGCTTGTCTATCTTTCAGTGATCCTTTTTATATGCTTTTTTATGAAATTGAAATGAAACACTAATGATCTAGCTTAGCATATGAAAATTTAACACCCTGATGTTTATTCCGTGAAGTATCTATAATGTAATTGAGTCATGTCATGCCCTGATGTTCTTATCGGTAGATTCAATAATGTAACAAGTCATGTAAAGTCATTGAGGTTAACCCTCCATTGTAAGTCAGGGAAATAGTCCCCACATTTGTGTCAAGGTTAACCCTCCTTGTTGATCAGAGGGAAAATTTTCCATAGCTGTGGGGCACTAGAGTTATTATACTCTCCTAGAGATGTCGGCTCTAGTAAGTAATTGTTAAGTGGGGCTGACATGTTAAAGTGGACATTAAGTGAAAAAAAGAATATAAATAGAGAGTGAGCCTCTCTATTTATCATACACACACACTCACTCATTGGGGCGCATGAGTGAGAGAGGAGAAGCTCTCTCAAGTGTGAGAGAGAGAACAATACGTGGAGATATTCTTTTCTGTTTTTGGGTTTTACTACTGCCATTGGTGCTCATTCTATCTCTGAGGAAGTTGCGGGGTTTTCTCCTTTATGGTTTCCTTGAGGAAAATTATTTGTGTCTCTTGTCTCTTGTGTTTATTGCTGTGCATGTTATTCTCTCAGTTAAAGATCCTAAGATAATGCTGGCTTAGAATGATAAAAAATATAACATTATTGCATTTAGTGTGCATTTCGGTACTCCATCTGGCCCTTCACCCGACTCTGAGTTCTGCGCTAGGTTTGATGGCAAGTTTCTTATTAGGTTCTTGGTTTGTTTTATCCTCGCCTTCTATTTCTCGCTAGTCCTGTGAATACCTGTACATGCAAAAACCATGAGTGATGATGAAATTTGAGCATTGGTTAAAAATAAGGAAGAGAATAAAAATTATTAAAAAAATGAGAATTAAATAAAGAAAATAAAAATTATTAAAAATATGAGAATTAAATAAAGAAAATAAAAATGGGAATTAAATATTAAAACAAATCAAATCCACTCATATTAACCAACTTCATAAAGTTTATTGTAATAACTTATTAACTATTTAAACACATATGTCATGTGCCCAATCTCCTTTAATTCATTTTAAAGTGAGTTCATATATGTAACATTTCTCATATATCATTTATTTATATAAATACTTTCCTTAAGACTTTATGTTTAATATATATTACCATTTCATGTTTTTCTAACTAATGGACTTTATGTTTTATGAAGGCACGTGAATATGGAGAATTATTTTATGCACAATGAAGAGGAATTTAAGTTTGCATGTCATGAAGAAGAGGAGCACACTGGGAAAGGATATGCAACCTAGATACCAAAAAATAGAACCCAGCCATTATTTAAAACTAGAGTTTTTTCAGCTCCAGATAATAGTATTCAGTGAACGAACAAGCACGAAACACATCCATCCTAGATATGCATAGCACATATCCAACTCACAGTTCGAACTACTGATCCAACTACGTGCTATTGATGATAGATTCTCGAGTGTTAAAGTATGGAACAGACTGCAAACTATTTATTTTCCATGCGCCAAGGTGATAAAACGATCCTCATTATGGAATACTTTGAGCATGTTGCCTCTATTTAACACCTTGACACTAGCCACGCCAAAACAAATCATGTATGCCACATCACGCGCCATAGAAGAACCGTTTCGTGAGAAATGAGGAGAGCGTATATGTTGGCAATTTGATCAGTTATTTGTCATAATGGTTGACTTATCTTAAGAGCATTTGACCACTAAAAGGTTCGACTTGCTCTCCTTTTGTAAAACATTGTATATATAAACTCTACTATGCGAAAGGAAGTTAATGAAGCTATCTAGTGGATATATGTGATCATTTTGATTCCAGAAACTCTGTAATCCTTTTCTTCAGTTTAATAAAAGTTTTGCTTATGATGTACATGACTGTGTTCAATAGGAATTTTAGCAAGTGTTACCCTGATTGTTGATAGGGCCCCTCATCAACTAGTGGTTTATATTCTTGTATATTTTTCGTTATTCCCTTCTTTGAAAATTAGCGTAGTTTCATTTATAATTTTATACAGTTCAGTTTCTGTAAATGTTCATGTTATTTGTTTTCTATAGCATAGATTATGCTTTGATATTATGTTTTTAGTATAGTTTCCCTTTGTGAGTTAAGCAACCAGTTGCACACAAATTTGCTTTCAATTTCCTTTTCAACTCTTTCTAGTTTATTGCTTGGTTGATATAATAGATTGATTTGATATTTCCAATTACAGTAGGTTCAATTCTGTTTTGTTATGAATTTATTTAGTTATATTCCAGCTTGCTTAATAATGCAATAGATCATGATATCTTTTAAATTATGAATTGAGTTTAAGTTATTTTATAGATTGAATTTAATCATTAGGTAGGTTTAATTCTTGTTCCTTTACATTTTATTATCATATGCATGGATCATCTGATCTCAAATTAATTTAAATTAACTATTTCTTGATGTTTTAGTGTTTTCTATGTGCAGACTTTCATTTAGAAAACCTATTCTTCATGTCATTCAGACAACATGTTATGCCTGTCATTCAGTCCTATGTTCTAGTCTATTATCCATCCTTTCATTCATCCCTTCGCATTTTCAATATGTTTTAAGCCCATTTCTTTAGCTTTTTTATTATGTTTTGACTGTGGTAGTTAAGTAATGGTTATGTTTGTCTTTAGGATCATAGGTTAGATTTTTTAAAGAATTTTTTAAATTTTTATTCCTACTTTTCTTCTTTCACCCTATGTATTGTGTTTTGATTTATTGTGGTTTCTGATTCTTTCTTCAATATTGTTGTAATTATTTGTAATTATATCTTTGGTTTAGATTGATTTCATTTTTCCCTTCGTATTAGATGCATTAGTTTTCAGTATTTTAAAGTTTCATTTTGAAAGTTCTCATAGTTTATTTTAATAAGTTTACTTTTCAAATTCATAGATTAGTTGCTGATTAGATTGGATTCTGTTAAACTAGTTTTCTTACATTAATTTATGACTCCTCACAAAGTATTTGTTTACACTTGGTCCTTATATTAGTGTTTCAATATGCTTTATACGATTGCATAGAGTTCGATAACTAGCGTAGGATAGTTGGTTAGTTTGCTCTTTTGAAAATATAGAGTAGTGTCGCTCATAGAATAGATAGATTAACTGTTGTTTTGACTTGAAGCATAATTTCATGTTTTACCAGTAATTAGTTTTATATTTTATTTCGTAATTTATTTTAGTGTTTGATTTTGTAGTTAATCGCATGGTTAAGTAGATTCTCATCCCTGCATAAGCATATAGTTCATGCATTGATGAACTAGTTTAGTTGATTTGTTGCCTATTTTGAATAGTTAAATTTACTTTCATTAGATTATATTGCTTTTGGACCAAGTTACCTCTTTCCTAGATTAGTTGTTGCAATTTCATTCCATATAACAGATTAGCAATACCAGTAGATTAGATTTAAATTTCAGTTGTTAAATAATTTCCATGCTTTCATAATAATAGATTGGATTCCTGCATTTAACTCGTGATATTCATGCATGTAGTTGAACATCATGTAGGTGCATGATTAGTGCATTTACATATCTAGTTAGCTTAGGTTAGTTCAAATCCTTCAATCCTGTACATATAGTATTTGCATCTCGTAAGCTACCTTCCTGGGTTGACAATTAAGTGTTGAATTAGATAGTGCATATTTTACCCAATAGTACCTTTGTCTTTTGGACTGTCTGCTACTGATATATATTCCTAGAGCTTCTTGATCTGAGCTTGGTGAGCCTTGTTTTCCACCTTCTCCTTTCATATCAATTCTTCAACTCTTTTCTTACCAACTATTAGTTTGGATATCTGCAAGGTGGATTGGATAAGATCAGTGTAAAGACAGTCACTTATCCCTTGGTGTAAGTGAATCATGTCAGTTTTGGGGGTCGTTTTTGGATCTACCTTTAGCTCAGCTACTTTATCTCCTATAATCATGGCCAAATTCAATGTACCCATATTTTGTTCCCTGATAGTTGCTAAGGAGGTACTATGTCCCGACAATTTTTCTACTTCATCGCATAACTTCAATCTTTCTTTGGAAGCTTTTCCACGAGCTTCTTTGTACCTCTCCAGTATTTTAGCTTTAGACTTGTATTTATCTAATACCTCCTTAGGGACATTGTTGAACGTAAATTCCTAAAACCCAAAAGTTGGGCCTTTGACTTTCACAGTTTTCTTTATCCCCCTAGCCTTTGCACTCACCACGAGCTTACCTGGTTCTTCAGTTTTCTACTTCTTGAATTTTTTGGTCGTGTCTCCTTCATCCACATCCATGGATTCTGGTTATTCTCTCTTATTTCCCTTTTTATACATGCTTTCCAAAGGGGTGATCTATGAAGCTGCAACCACCATACTGGAGAGGTTTTGTTGGGGGGAGTTACCTGCTAGTGCAAAGGAGGTCGAATTATCTGGCATATCTTCATCATAGTCAGCTTTGCTGTGGTAATTCATCCAATTAGCCTTATCTACCAACCTTGTCACTTCAGCATCTTCAAAAGGCTTGTTTCTATTGGCATGCCTCATATTTGAGATGATGTGGTGAGGGTCATAGTTGATTGTGGCCTCCATTGCAAACCATTTCTCTCTAAGAAAATTTTCAATCATGGGAAGAGCTGATTTTTTTTTATTGGTAAAGGGGCCCACTTCCCATGGAAACTTAATATATGCAAGCTTTATGAAACTTATCAAATGTTCATCCTCGACTGTGAGCCTTTTCCTAATCAATTCCAATGCAAACATTCTCAGTGTCAAAAATGCTGGCAGAACATACGATTGGTGGGTAAACCCGTAAATACTGATCACAGTATTGTCGTCAGAGAGGGACCAGTCCCCTACCCTCTTTTTAGGAGATAACTGCAAGAGCCTCTTCATCTCTAGAAGGACCCCTAGCAGCCTCGTTTGAAAAAGGACTTCATATACTAATTCAACGAGGACATTCATGAACTTGCAATAATATTTATGCACGTCCTCTATTAGAACCATCTCTGGGAGCTGTAGATTGTCATCATTGAAGCTGAAAAAAATATTCATAAGGAGAGACTAATACCTAAAGGTTTTCGATTGACGAAAATTACTCAAGAATTGATACTTCTAGACAAGAATTCATTGAATTCTAGACATGCATATGGTGAAAATTGACTCAATGTTTTTGACGCTACTTGGCCTGAAATGAGGGTGAATATTAGACTCAATAAAGGTTCAGTGACAAATTGGTTCAAGTCCATAACTAAGAACTGGCTTGTTAGGGTTATCACAGACTACATCTCTTCGTTAAACATGTTGAAATCAATGTGGAATAGAGGATTTGATAACTGGATTTATGAATTTAAACAGGTTTTGATAAAAGTCTCCTTTTGTTGGGTTGAAGACCCTCGAAAAAACTAGAGTATCTCTTCTTCATCATGCTCACTGGACATCTAGGTAAACTCAGAAGGGATTAGGAGAGTGTTTTGGATGGTAAGGAAATTTATGGGACACAACATCCTAGACCTAGACATGTCCATTATCAAATGTTCGGATGGGGAATATTTAATTACGCATAAGTCTACGAATTCTGGGAAACCAGGGGTTTGCTCAATAGAAAAGTAAAAGAAAAAGGAACCAAACACCCCATGAGTGTTGATTCCCTGCAACTGAAGATTTTTTAGTTTACTTTAAGTGGCCTTTATACTATCATGTAGTATGATAGTGTCAAAAACCTCAGAGTCTTTATCTACTAGGGCTTCTTCAGCTTCCTGAAATTTGAGGCCTCGAGCACCTAAATCTTCTATTTTGACCATGAGAAAACAACTTAATAGAGAAAAGGCGTACCAGGTTAGTTGACAGTTTGATTCAGAATTTTGTTCAAGGTGGCATAGTCTACACAGTTTGAACCCTCTCTTTTTGATGTTCCAGAAGAATAACTCTCTCCTGGATCCACTTGCTGACTTTTATACTATTTTATTCCCTTATCTAACCATGCATATTTCTAGCCGAATAAAATGTTAGCCATGGATCTAGGATTTAAGAGTCTTCAGCCATTTGATCTTAGATGTTGGCATTTGCACTATCATTTTTCCTCTTTACATCCCCTCATGTACTTTTGACTCGTGGGATTTAACATCCTTCATTGATCTTGAACTCTTTTACCTTCCCGTCGTCCAGAGTGGAGAGGTCTACTGAATGTCGCAACTTTTGACCAAGATTTCTCTTGTCCAAGTACGGCTGGAGGAATAGATTCTCGTCATATATTTACATCCACCTTGATATCTAACATCGAATAGATATTCTCTTTAACATATTTCACAAGTTTTGAAGTGTTGTCTCCACCGAGCATTTTAGATCGGTGTAAATCCTTTTTGTCGTTTATCTAAAACTCTCATGATCTCGACTGTCAAAATATGCCAAGGTTTAAATCATTTCTCCAATTTTAAACATTCCTTTTTTTGGTGCACTTATACTTGAGGAATGGCTCTCCGTCATTGATATGCTTCATCTCTTTCTCACAACCATTAAAAGGTGCTTCATTCTTCGTCATTCTTCTTACTGGTATCTTCTCTTTCCTATTGCATGACCAATATTAGGGGGCACGTATATGAATCATGATTTTGGGCCTCCCTTCATTTGATGGACCGTGTCTAGATTGGGTCACTCTGTTTTCATCAACTCTTGAGCTCCTTCCTTAGAGCCTTCCCTTTCTTTCAGAATCCCATCATAGCCCCTCGAGGTTTCTTGTCATGAAAATTTTGCAGGCCTTGTTTCTTCCCCTAAGGGTTTGAAACCCTTCCATCTACTTAGCACAAATCAGGTGCTAACAAGTGGCTACAACCAGGATGTTATCCTCCCTGTGAGTTAGCAAAGAACCCATAGAGTAGGTGCTGAATCCATTGGGTGGGTATCCTTACTTCAGAATTCAAAACATCTGTTAGTGTTGTTGTGTATGTAAACAAGAACAAAGAAAAAGACACGTGTTGACCCTCCTAAATCTTATGGCCTTCTCCTCGGGCTTCAAAATATTATCTAGGGTTACCTTTTTATTTCTTGAAAAACAAAAAGTATATAGCTATGGTACAAGTGTTTTCCTCTTCTTCTTAGGTCAAGTAGTGTTTGAGAAACCTCCTATTCACTGAACCTCCCTCAACCAAGGACCCATATTGATATTGTAGAATGAAAGAGTTTTATCCTCTGTGTGCCACAACAATGTAGGGACCTACCCACATGTGGTCAAATTTACCATGTTTCCCTTTATTTTCTTGGCATGCATCCCACTTCAGGACCGGGTCATCAATCAAGAAATTTTCTTCTTTAACCTTTTTGTCAAAGGTATTCTTCATTTTCTCTTGATGTATCGGCATGGTATTGTAGGCTTTGTATCTCAACTCGTTCAACTCAATGATCTAGTTTATCCTTCTATGCATATGATTTGGTTCATTTTGTTGTTCTTGCAACAACCTCATCACTAGAACTCCTAAATATGCTAGGAAGACCACCTCAGATCCGTATACTAGCTGGAAGGGGGACATACCAATTGCCCTTTTGGTGCTGATCCTATCAGCCCGTAAGGTGTACCTCAACTTCGTGTGACAAGCCCTCTTGTTGTATTCCAACAATTTATTAATAATATTAACCAAGATTTTGTTTAAAGACTCTGCTACCCCGTTTCCTTGGGGGTGATAGGAGGTAGAGTGGTTGAGACTGATGTGGTATTTATGGAATAAGTTGACCATCTTCTCAGACTTAAAATTCATTGCATTATCTCTTACTATTCTACCGGGGCACCCAAGCCGTGCTAAGATGTTATCCTCCAAAACAATCATTGTCACCTTATCGGTAGCCCTTTTGGTGGGTATTTCCTCGATCCATTTGGTAAAATAATCTATAGCCATTAGAATCCATCTATGTTTCCCAAAGGAGTTGGAATTTATTTCTCCAATGAAGTCTATCCCCCACTTCTGAAATGGTGCTTCCACAGATATGGAGATAAGAGGGAGTGGTATGAGTTTCCTCTTTCCCTCGAAAACCTAGCAAGGGTGGCACTTAGTGATATCTTTGTACACATCTGAGAACAATGTGGGCCAATAGAATCCAACCCTTAGAATCTTATTCATTGTAACCTTCCAGGAATGGTGTCCCCCATAGTATACCTTGTGAAACTCTTCTATGGTCTGTCGGGATTTGTCTTCTAGAAGGAAATTCAAGAGGATACCCCCTGGATCCTTCCAATATAAATACTCATTCAAAAATTTTGAAAAAAATCAATTTTAATTTTATTGAGCTTTCTCTCATCTTTCTCAAACCTGCAGGCACCTGTACATTGCACAACACATATATGATGTCAGAATACCAAAGGGATGTATAGAATATTGGAATCACCTGTATTTCAGCGTCCAGTCAAAGTGAGTGGCTAGTCATGAAGTTCAGCTGCAAGGAATCACAATTGGAGTTCATCATAATTTTAGCTATCCCTTAACCCTTAACCAATTTAGTGGGATTTATTTCAATATCATATTCCAAAAACACCGTAATCCATTTCTCTCTCCTCCCTTCTGGGTTTGGCTGCATGATGATGCCTTTCACTATATTGTTGGGTACATAAGCGATGATGTGGGAGTGGAGGATGTAGAATCTAAAATCCTTTAGTGAATTTATCAAGGCATACACCTATTTTTCCATTATGTCATACTTCGATTCCCCATCCCTCATTACTTTGCTAAAAAACGCTATAGGTTGTTTGGCATTTTGGTCATTCCTTTGCAACAGCACACTAGCAACATTGTGGTTAGATGCATAAGAGAAGATCAAGAATTCTTTGCTGAAATCCAGGATTTCCAGGACCAGGGCTTTGGAGAGGGCCCTTTTTATATCCCTGAAAGTGGTCCTCGCATCCGATGTCCATTTAATATCATGGTATTTCTTTAGCATGTTGGTAATATTCATCAGTATTTTGGCAAAGATAGAGATGAACCTTCTTAGAAAATTTACCTGTCCAATGAAAGATTGTACTTCCTTTTTTCTTCTTGGATCTTTGACATTCTAGATGGATTTGATTCTTTTCGGGTCTATGTTTATACCATCCTTCAAGATGATATGTACCAACAATTTTCCTTCTTATAACCCGAAATTATAATTGCGAGAGGTCAAGGATATTCCATATCTTCTACATTTCAGGAAAACCTTCTCCAAATGCCTGATGTGTTCCTTATCATACTTGGAGTATACAATAATTTCATCCATATAGACCACTACAAATTTATCATTTTCTTCTATGAAGGCTATATCCATGGCACACTGAAATGTGGCCCCGACATTCATGAGACCAAAAGGCATCTTGGCGTACATAAAATTACCCCATGGCATAGTAAAAGAAGTTTTCTCTTGATCCTCAGGAAACACTTTCACTTGGTTGTACCCTAAGAAATCATCCATGGTGGAAATCCTCTTAGATCCCACAACTGTTTGTAAAATGTGCTCCATCTTGGGAAAAGGATAGTTGTATTTCAGAAAAACCATGTTGAGATTTCTGAAGTCTTTGCATATTTGAATCTCGTTGTTCTTCTTTCTAATCAGCACCACATTTGCAACCCACTTGGAAAACCTCAGTGTCACAAATATTTTGGCGTCAAACAAATTCCTGACTTCTTTCCCAATGATAGGCAACATTTTTAGGTTTTTCCTCCCTAACTTATGTTTAAAAGGTTTTTCACCCGGCTTTATGGGAATGGTATGCTGTATGATGGAGGTGTCATATTCTTGAAGATTATCATAGCTCCATGCAAATATGTCAGTATGTTTCTTCATCATATTGACGTAGTATTATTTCACCTTGAAAGGTAGTTTATTTGACATTTTTATGATATTTGGGTGATCCTTGGTCCCTATGTTCTTATCGTTAACAACATCATCCACGGGATTCATCTTTGGGTCCTTAGCCATGTCATTTTTCTCAAACAACTTCTCCAGGGGGATCATGCCTCTAGGAATATGATTTCCCTTCAGTTGCACTATGTCCTCCCCTCCTAGGGAATCCTTGTACTGCCCACTTTCATCAACCCCTTGTTCACCACCTTCGATATCCTGAAGATTCTTGAGGCGACAGTTTTCACTATCTATTTGGGTATTGGAAAACGCGTCTGATAATTCTAGAAATATCTTGATTTTATCATCATATTCAAAATCTCGGTAGTGTTTGGAGTTGTCAGGCATATAGGGTCTATTCATAATGTCTACCTTATGCTCTCCTCGTATGGCTCCAGTGATTCTGCATCTTCTAGTAGTGACGGATAAATAATATGCAACCACGTTCTCACCTCTAGGAACTACCCTGATTATGTGCTCGGTGAAATAATTGTTGAACATGTCCCATACTTCATTTCTATAGGCTCTCATTCCAGGATGCCTGGTCTAATATATGTCATTTATCTTATTTATGACCAGTTTCGATTCTCCTATGATCTGTATCCTTTTGGCCCCCTTGTCCTTTAAAGCATGCAGCCCCAACAATAGAGCTTTGTACTCTGCCACATTGTTAGTACATTAAAAAATTTAACTGGTAAGATAGGATTTCAGAGTCTTGGATGGGAGAAATGATATACACACATGCGTTGGCTCCAATTTTAGTGACTGAGTGATCGAAATACAAGGTCCAAATACCTTCCTCCTTGTCTTTCACCTCTAAAGCACTATGCCCTTAACGGATTTTCCTTCCTCTTCTTCGATGGATGCTGATATTTTGAGGTCACAGGGTGAAACATCATTAAACAAAATAGACGACCCTGGGTTAGTGTCAACGGTGTATATAGTGTGATCATCTAGCTTGTCTTGGTTGTTGACCACATATGGAGATATTTTCTCACTGTATAGTCTTTTACTCCCTCCAATCATAGGAATAGTGGCATAAGACATGTCCATTTGTAAGCTCCCTTTTAACTTGGATGTCCAGGATATGGACAATAGTACGCCAAACTTGGGGGGAATTTCTTCCATGAACACGTCCATCACCATAGTTTTGGAGGGTATTTGTGTCAGAGTCACTACCATATCCTTGATCAACCCAAGACATTTTACCTTTCTGGAATCAAAAGAGTATAAATCTGTGTAAGATTTAGTGACTTCTAACCCCAAACTCTCTACTACTCCTTTGGGCATCAAATTATGGGATGCTCCAAAATACAACATAGCATTATGCATGACCATATCATGGACATTCAGGCTTAGATAGAAAGGAGGGACCTCTTCCTCATCTCTATTTTAGAGTCTAGACCCAAAACTTATAGTAGGAGCATCATCATTCACTTCTAGGATGTTAGGTTGAAACTCTCCTTGACTCCTAACCACCTCGATGATCGTATCTTTGTATTCTCTATTTCTCATCAGCTCGTTAAAGGGAATGTATATTTTTACCTTCGAAATATCTATCTACAAGTTGAAGGTGGGGGTATTTTTTTCTACCTCTATAGGCACTGGTGGACTAACTTCTTTTGTCCTTTCTCCCTTATTCGCAAGTTCTTTGCATGGAACTTCTTCCTTTGGCTTTTATTTATTTTTATCATCATTTTGCAGACTGATCAAAGGATTATTTAGATTGAGCTTCCCTTTATTTAAAATGATGTCTCTACTTCTCAACTAAATTTTCTTATGAAACTCATCTACAACGTGCATATACCCTCTCTGGTACTATTTTGACTCTTCTTTCAAACCCTTCAAATATTATTCTTGAGCATATAAATTATGCTCTGCTTCTGTGAGGTATATATCAGAGTCTATATCTCTTAAATTATGGATCTTTTCTTCAACGGGTTCCTCTTCACCTTCGCCATGAACATAGTTTTCAGGAAAAGGTGGATGTATTTCCTGATTGTTCGGGTTTCGGGGATTTCTGGTGTCCCTTTGTCTAATCTACAGAGGTTAAGGAGGGTTGGGTCTCCTGAAATTTGAGTTCCTGATTTGGGTCTCATTTTGTTCCATGTTCAACGATCCATTATCCACAACCATCTTATCCAACAGCTTCTCTATCATCTTCAACATCATTTCAAACTTCACGTCGTTAGCAGAGAAAGCCGAGGTAGGAGTCCCATATTCTCTGAGTTTCCTAGTCTCCATCTTCTTCTTACTTTTACTGCTCACCATCATGTTGGCCTCCACCTCTAAGGCACATTAAAACATCACAGGAATATTTGCAGACTTCCTTTCCCTTAACATCAAAGAGAAATCACTGTCAAAGGCATCGACGTAGTGTATCTTTGCAGCACCCACTAGCGGTTTGATGTCAGCAGGGATACAATTGTACGTTCTCATCCTTCTTGAAATCACCATTCTTCAGGATTTTATACTGGGATAGGAATTGTATGGGGCTTCTTTTATCGTCCCACCTTTCCAAGAATGCAACCTCGAAAGCGACGAACATACGAATGGACCCAGTAGGAAAATATTTGAACCATTTCTTCACCTCCCCTCAGAGGCTCAATAGGAACAACCTCATTTTCACATCGTCGTCATACACCGAGTCCAGGTCCAAAATTTCTTTGAACTTATCGATGTGTTGTCTGCCTATGAAATTTCCTTCTACATCATAGAATGGGGATCTCTTGGCATAACATTGAGGAAGGTCATTTAGCATGATAGGCAGATCTAGTGGGCCAAACCTGCTAGCCATTGGTCTAGTTGGGTTCAGGATTATAGGAGGGACATGGAAGATAGGTTGATTTTGCACCATCGAGGGAGTATAGGGTCAAAAGTTTTGGAAAGAAGGGATTTTAGACCTCTAGAGGTTCTTTCAGAGAGAGTCTATCATATATGCTTCCAACCTATCAGGGTTCACCTTGGTGTTCTTCATATCTGACTCTAATATAGAATTTGGCAAGGATGTTTTAAAGTAATATTCCTCCACATCATCTTGGACACTAAGAAATTATTGGGTAGAGGAACTTTCAAAATGAGGAATAGATAAATGGTCCTTTCCCTTATTCCTAAACAGTCTATTAGGGTTATCCACACTTTGCAGGATTTTAGTGTCGGGATTACCTCATGTATGCGCTCATCGAGAAGCTAGGGTGCATTATGTAGATAGCTTAGAACCAATGTGGATTTGCTAGGGAAAATACACAACCTTATTCACCTATAAGGGTCGATGTTTTCTCGCAGAAACCTGCTCGTACTTGAATCTTTGTCATTCTCCACAGGGATAATCTTCAATTTTGTCCCTGCCAATGGCGTCAGTTTCTTAGCACCCATAATCTCACACAAGGTTGTAGGAATGTGGATCCCGAGGTAACAACAGAACCACTTTAGGAAAGGGAGCTGGCTTCTCCAATTCCATAGAGGGATCTCTCACAAATATATAACAAGGCCAAACATATTGTCACAGAATGAATATCAAATATTAGTGGTTGAAACAGGTTAAAAATGTATCGGGATATGGAGTCACAAATACCAAGAAAACAAAGTGATCTTCATAGGAACTTCTTGCAAGAGAAAGGTAGTACTTCGATCACGGTCAATATGTTTTGGGTCTGGTGAAAAATGAAGAACGATGACAATTCATCAGTGTAGAGCACCACAAGGATGAATTCTACACCAACTTTGGAAGAAAATTTTGGTGGATGTTTAATAAAATGGCCATATCATATGAGTATGAATTCTGAACCATTATACACTAAGTATGAAACATGAAGAAAACATAATGTAAAGAAATAATAGGAAGCACATGGACAATAAAAAAAGGAAAATTACAGACTCCAATTGAGAAATACACAAGAACTCTTGCCTTCAAATAACCAACATTTGGCTTTGTGACTTGTACTAAACAAATCAAAATATCATAAACACAATAGTTTTAATGGTTTCCAACCCCTTCTCCCTCTATGGGGAGCATATTTATAGTGTTTGCGTCCCCGAGACCAACCTCAAAATAGGACTAAAATCAGTTACAAAACTAGTAACAAACTCATAACAAACTGTATCGTGGAATTTTTCCATGGGTAGCATAAAACAGAAAGTGATGGAGGCAGCACGCATGTTGGACCCCAATAGGAGCTATGTCTTCAAAATCCTGGTTTGCTTGATTACTTTACACCTGTATCTTCAGTTCTAATCACGGTTTAGGCATATCATCATTGGTGTAGTTTGTATTTAGTTTTTTTATAATTCTCAATCACCTTCCATTAGTTAACCATTGGAACCTCTATCTTTGTCATTTATTCCACCAATACGCCAAACTCTAGGTTCTCCAAGTAGGATGACACTGGTAATATTTTGCACA
Organism: Pseudotsuga menziesii; assembly: GCA_001517045.1. NCBI lineage: Eukaryota > Viridiplantae > Streptophyta > Pinopsida > Pinales > Pinaceae > Pseudotsuga > Pseudotsuga menziesii. The sequence goes on along the minus strand of LPNX010642172.1, from coordinate 1,478,993 downwards.
TAATTTTGAAGTCGAATAGTAATTCAAATTCACTAGATAATTTTTCGACCACGGTTTTACCTAAAACCGACTGCTAAGCCATGTCTTCAAACTGTTTGTGTTCTTGTATGCAATCAATCAATCTGTCATGATACTTCTTATGGGACAGCATTGGTCCTTTTTCATCCCAAAATAAGGGGAGCCCTCTCTTGACCAAAGGATAAAAAACGAAGCAAATTCATCAACTTGCTTGTGCATTAAGCTCCACTTTGCTTTGACAATATTCAAGTGATAGTGTTTGTGTACCACTCTCCTGGCCCATGTAATGAACACAATTCTATCATGGATGTTTCCCCATATTGTGTATTCTTTAGTTAAGTTGTTCATAAAGTTGATTGCACCTACAGCTGTGTCTAGGGGCCTCTTGTTTAGGTCCAGTTTTGTCATCTGAATATGATTTTTGGACACATGTATGGCATTTTTTTATTATCATGGATGAAATCCATGTATGGTCGTAGATTGGTTGCTTATGATATTATCATGTCCCAGAGGAGGTGCTTTACCCCTTATAGGTCTGATTGGCCCGAAGCAATTTTTTTTAATTTGTTGTTTTTATCCTCCAATTCTTTACAATGTTCCTCCAATTTCTTTCTTATTCCTTCTTTGACCTCATCCATATCCATTAGGTCCTTATTCTATTTTATTACACCAGTCATATCTAGAGATTTGATGCTTACTTGGGATATGGCTTGGGAGAGGGATTCTGAACTAGATATCTCAGATGATTGAACCATAGGTGTAAGTTGTCCCTGATCCCTTTCCTTCATCTCTTTTAACTCTCTTTCTAACTCACCTTGCCTTGCTTCAAAAGCTCTGTTTTCTTTGACCTAGAGCTTTGCATATTTATTCCATTGTTTTTCCTTCTCTTCATGTTTGAACAATCTATCCTTCCAGTTGATTGGATAGGCGTTTAAGGCTTCCTTCTCTCTTTCAATTTCGTTCAGGTCAGCAGTTTGTATAAACTAGGTAGTTGGGATGTCTAGCTTCTTCTTCAACAGTTGGATTGTACCTTCCTTTTCCTTCAGTAAATTTTGTATGGTTGTACATTTATCTCCCCGAATGTATGCTACCGATATATCTACCTGGAGATTCTTGATATGATCTTGGTGATCCTTGTTTTCTGCCTTATCTTTTTGGAGTAGTTCTTGAACTCTTTTCTTACCAGCTATTACTTTGGATATTTGCAAGGTGGCTTAGAGAAGATCAGTGTAAAGGAAGACACTTATCCCTCGGTGTAAGTGAATAATGTCAATTTTTTGGACCATTTTTGGATATACCTTTAGCTCAGCTACTTTATCTACTATAGTCACAGCCAAATTTAACATACCCCTGTTTTGGTCCTAGCAGTCTCTAAGGAGGTACTCTATCCTGACAAATTTTTTACTTCATTGCATAACTTAAATCTTTCTTTGGAAGATTTTCCACCAGATTCTATGTACCTCCCTAACACTTTGGATTTAGACTTGTATTTATCTACTGCCTCCTTAGGGACACTATTGAATGTATTATCTTGAAAGTCAAAAGTTGGGCCTCTGACTTTCATAGTTTTCTTTATCCCCTTAGCCTTTTCGATTAGCATGAGCTTACCTGGTTCTTTAGTTTTCTACTTCTTGGATGTTCTAGTTGTGTCTCCTTCATACACATCCATGGATTTCGGGTATTCTCTCTTATTTCCCTTTTCAGAAATGCTTTCCAAGGGGTGATCTGTGTGGATACAACCACCACACTGGAGAGGTTTTGTTGTGGGGAGTTACCTGCTAGTGTAGAGGAGGTCAAATTCTCTGGCATATATTCATCATAGTCAGCTTCACCAGGGTACTTCATCCAATTATCCTTCTCTACCAACCCTACCATTTCATCATGTTCAAAATGCTTGATTCTATTGGCCTACCTCCTATTTGAGATGATGTGGTGAGGGTGATAGTTGACCGTGGCCTCCATTGCAAACCCTTTCTCTCTAAGCAAAATTTCAATCATGAGAAGAGATGATTTGGTTTTAATGGTAAATGGGACTGCTTCTCATGGAAACTTAATACATGCGAGCTTTATAAAACTTATGAAATGTTCATCCTCAGTTGTGAGCCTTTTCCTGATTAGTTCCAATGAAAACATTCTCAGTGTTAGAAACACTGGTAGAACATACGGTTGGTGGGTAAACTTGTAAACCCTGATCATATTATTTTATTCAGAGAGGAACCAGTCCCTTATCCTCCTTCCAGGAGATAACTACAAGAGCCTCTTCATCTTTGGCAGGACCCTTGGCAGCCTTTTTTGAAAAAGGACCTCATATACCAATGCCATGAGGACATTCATGAACTTACAATAATCTGTATGCATGTCCTCTATTAGAACCATCTCCGAGAGCTGCAGATTGTCATCATTGAAGCTCCAAAACATATTCATAAGGAGAGACTGATACCTGAAGGTTCCTGACTAACAAAAATTACTCAACTGGGAATTGATACTTCTGGCCAAGAATTCATCAAATTGCAGACATGCGGATGGTGAAAAATGACTCAATGTTTTTTATGCTACTTGGCCTAAACTGAGGGTGAATATTAGACTCAATAAGGGTTCAGTGGCAAATTGGTTTGATTCCATACCTAAGAATTGGATTTCTAGGGTTGTCACAGACTGCGTCTCTTTGTTAAACATGTTGAAATAAATGGGGAATAAAGGATTTGATAACTATTTTTTTGAATTTAAGCAGGTTTTTAGAAAATCCTCCTTTTGTTCGGCTGAATACCCTAAAAAAAACTAGAGTATCTCTTCTTCATTGTACTCACTAGACATCTGGGTAAACTTAGAAGGGATTAGCAGAGTGTTTCGGATGGTAAGGGAATTTATTGGACATAGCATCCTATATCTAGACACTTCCATTATCACACCTTTGGACAGGGAATAGTTACTTACACACTAGTCTATGAATTTTAGGAAACTAAGGGTTTGTTAAACAAAAAAGTAAAAGAAAAAGGAACCAAACACCCCATGAGTATCGATTCCCTACAACTGAAGATTTTTTAGTTTACTCTGAGAGGACTCTATACTATCATGTAGTATGATAGTGTTGAGAACATCAGAGTCTTTATCTACTAGGGATTCTTTAGCTTCCTAAAATTTGAGGCCTCGAGCTTCTAAATATTCTATTTCAGCCATGACAAAATGGCTTAATAGCGCAAAGACGTACCGGGTTATTTGACAGTTTGATTTGAAATTTTGTTCAAGGTGGCGTGGTCACATAGTTTGAACACTCTCTTTTCAATGTTGTAGAAGAATAACTAGCCTCGATCCATGTTTTGAATTTTATACTATTTTCTTTCCTTATCTGACGATGCATCTTTCCACCTGGATAAAATTTCAGCCGTGGATCTGCGATTTAAGAGTCTTTAGCTCTGTGATCTTGGTCGTTATAATTTTTACTGTCATGTTTCCTCTTTACAAACCCTCTCATACTTCTGACTCATGTGATTTAACCTTCTCTGTCGATCTTGAACTCTTTTACCATCCCCCATCTAGAGTAGAGAGGTCTACCAAATTTCGCAACTTTCGACCAAGATTTCTCTCGTGAAAGTATAGCTCGAAGAATAAATTCTCACCATAGATTTATATCTGCCTTGATCCCTACCATTAGATATATCTTATCTTTAACATATTTCATGAGTTTTGAAGCACTGTCTCCACTGAGTGTTTTAGATCGGTGGAAATCCTTTCCGTTGTTGATCTAAAACTCTCACGATCTTGGTCGTCCAAAGCTCCCGACGTTTAACTCATTTTGCCAATTCAAAATGCACCTTTTCATGGTGCACTTACAACTCATAGAATGGCTCTCTGTCATTGATCTTCTTCATCTCTTTCTCATGACCGTTGAAAGGCACTTCATTCTTTGTCATTCTCCTGACTAGGATCTTCTCTTTCTGCTTGCATGGCCAATATGAGGGGCCACATATATGAATCAGGATTTTGGTCCTCCCTTCATTTGATGGACCATGGCTAGAGTGGGTCACTCTATTCTCATATACTCTTTGGATCCTTCCTTAGATCCTTCCCTTTCTTTCAGAATCCCATTATAGCCCCCTGATATTTCTTGTTTTGAAAATTTGGTAGGCCTTGTGTCTTCCCCTAAGGGTATGAAAGCCTTCCATCTACTTAGTACAAATCAAGTGCTAAAACATTTGATGCTACACTTGTGATGAAAAGGGACACTTTGCAAGAGACTCTCCAAATAATAAGGAATCCTTCAACAAGAATAAGATACATCATTCTCACACTGCCGAAGATGATGAACCAACAAAACAAAAGATTCAGATGAAGAGCATGTGCTAATCTCAACACTCATGAGAATTATCTCACATGGAAGAAATTATTCGATTGTGGATAGTTCATCATTTAAACATATGATGGGATACAAAGAATCATTTATCAATATGTCTGCACATGAGTCACCCCACAAGGTGAAACTTGGGGATGATTATCAATACCCCATAAAAGGAAGTGGATAAGCTTCATACAAGGTAGACTCTGGAAAATATTTAAAGATGAAGGATGTGCTAGATTTTACAAGATTGAAGAATAATATTCTCTCCATATCTACACTAGATGAAAAGGGAATAAGAGTTTCATTTGTTGATGGACAAGTTCTAATGTGGCCTAAAGTAAACACAATCGACAATGCAACAGTAATTGGAGAACAAGACAGAGGCTTGTACAAACTAAAGGGACAACATGAAAAATGAATGGTTCATGAGTCAATAGAGCCAACTAATTTATGGCACTAAAGGATTGCACATGTGAATTACAGAGAACTATTGATTGTAAGAAAAGAAATCTCATGACTTCCAAAAATCCAGGAAAATTATGAAGGAATTTGCAATGTATTTTCATAAGGAAAGAATGCAAAGAAGGAATCTCTCAGTAGTGAAAGTAAAGCTAAAGGAATATTGGAGATAGTACACTCAGATGTATGTGGAACCATTTCATCAAAATCACTAAGAGAATATGTGTACTATATTTCATTTATAGATAATTTCTCACATAATACTTGGATATATTTCTTGAAAGGGAACAAATGAAGTTCAAGGAATACAAAGCCAGGGTCAAGAACCATACTGAAAGGAAGATCAAGACTCTACGGTTAGATAATGGCATATTTTTCACCTCAAAAGAATACAAGGAAATTTGCAGAGAGCGTGGGATTAAGAGGGAGTTAAGAACTCCATAAAATCCTCAATAGAATGGCATTATGAAACGAAAGAATAGAACCATAATGGAAGAACCAAAAACAATGGTACATGACCAGGATATTCCAATGCACCTTTGGGTGGAAGAAACAAGGACAATTGTGTATGTACAAAACCATACTCCTCATTGAGTACTTGACAACAAGACCCCTAATGCAGCTTTCTTAGGAGAGAAACAAGAAGTCAACCATCTAAAACTATTTGGTTTCTCGGTGTACATACATATCTGTTGGAGGAACTAATCGACTGAGTTGACTAGAATCACTAGTCAACTAATTTTATATTAGGCCGACCTCATAATTCGTATCGGTTGGTTGAACCGACAAGTAGTTACTATAATTATTTTGTAAATGTATATATAGGATCTTGAGCTAGATAGATAATTGGTTCAGTTTTGTTGTATGAACCCACATGTGTAATTGAGTAATATAATATGTTATTCTGTTTACCATTCTTGTCTCTTGTTTTGTTATTGTTATATCATTATTTATGTGTATCATTGGTAACCTTAAAATATGATTGATTACAACATTGGTTTCATTTTTAGTGATACATATATGGATGAAAGGACTATGACTAGATGATCTCAATGCAAGAGATTAAGAATTGGTGGGAACGTAAGATTGTGAGTTATTTACAGAATTACGCTAGAAGAAACAACCTAACTATTGCCCAAGAAAAGGAGAATTTTTTCTATGAAACACATGAAATACCGACAGAAATTAAAGACCAACAGTTACTCTAGAAATTAACAAGGGGAGGTCGTACAAATTTGTCGAAGTGTTTTGAAAGAATTGTTGATGAGTTCTATGAGGAAATAGCAGTCGACGAAAGAGTCTCTATGGATAGTATCAAAGAGATATTCTACAATGATGTAACTGAATGTTTATTGTGTTTGTTACTGACACTTTTGTTCAAATTCTTGATCGACAAGGATGTAAGTGATATTGTCGAACCTCATCCGTTACTGATAAATCTTCCATCTAACAAAAACTGGGCAGCAAAGCAGAAGGAGTGGGAAAAAATTGTTAAAAAAGAGAGTGGGAGTACTTTCTAAGAAAATAGACAAATCCACCTGGACTTAATAAATATTTCAGGTCGGATATGGGGGGATAGATGGTCATGTTCTGAAGTAGATTAGAGGAATTATAGTTGAATTATGAAAACACCACCGTAAACAATGAAAACTAGGGAAAAAAAGAGATAATTCGAATATTTACTCACAAAATCACTCCTGATATATAAAAGATAGAGAAAGAGAAGAGACACAATAGAAGGGAAGATATTAGAGAGAAGGCTGTTGTGCTCTAGAGGAGAATGACGACTAGAGTGACATAACAAGAAGAGAATCCTCCAGATTCGGGTCATGACCAACAAGAAGAAGGTGTTGATGAAGAAGTGTCACCAATGGAGGAATATTTGGGGATAGAGTGTGGTGAATATCTCCAAGTTAATATACCCCAGAACATCACACCTGATTATCTATTAAATTCTATCCAGAGTTACCACATGCATGATATTGTTCAATAATATTTGGGAATACGAGTTGGTGAGTTAGTTGTATGGATTCGAATATATGAATAAGGAAACAATTTTTACCATCTTGTAATTCATAGACCAAAAGAAGGAAATTGGATTACCTTTCAACCCTCTTCATCTAACCAAAGTATTCTCCTACTCTACTTAGAACATGAAGGAGCACCCCCCTAGCCAATCACAACTTTAGGTAACACAACAGATCATTCGGATTCACAAGAGAGGATACCCCCATCTCAGCAGTCTAATTGGGTATCAACAGAAGGAGTCAACGAAAATTAACTTTGAGTCGAAAGCACATTGACTGCTACAAATAAAATTTTCGACAAAAACGAAAGTTTCATTGAGAAAAAGTGTGAAGAAAACAGAGTAATGGGAAGTAACCCACCACCACCACCTCGTCCACCACTTAGAGAAGACATTGACGTCGATGATATGGCACATGTGTATGCACACATTCCCCTCTACGAGTGTGATGAATATCCCAGATGAAATTGGTTTGTCTGTGAGTCGACTTGGGAAGCAAATGTTGTTAGTAATGAAGATCAATACATGGCTCATTTTGCTGGTGATCTGTGGAAGCACGCACTAACATTGTACATGACGTACACAAAAAAAATGAAAAATGCCACTACGGCACAAATAAAATAGCAGTTCATGTCATTCTTCAAGACTCCAGATGCAAAGCATCTATCAGCAAAGAAACTAAAGACTACATTCCAGAAAATGTTCGAGAATACAATAAAATATTTAAAGACCTACTAAGACAGTTGGAGTATAATATAGATGAACAGTTGCTAATTCAATGGTTTGTTGCAGGACTACTACAAAACATCCAAATGCATATCAGGTTTGACAACTTTAATACTTATTAAGATGCATTAACTCATGTGTTGCAAGTAGATATGGACGAGGACTATCCAGTAAACCTTGTTGATAGCCATATTGAAGCAAAATTGGATATTATGAAAAATTAAACACAGGAACTAAACCTCAATGGTCATGAATTCTATTGTATGAAATGCTCAATGACTGGGCATATAAAAGATTATTTTTGAAAAGAAGAACGTCAACAAGATTTGGTTCATTTAGTCAAAATGATTTTCTGACATTTTCCAGGAGCACGATAAACATGTGACAAAATATTTTCCATAAAATATGAAGAACTAAAGGCTCGATGGAGCATGATATGTGAAGTAAAAATCCATGCGATAGCCAAATTCCAGCTAAACTTAAGGAACCTACATAATTATCACGCGTTTTACCAGAAAACCGTTGTTGCAAAAAATAATAATGACAATAATACAAGGAAAAATAATGATTAGAACAGGCAAAAAAACCAAATATATGATGGTTGAAGGTAAGAGTGCCAGTATGATAACAATCGTCATGGAGTATTCTCAAGTTGAGGCTGATACTTCGGGAATCGAGAGAATAGACCACACCGACTGATCTAGTGTTATACGTGCTTAAATGAAGGGATCGACAAGCTGAGTGTCGATATAAGGGTCAAATCGACCTTAAATGTTGTACAAGTTGTGGTGTTGGTGATCACTCTTTGGAGGATTTCCCCACGATGCTTGAAAATAGAAATAATAAGAAAAACGTTAATGTCTTGTCTAGTGTGCAAAAATGTGATGTTGTTAGAACTAAAAAATTACAAATTGTCAGTCATTAAGGCACAAAAATAGGCATGGATCATCCCAAAATAAGTAAAATAAAGAATAAAGACAATTATCCTAACCCTGTCATACAAAAACAATTATATAATGATGCGACGAAGATATTTCAATAATTAGTTACACAAGAAGTAAATGACGATGCTTGACAGAAGATGTCTCAAGAATTTATTAATTTAATACATAATGATAATTATGTTGCAAAATTAATTGACTTACTATACAATCTTAAGAGTAAATCTGGTATAGATAAGAAAGCTAAAATGATATGTAGTTTGAATAAAAAATAGAAAAGTGACGCTGACTCTTTAATCGACCTAGAAATTGAAGGTTACCATGTCTGACAAGTCATTCTTGACATCGGATCACCGGTAAAAATCATGACCAAAGTCACATGGGAATAATTAGGTAAACCTAGACTTAGTGAATTCGACATATATTTGAAATTAGCAAATCAAGGACTAATTGAACCCATTGGTTTTTGGATGAATGTCAACAGAACTATAAAAGGTATCACTACAAAAGTAAAATTTGAAATTATTAACCCTAAGGAAGGATCTGTTGCACCTAGGAATCTCACATTGCTTCTAAGTCTTTAGGAGAATTTCATATTTCCTTTCAACCTCTAAGAAAGCCTCATTTTGATTCAACTTGGTAACATTTTTCCCATACCTAGAAGGGACGGTGCCTTCATGTTTTTTGCATAGAGCATCGGTGGAGCCTGTCTCAGTTGAACCATAAGCGTCGTTGTCTCCTTCATTTGGAAAAAACCCTAGATCGATGCCTTTGTCATTTTTGCTAAGAGCGTCAGTGGTGATAAAATGAGAAAAAAGAAGCTTCTGGAAGCTTCCATGTGGAAGCCTTCGTGGGGTTAGTTCCTATATGCTTGGGAGAGGTGGAATTCACCTTCCTCACCTATGGGGATCTCATTCTATCCTTTTTCCAATTCATCTCTTGAGTTCTAGGCCTATAAATGAATCCTTCATGAGGAGGGTGGACGAGGCCAAAAAAAACACCCTTATGCTACTTGTTTGAAGTCTAAATCAAAGGCAAAGTAGATTTAGCTTGTGGTTGGAGAGGTCTTCATAGTCATAGGAGATTGTAGACATTCGTTTTGAGATTGAATCCATCGACATCAAGGCTTTTTGGTTGTACTTCTTTCTCATCCATATATTAATGCAAAGACATCTCCCTTTCCTCTATTTGATTGTATTGATTGTAATTAGATATTATTGGATTCCTTGATCACCAATATGACTACTCAATTTATCATGATGCTCTCATCTCGTTTGTTTGTCTTGTGATCTATTTTGCATGTACTAAACCATTGTAAGGAATTTTGGAGAGAAGACAAGCAGATCCAAGGTTGAGGTATATTGTTTTCATGTTAGTTTATTTGATTATTCAAGGAAAGGATATGTTACTATGTATTTTTGTTCTATAGTTGTGATTTACATTGTAGAGGAACAAGCAGTGTCCACACTGATTGAGAATTCTTGATAACAAAATTGGTGAATTCACTGGGGAAAGCTTAATCTAGTAAGATCTGGGGAAGATCTAGTCATATCTGGTGCAGATCCAGTCAGATCTACAAACTTCGGTAACCATTCCATCTATGAAGGTTGTTCTCTCCCCTTGTAGTTATTTTAGTTAACAAAGTAAGCCATCTATCTTATATTTCTGATTTTTTGCCTCTTTTCTAAGTAGTTTTACTCTATTCAGACCAATTCAGTCTTTTCTGGTTTCTCCTACAGGCCTTTAATTTTTTCAGTATATTGTTTGAGCGGTGCCTTTCCCTTTGGTTGACATACTGCCGATATATCCCAAGGCACGTTTTCTCTCTTTGTTCAGAGCGTCGATAGTTCCTTATCCTTCAACTGATAGAGCATCGACAACGCCTCTGTGTAGAAAGCTAAGGGCATCATTTCAACCTTCGGATGCCTTGGTGTAGTGCTTCTAGAAGTGACGAGGTAGGCCCTAAAACTGCGTGTTTAGGTAATTTTTTGTTCAATTTTTAAACTGCTTTGTTCTCTAAAAGTTTTTTAGTGTTGTTTGCTTGTTTTCTTACTGTCTGATTGACTACTTTTTGTCAGTCTAATTCTCTGTTTGAGCTCAAATCCAAAACTTTCATTTTTTCATTGTTATAAACGAAAGTGGAAAGTTTCAGTTTTGGTGTTTCAGTAAAGTATTTAAAAAATTTTCTTTTGAAAAGAAATCCTATAGCCTCTTCCTAGAAGATTAGTTTCTTTTTAAAAGACTGCTTTGTGTGCCTCATATTTTCTAGAAAAATACAAAAAGAATCATATTATTTTCCCCTTTTTTATGCTTGCGAAAATTTCATTTCTATTTTGCATGTGTGATTCAGAAGAATAGGTATTTTTGACATTATAGAAAAAGTTAGTTTTGTCTGCACGTTAGAGGCTTAGTTTTCTTTCTTGCATTTTCAGAAACTTTAGAGTTCTTATTTGAAAGATTTTTTGTGTTTGAAAGGACTTTCTTTGCATTCTTTATTAGATATTGTTTTGATTATTACAAACAACCTTCTTTTGGTATATTGTTGAAAAGAAAACAAAAATGTTTTTTCCTTACCCTAGTTAGTTCTCATCGAAGTCAAAAAGTGCATTTACATTTAGATTAATTTGCATTATTGGAGATAGCACCTCACAAACATTCACCTAATCATCTAGATAAAATTAACGGTAGCTTTAGGTCTAAAATTGTATATAAATTTGAGTGATAGTTAAGTGACATGTTCGGGTGTTGTAAAGTGTAGGAGCTGTTGTTATTTGTCTACACTATAATCCAGGACTCACGCGGTTCTTCCACTTACTATCATTATATTGAATGACCTTTCACGTACCCTTGAGGTATATAGAAAGGTACTTCACATACTCAATTGTATATCGGAAGGCCCCTTGTGAATGGTTGTACATTAGATAGGACTACTACTAATTTGAGCTCCCACGTACCTTGCGTATATCAGGAGACCCCACTAGGATACCTTGACCATCTGAGAAAAACCCTTTGGTCGTCTTGTGTGGATAAATACACAAAAAAAAAACATTCACAGAGATTACTACACACGTGCCCCTAAGGTATATCGTGAGTTTCATCGACTTGACAATCCTGGTGAGAGAACAGTTACTATAAACTCGTCCTATCACTTAAGTATGCTTGTGACCTTTAGCTTTGCATAGGTTTTGTTTGTGTGATTTTCTCATTTTTTGACCTATATTAGATAACTTTGGCCACCACCATGGTTGAGAAACTTATGAGACGTCAATCTCGTAGATTGCAGGGTTTACCTCCTGACTCTCCTCCTACTGTGGAAGGATAAGAAGGGGTAACCATGGAACAACCATATTTTTCTAATACTCCCATGGGAACTACCTTAGCTAGTGAAACTAGAGAATATTTAACTGTTTATACAAATCCTTTGGTTCAACTACCTCCTGTAGTCAATGCTTCTGTGCATTCATCGTTGGTAGCTCATTTTCATAGTCCTACTCCACCAGATTATGGCCTGGATGCTCCTTTTTGGAGGACTTCTATGGGACAATCTATTTCTAAATTTGGGGTTATTATACCTTCACCAGGGAACCCTCCTTTAGGAGAAGAGAAACAGAGAATAATTAATGCATCTCTCGATCGAGCTCGTAACTTTTCAGAGAGAGTAGAAATAATCATTCCTCCACCCATGTCTCGTCATGAATCTATTTTGGCTCATTTACCCCATAATAAAGACCCTTGACCTCTATCCAAAATTAAACCTTATTCTGAGGGTCATCCATCCTATGGTAAGACTTCTTGCAACCCATGGCCTGATGGATATTGTTCACTAGCTCAAGTGTTAGGTCCTATTGAAGAAGTTCCATTTCAAGGTAATCTAGGTCCAAATGAAAATCCTAAAGTTTCACACCTTGGTCCCATTACTAGGCCTTCCATACCAGTCATGGTTGGGGGGCAATCCACAAATCAAGTAATTCCAGCAAATTGGAACATCGGGGGGGAAACCCCTGGTGCGAATTACGTCATCTGTTAGTGGAATTATTTCTAGTTCAGGACAAGTTACAACTGTAGCATAACCTGCAGTAGTTATCCTTCCTACCAATACCAATGTTGTCCCCCCACCCATCTAGTTCAGGCCAACCCTTAGGGGTGAAACTTGTCAATAATCCATCTTCTTGGGAATATACTTATCTAGGAACTCAACCACCTATAGTTAATCAAGTGTATAAACAACCACCACTAGCGGCTATTTATCCTATAATTCCCTACCCTAGGAATGCTTTTGTACCTTGGGGACAACCCAATTTGTCTAATGTCTCATCATATGGAGGATATTTTGTTAATATTGCTGGAGGATATGGTGGATCACCTCCTGGAGGACCATCGTGAGGACCTGGAGGACCTAGAAGACCTGGAGGACCTGGAGGTCCTGGAGTTCCTTGAGGACATGGTGGACCATTTGGAGGACCACCACTCAGAGGCCCACCACCACTTCCTGGAGGTGGAGGACCACCACCACCACCTCTTATAGGGCCACCACCACCACCACTTGGAGGACCACCACCATCACCACCACCTTCCAAAGGACCCCCTCCCTTAGCTGGCCCACCTTCTCATGGAAATTATGGAAATCAAAAACGTTTTCAACAAACTTCAGGAGCATAATCAATAGCCATCTATCAATATGCATACGGTCCTACTGGTCAGCAAATGCCATACTAGTACTACCAGTATCTACAACCAAATCAACAACTGCCATTTCTAGCTACTTTAGATCTGCCAGACTTGTCAAGATTGATAAATGACCTAGTCCATCATGACCCCTCTTGGCCTGCCATTCCTGTAAATCTACCTTCCGATATACCCATGTTTTGTTGGAATATAATAAACCCACTCATAAAATAATTAATCATTATTTGATTAATTTCCTACCCACTATCTTAGATAGTTGGAATCCACTTACACCTTAGAGTCAATACTTTACACCTATATCCCAAGAATGATTTATTTCTTATGTTGGGTTTATCTTGACCACTTTATGGCCATCTAGAATTGGTAACTGCGCTTTATAGTAGATTCTACTTTATTTTTCTTTATCTACTTTATCCTGTTTTTCTATGGATAAGGTAAAGATAATCAACTAGGAAACTGGAAGATTTTGTTGCCAACCCATCTTCCATTATTTTTTCTCCATATTCTAGGATTAGCAAGTATTTCCTTCACTCATCATCACTCACACATGTTATTGCTAATTCGTGAGGTGCTTGGGTAGATTGGGAAAGTGATTTAGCCAACTATGGGGTTTATCGTAATTAGTAAGTCTGCTTTATGAGATAGATTAATTTGTCTTCTAGAAACTCCTTTTTCCTTTATAAGGATGTATTACCTATGTAATAATATCAATTATCATTTATTTATCATTCATTAATTCTTCTTCTTCTCTCCTTATGCTAATTCTCTACAGTTCTCTGTGAGGTTAATTGTGTGCCTAGATCCTTAGCTTGTTTATGAAATTCCTTATGCCAGCAAGGCTTTAGAATTTCTACATGGTATCAGAGCTGAGGATATCAAATCTCTACATGATATCAGATCTTCGAGAGTTCATTAATTAATCCTCCTTTTCAGATTTGTAGGTTTATTTTGCAGGTTCAACTTCGAATGGATTCAAGAGTATCAGTTCCTCTTATTTGTCCATTCACAAGCTATTCAGAGTGGAAATTGAAGAGGATTTCATCTCTAAAGAGAAAAGGTCCCTATGAAATATCTATTGGACCTAGTGAAGAGTCTTATGAAGAGCCAAGTGACTGGTTGAATGACTGTGATAGAGCAATTGGAGCTATCTGTCTAGTTTTCTCTCCAAGCATGCGCTACCTTATTGATTCTATTAATACCCAAAGGATCTCCAGACAAAATTGGATAGAGTTTTGGGAAAGGACAATGAGGATACTTCTAGCTATGTGTAGAGTGCCTCTATCTCCTCAATTATTTCTCTCTCTCAAGATGTATCAACCTCTACAGTCTCTAATGAATTTGGTCATGAAGAAGAATTTTCTCATACAGTTCTTGTTGTTACTACTATCTTTGATTCAAATGCTTCCTCCTTCAATCAAGAAGAAAATATTGAAGAGCCATCTTTTTCTATGTCTCTTGAAGTAGAAGATATTGATTCATCTTCTTATGTTGTTTTTGATGAAAAAGAAGTGACTAATGGAGCTGCTATTTCTGTTGATGATTCACTCACACATTCAGCGTTCTCTATGTCTTCTATCATGGATTCTGAGATCCATATTCCACACCTCTCACACTTTGTGCATGCCTCTCTTCTTGATGGTGTGCAACTCAGTGACTTCCAGGATGTTTTCTTAGCCAAATCAAGTCCTTTTAGTGTCTTTTCACTTACCATACTTGATCCCATGTGCTTATGCAACTCCTCCTCTATTATTGGCACTCATTCTTAGAGCCTCCTTGAATATTTTGAACATCAATATCTTTCCTCCTTACATTCTTCTACCACAGAGGATTCTTTACCAGTATATTCCCATGATTATACTTTTGTGCTTATTTGTGATCTCTTGGATTCTTTGGAAGCTATATCAACCCATGGAGCCCATGCATTCACACTCTTTGATCCTTTCCTTCTCTATGTTCCTACATGATCACTTGCACACATCCTCTCTGTGTAAATAAAGAGGGAGACATTATACATTAACTTGGATAGTTATTTCACCTATCTAGTGTTCATTCCATCTCTATTGGTTCGAATTTCAAGTCATCTCATCATCTTGGAGCTGATTACAAGTCTCAAGATCCTTTAGTATTGCTTTCACGTCATTGGATCTCAGTTGTTCTACATGGTCCTAGTTTCCATCCTGTAGTTGTCCTAGATCCAAGTGAGCAGATTTATCTTCTTCCCAAGAAGAAGATTCCTCTAGACATTAGAATTTAGTTTGGAGCAGCAGCAACACTAGTAGTTCAACATTTTTAGGTATTGCTTTTCATGTCCTTTGTTGAGGGAGGATTTTCCCCTTGAGTTTTTGCCTCTTTCCTCATTTATTTGGACAAGATAAATTGTAAAAGGGTGACCATATCTTTGTTGTTGGGCCCTATATGCACAAATATTTATGATTATTTCAGGGATATCATCATAAATTTAGGCTTAAATGGGGGGTGTTTTAATATAATAAACCCACTCATAAAATAATTAATCATTATTTGATTAATTTCCTACCCACTAGCTTAGATAGTTGGCATCCAATTGCACCTTAGAGTCAACACTTGCCATCTATATCCCAAGAATGATTTGTTTCTAATTCTGGATTGATATTGACCACTTTATGGCCATCAAAAATTGGTAACTGCGCTTTATAGCAAATTATTCTTTATTCTGCTTTATCCTGCTTTTCTGTGGATAAGGTAAAGTTTTTCAACTAGGAAACTGACAGCTTTTGTTTCCAACCCATCCTCCATTATCTTATCTCCATATGCTAGGATTAGAGATTCTTTCCTTCACTCATCATCACTCACACATGCTATTGCTAATTCGTGAGGTGCTTGGTATATTGGGAAAGTGCTTTAGCCAACTATGGGGTTTATCATAATTAGTAAGCATGCTTCATGAGCTAGCTTGAGTTGTCTTCTAGAAACTCATTTTTACTTTATAAGGATGTATTACCTATGTAATAATATCAATTATTGTTTATTTATCATTCATTAATGTGTGTTCATTAATTCTTCTTCTTCTCTCCTTATGCTAATTCTCTATAATTCTCTGAGAGGTTAATTGTGTGCCTATATCCTTAGCTTGTTTATGAAATTCCTTATGCCATCAAGGATTTAGAATTTCTACAAGTTTGATGGTAAATCTGGTGAAGATCCAAAAAACCATGTGATGACATTTCAGTTATGGTGTTCATCCAATTCTTTGATGGATGACTCAATCTGTCTATGCCTTTTTCAAAGAACCCTCACTGGTATTGCCACAATGTGGTACATCGAGTTACCACAACACTCTTTTTGGGATTTCAATGCCTTAGAAATGTCATTTTTAACACACTTTCAATTTTCAATCTGATATGAAATAGGTACAAACCTACTAATCTCTCTTCGACAAACCACATCAACTCACATCTCCGATCATATCCATGAATGGAAAAGAAGACGAAGGTTAATTAAGGCCCCTATTCCTGATCAATTGCTCAATGATTGGTCTACAAAGTATTTACTTCTAGTTATTGCTAGATATGTTACCATGGGAGGCGTTGTTACTGAGTAGAAAGATATTAGCCATGCTCAGTACTTATACTTGGTCTATTCCCAGTCAGGTTGTCTATATGATCATATTCCCCATGCTCCTCGACCCACAACAGATCCATCAAGGCCTACAAATGAACCACCTACTGATAACATACTTGGTTTGGTTCAAACATAAACTGTGGCCAAATCTACTAAGAAACAAAATCAAACAACCACTCCATCAAATCAACCAGCACATCTACCAAAACTGCAGCCTCTCATGTTGCTTCTACTGAAGTAAACATGATCCAATCAACTAAATCTTCAAGTAGAAAGAAGAAAGGAAAAAATAAATATAAAAAACCTGATAATCAACATGAAGGAAATAAAACACAAAACTCAGATGTTGATTCAAAAGGTAAAAGAAAGGTAAAATACCCTTGTTTAATCTATGGAGGTGACCATTTTATGAAAGAATTTCCTCGTTGCGAGGAAGTCAATAAGTTTTTGAAAAATTTACCCACTCCAGCAGTTCTGAAAGATCCTTTCCCTTCCCAACAATAGTTAATTGATCATAAGTCCTTGAACGAAAATTCCTTGTCCACTGACGAATTTCGTATGATGTCTAGTGAAATGGTTAACTTAAACACAAGATCACATAGTTATGACCCTCCTCCAGAAAAGAAACCTGGTGATGTTCCATCTAAAAAAACCTCGGCTTCCACACCTCCTCCTAATAATGGTCTTCACATTGAAAAACCTATTCCAGAAGCAATTTTTGATCCACCAAAAGGTACTCTACATAAGTCCATAATCAATCCTAACGCTCGTGTGACCCAATATTATAATATTGTTGAATATTTGGCTCAGGAACCCTGCGCTATGTTGAATTTAGAGGTACTTCAAAATTTCCCAAATCAAAGGAAAAACTTGCTCACTTCCCTCAGAGCTATGGATCCTGAGAATAGTAATATCATCACTTTCAATCTGGATAATTTCAAGATGAGACTCTCACATCAGTTAGCTTTCCAGATCACTACCAAAATTGCTGGAAAGCCTATCCATCGTACCATTTTGGATGAGGGTGGCTCTACATCAGTTATGTATTTATCTTGCTGGAGGGCCATTGGCTCTCCAGAAATCAACCATTCACCTTCCACCCTTAAGGCTTTTGATGGTACTAGATTTCAACCCTATGGATTACTACTTGCCATCCATATTGAACTGGGGGGAAAGTTAGTCTCCATTCACATTGAAGTCATCGACGCTCCTTTGGATTACAACTGACTCCTAGGTCATAACTGGTTTTATGCTATGCAAGCTGTAGCATCGACCATTTTTTGGACCGTCCAGTTCCCATTCCAAGGAAATATTGTTACTGTTGACCAGTTAGATTTCATCACTCCTAGTGCCATTACAAATGATGTAAATAGCATTTCTCTCCTAAATACACCACCGTATAAGGAAATTGGAGTAGAAATTATAAAATACTCTTCACTCATAGGAGTCTTTTCCCTATCAGATCCTCCTCCCGCTTTGCAAACTGCATTTATCAACATTATTTCTACCTCTCATACAGATAAAGGAAAAGAAATTGCTGACAAATCATTATCTGTTTCCCCTTTCAAAGAAATTTACAATGTAATCCAAGCCACCAATTACTCCACCATAAATGACCATTTTTTGATAGCCTTAGACTATTATCACATGCCATACTAGCTCGAACCCCCCCCCCTCCCCCATCTCTAGATTATCTTTCACACACACTTCCTACAGATGAATCTATTATGTCAGTTATGTCGTTAGAGGAGATGCCTTGGGAATATTATCATCACCGTTCTTCTTTCCTTGCCCTTTTCCATATGGTAGAAGACCACTTCACCTCCATGGTTTCATATGATATAGTCCTCAACCCTCGGTCTCTGATCTTCACTTGTAGTGTCAATTCTGGAGGAAACTTGTGTAACATTACAAAAACTATGCCTGTAGACATATCATTGAAACTAGGTATTTTCGAGAACATTTTCATAGGTCAGAACTCTTCACCTAAAGAGGTTCAAACATACACGACCCTTTTCAAGGAGTTTATAGATATCTTCGCATGGACATATGAAGAAATTCCAGGGATTGATCTCTCTGTCGTTGTTCATGAGATAAAAAAGTTACCCCGATGCCAAGCCAGTCTGTCAGAAACTATGATAGGTCCATCCAAGAAAAGCAACTGCTATTAAAGAATAGGCTGAGAAACTTCTGAAGGCTGGTTTCATTTACCCTATACCATTAACTGAATGGGTGTCCAACATAGTGCCTGTGAACAAGAAATAGGGAGCTATAAGGGTTGGTATCAATTTTAGGGATTTGAATCGAGCTTGTCCAAAAGACAAATTTCCCACTCCCTATCTCGATCAGGTAATTGATAACTGTGTCGAAAGCATTATTTTTTCCTTTATGGATGGCTTCTCCGGCTATAATCAGATTGATATTCTCCCATCAGACCAACACAAGATGAGATTTATTTTCCCTTGGGGGACTTTTGCTTATCGTAAATTACCTTTCAGTTTAAATAACGCTGGCACAACATTCCAACGTGCCATGTCCTATGATTTTCATGACATTAAACATGTTGTGGAACCTTATCTTGATGACCAGGTTGCTCATTCCAAGCAGCAGGATATTCATGTCGATCATCTCAGAGCTGTGTTTCTTCGATGTCATCATTTTAATATTTTTCTAAATCCCCATAAATGTGTTTTTTTGTGTAGAATCTAGCCAACTTCTTGGATTTATTTTTTCCAAATATGGCATTTGTATGGATCCCCTGAAAATTGAAGCTATCTTAGCCCTACTGGCTACCACGAACATAAGTTAAATCCAAATTTTGTAAGGGAGAAAAACTTTCTATGTTGTTTCATCTACAATTATGTAGAAAGGACACATGGTTTCATGAGGTTGCTCAAGAAAGATACCCCTTTCATCTACGATGATTTAGTGTAGTGTGCGTTTGATAATCTTAAACATGCACTTACCCATGCACCAGTGTTGCAACCACCTAATTATGATAAGGATTATTCCTTGTATGTGGCTGCATCATTGTCTAGCATATGCATGGTCCTTGTTCAAATAGATGAACACGACCAAGAACATGTGATTTATTACACAAGTAAGAGTCTTTTGGAATATGAAACTCGATACTCACATGTGGAGAAACTTGCTCTAGGCATGGTCATCGCGGTCCATAATTTTCGTCATTATATTTTACACCGCACCACCAATATTTATGTGGATTCCAACCCCATGTACTATGTTCTTACACGATAAGTGCTTGGGGAAAAATACTCATGTTGGATTGTGATTCTCCAGGAATTTGAGTTAGAATTCACTAAAAGAACTTCTAAGAAGTCTCTCATCTTTGCAAATCTCATATGTGACCTTCCCCATACTACTGAGACTACAAAGCCCTTTGATTCATTTCCCGATGAATCATTGTTTCTTATCAATATGACTGATCCATTGTATGGAGATATCATTTTGTATCTCTAGACCTTACGATACCAGCCCACTGCTTCTCGAGATGAACGTCACCGCATTCGCCACCAGGACAAAATTTATCTTATCCTGAATGATACCCTATACTACCATGGTGTTGATTCTATACTACGACGTTGCCTTACACACGAAGAGGCTGAGTTCATTTTAAATGATTGTCACGCAGGAGCTTGTGGTGGTCATTTATCTAGGTTGGATACTGCCCATAAAATCTTATGTGTAGGGCATTTATGGCCTTCTATTTTTAAATATTACATTGAAACGACTGAGAAATTCCCACCATGTCAATTGTTCACTTCCAAGAAACGCACAAATCCAACTCCACTCCATCCCATTGTAGCAGTTGGCCCCTTTGAAAAATGGGGCATAGACTTCATGCACTGTAGAACTACCTCATTCGAGGGGCATGGCTACATTATTGTGGTTGCGGACTATTTTACAAAATGGGTTGAGGAAATTCCCACATACGACAAAGACGGTAAGTCTATTGCACTATTCTTATTCAACCATATCATCGTGAGATTTTGAATTCCTAGGGCCATCGTGACCGATCATGGATCACATTTTCAAAAAAAAATGATGGAAGAGCTTAGTGTAAAACTAGGGTTTCATCATGATAAATCTACACCGTACTATCCTCAGGCCAATGGCCAGGTTGAGGCTATAAACAAAGTATTAAAAACATTGCTTCAGCGGATGGTAGGGAAAGTCAAGTCAAATTGGCATTTGCAACTTTTCTTTGCACTCTGGGCCTATAGGACTACTGTCAAAATTTCCATCGGTTTTACACCTTTGCAATTAGTATACGGGATGGAAGCTACTCTCCCGATAGAGTGTGAGATCCCTTCTTTAGAACTTGTTGTGGAACTATTGCCCAACACAACTATGGACGAAGAAAGATTCCTGTACCTAAAAAAACTTGATGAAACTCGATGTGATGTTTCCTTAGCTAATGAGGCACATAAACAAAGAATGAAATTTCAATATGACAAGACTATCCAACCCCGTTCCTTCAATGAAGGAGATCTGGTCTTGACCTATGACCAGAAGCATGACAAGCTGGGGGCAGAAAAATTTGAATCTATGTGGCATGGGCCCTATATTTTCAGTCATGTTTTAGAGAAAGGGGCATATGAAATGATTGATTATGATGGGATACCTTTGGGATAGCCCTGAAATGGGCTCTACCTCAAACTATACTATGCCTAGGTCATCTAGCATAGGGTCTTTGTAAATATTGTTTATAGTTTATTTTGTGTATTAGCTTTGAGAAGTGAGTCTTTTTTGTGATTCAAAATGTGTTTTCATAAAACCCTACTTATGCATGTATTTTTTCTAATGGACAGATGATTTCCTTCACTGGTTTTGCTGATGGTGCTAATCAATACATGCTTAACCTTGCATCAGCAGCCTGGGTACTATACTCTCCTATAAGTGAGCTGGTGATTTCAAAGGGTATTCTTCTAGGTCCCTCCACCAACAATCTGGAGGAATATCAAGTCGTGATCGGATTGTTGACAGAATCCCTAGCTAATGATGTAAGGCAAATTAGGGTTTACCTAGACTCCGAATTAGTTGTCCAACAACTTAATCGAGTCTACACCATCCAAAATCCCCTTCTTCTTTGTACCTTCTGAAGAGTTTGGTTGTTAGAGAGGTATTTTGAGCAAGTTACATATCAACACATTCTGAGACATTTAAATGCTGTGGCAGATTCCCTGGCTAACTATGTCCTAGATTGGCATATTGCTCATATTCAAAAGTCCATTTGAAACATAAAACAATACATGTAAATTCATAAGTAGATGATCATCTCACACATCACATTTTCCACATACACAACTGTAAATATAAAAGTTTGTCATATATAAAAAGTTGTAGCACCGAGATACAAAATTTGGGCTGAAGCATCTCTAGTTTTCAGTGCTCGTTCAGGACCATAAAAAGTTCATAATACATATATATATATATATATATATATATATATATATATATATATATAGGGAAAAATATGAAGCTTCGAATATTTCAGTAATACATATACAAAAATTGAAAATCAAGGCAGACTAATCCTCATTATGCTCATGGTAGCATGCGATGGCTTGGGCCACTCTATGGAGTAGAGTAGAGAACTGTCCAGAGACACCTGCAGTATGGCACTGGTAATGCCTAGGTACCTTGTCAGTAGTAATGTCATGGATTCCGATGGTCAATTGCCGCAAGTTCTCCTTGAGATCTACAAGATATTAATCAACTTTTAAGTGGTATAGCATCATGTCTCCGGTACCTATACACCTAGGAATAGGAGACATCCCTACTGGATGGATAGATCCAATGTCTGCATGAGAACATTTTTTATCTCAGTAATACAAAATAAAAATGAAATAAAATACAAAAAATTAAAAAAAAAAGTGGATAATGTCTCCTCTTACCTCAGTCATCCCATACTTCTCCCTCAAGTAGAACAAGCTTGGGGTCATCATGGAATTCTGTTCTCTCATAGGCATAGTCCTCCACCATGAGTAACAATTTCTCAACCAGTGAAAGAAGACAAATCCATAGCTAACTTTGGTCCCTCCACCTCCAAGGCAAGGCATGGTTGCAACCCATGCAAGCATCCTCAGATCCTCAAGCTCAAGCCTAGTAATGGTCACCTGTGGTCTCATGTGAGGCACCCAATGTAAGATAAAGGACACTATCACTGCTCTGTAGCCAAATTGCTTCAGCATTCCTCTTTTGAACTTGTTTAACTAATCCTTCATACATATGAGCATGCCTTCACACCAGTTGAAGAAAGTAGGCTCCATGCACTGCAAAGAATATAGCATATGTGACCTAGTGGTAAGGTGGGTAGACCTAGTGCCCGCCACCTTGCCGATAGTATACATCACTGTCCTTAACGGAAGATCTACTCAATATTTGATCTGTAGATTCCCTAATTGAGACTCTGTTCCTAGTGAGCAATGCTGATCAATAATGTCCTCCAAGGAACCCTCTCCTCCTCGTGCTCCAGATAGAACTACTAGGCTTCTCCTCATAGATAAACCGGTCAGAAAATAGATATCCTCAAACTCTATGGGTAGGATATGGACTCCCACCACAAAATTATCCTGGTTAAGATCCCACATATTTATGATATACTCTAGCAATCAGATAGTGCTTTCATCCTAGGTACCCGGAAATACTTCAGAAGCCCACAATTCTGTAGAGCCTCAATAGTGGCTAGATCATTAGCATCCTGGTTGTCTGGAACTTCATGTTCCCTTTCCTTCCAAATCACCATGATGTACCTGGAACATGAAAAATTTTCAATTAGAAAAGATGTCATGGCTAAAAGGAGTAAAAACATATAAAATGACAAATTATGAAGCAAGAAGAAAACATTAAAAAATTGTGTTTTTAATGGATTAGGGTTTTTTGTTTCTCATTTCCCTTGCAATGACACTGCTCCCTTTCACCCACAGAGCATTGTGGCACTGCTTCCTATGGCTTGCAGAGCGCTGAGCACCTTTCTACTGTGGATAGAGCATTTACGGTGCCTTTGTCCCATCTTGACAGAGCGCCATCAAGATCTCTTCCAAACGGCCAAAAACCCTACGGGGAGAAAATTGTTTCCTTCTAATACGGTTAAAAAACCTATTGGGACGGTTAATCCCCCATTCCACCATTTCAAGAAACACAATCTATCCTCTATCTTGCCTTTAAACAATTAAAAAATCATTTTAAGAACATGGATTTAAACAATGCAAAAGAAGTAAAATGACATTTGTTGAGCATAGAAGGGGAAAGAATCAAAGGCTTACCTCTTCTAAGGAGAATGAAGAAACAATGGAGTGAAGCACCCTTGCAAAATCACCGGAGGGAACTCTTTCTATCGATCACAACTACCAAAACTCACCAATGGTAAAAATATATTACCTACTCTTGCTATTTATAGAATATTTGGAGTTTTCAAAAGTGCATTATAATTTATTTAATTTTGAAATCCAAATTATTTTGGTAAAAGTGGGTTTTTATTTTTTACTTTCTATAGTTTTGGAAAAATGGTTTTAATGGTGTTTTTTGAGTTTTTTTAGGTCAATATTGGGTTATGGCTACAATGTAAGCTATTTTTGTCTTTTTTGAGCTTAGAGAAAAACTGAAAAAGTACTGAGCGTCGTTTTACACTTTTTACACGCTCATTAAAATTCCAGTTGAAAGGTGTCGAGTATACTTTTTCACCTTTTTAGACTCGTTAAAAGTGGATTATGAAAAAGGAACCTAGTCCGGGAGTTATATTTAAGTTCTTTTCAGTCTCCTCAAAACACAAAAATATTGCCAAGTGAACTTGTTACGTTCGCGCTTGTAAAATAATAAGAACGGTCGATTAGTCGAGGGTAGGTTATCTCTTTTTCAGATCGACTAGCCTTATTTACGAAAAAGGACCTTTTGGAGTCTTCTTAGTCATTTCAGATTCTCTAAACATGAAATGCAAAATTAGTTTGCTTTCATCAGACTCGTAAAACAAAACGATGAAAGACCCTCTTTCGGAACGAACCCCTCCTTTCTCAAGTTAGTGAAAAATATGAGATTGGACTTATTAGTTGATGAGCTTTAATGAGTTTTTGATACCCTCTTTGGACTCATAAAAATGAAAAGAGGAACTCACCTCTCAAGGTGGGGAAATTAAAGGAAAGGGAAATGGTTTTCATTTTTTTATATGGCAGTACTCTACAGTCCACTTTTGAACATGGAACCTGTCTGCATTTTCATATCTGAACAGTTGGGTTTTTAGCTTGTCTCCGAGTTGATCCACTTTTGTGAGTCACCTGACTCCTTTGAGTCAATTCAGAGAATACCTTGTCATATTCCTTGCATTACACCTAGTTCTATTCTTGTTTTAGTCAATGATGCCAAGTCATGTGTCGTGCCGTCAAAATTATTCAAAGGATGTCTCTCCCAAAAAAATAACTCCTCAGTAACTTCACTTGTACTTAAGAGTCAGTCATGTCTGAGTCAGTCCCATTACTTCAAATAAACTTTTGTTCCTAGTTTCATGTCACTGATGTGGGAATCATCATGGCCCTCCTATGACAAGACTATTCCTGTAGACTCCAAATCATTATCCAGGAATTAGACCTAGAAACCTAAAAAATACCTTGAAGCCTGCATGCCTCAATGGAAGGTTTTCTCATTTTCAATAGTAGGATTTCATCAATGACCTATAATTAGAAAATTATGTCAAGTGTCCGAATTCAGAATAGTTATTTTCACTTGGGATAATGTACTTAGATCCCTGGGGGATCATTGACATCAATGGTGATTTCCCTCACACTTGTAAATAGTTTACATCATTGGATGGTAATCAAGTGGTTTCTACCATGTTCGACATCAATACATTGTAATCACATGGTTATATTTGTATTGTTTGGGGATCGGAATGAAGACCCTGAGTGGTTAGACTTTCTCATCATAATTTCCTATCCTCAGGTTACGTTTGGAGATCATTTAGAGTCATGACACGGATCCACATTATATGTATGGCGGTTGTGTTCTATATCTAAGGTTAAAATACATAGATCTACTTTGTATTCTCCATAACTATGTCTTACATACTGTAGAATTGGTTCATGGATCTACAGTGTATCATTAGTATCCATGATATGGTCATCATCATATATCTGCAAAGGATTGGTCCACAGTTATAATTGGTTTGGATAAAGTTAGTTCCTGGTCCTATATGAGCTTATCTCTCTTTGCCTATATATCAGACATAAAACTTTGCAAACTATTTCACCTATCACTTTCTTCTAGCTTCATACTTTGGGGGACATTCTGTTGCACCTAGAAATATCACATTGCTTCTAAGTCTTTAGTAGAATTTCATATTTCCTTTCAACCTCTCATTAATCCTGATTTGAGTCAACTTGGTCACTTTTTTCCCATACCTAGAAGGGACGATGCCTTCATGTTTTTTTCACAGAGCACCAATGGCGCCTGTCTCAATTGACTCATAAGCTTCATTGTCTCCTTCCTTTGGAAAAAACCCTAGATTGGCGACATTGTCAGTTTTGCTACGAGCGCTAGTGGTGATAAAATGAGAAGAAAGAAGCCTCTGGAAGCTTCCGTGTGGAAGCCTCCATGGGGTTAGTTCCTATATGATTGGGAGAGGTGGAATTCACCTTCCTCACCTATAGGTATCTCATTCTATCCTTTTTCCAAGTCATATCTTGAGTTCTAGGCCTATAAATGAAGCCTTCATGAGGAGGGTGGAGGAGGCCAGAAAAAGCACCCTTATGCTGCTAGTTTGAAGTCTGAATCAGAGGCAAAGTAGAGTTAGCTTATGGTTGGAGAGGTCTTCATAGTCATAGGAGATATAGACATTCTTGTTGAGATCAAAGCCATCGACATCAATGGTTTTTGGTTGTACTTCTTTCTCATCCATATATTAATGCAAAGACATTTTCCTTTCCTATATTTGATTGCATTGATTGTAATTAAATATTATTGGATTCCTTGATCACCAATATGAATAGTCAATTTATCATGATGCTCTCATCTTGTTTGTTTGTCTTGTGATCTATTTTATAGGTACTAAACCATTGCAAGGAATTTTGGAGAGAAGACCAGTAGATCCAAGTTTGAGGTATATTGTTTTCATGTTAGTTGATTTGATTATTCAAGGAAAGGATATGTTGCTGTGTTCTTTTGTTCTGTAGTTGTGATTTACACTGTAGAGGAACAAGTAGTGTCCGCAATGATTGAGAATTCTTGATAACAGGATCCAGTTCCTTTCCAGCCTTAGTAGGACGACCATGGGGTCGAAAGATGAAGGCATCAATTTCACTAGACAAAGAAAGAATAAAACTTAAAGGAAATGGGTAGAAAGTGATTGTTCCTATTCATCCATCACAAGGTGAACCATGGACAGAACCTATAAATGAATAATTCGATGTCCGATAACTATACTGGATGAAAAATAATGAGGATTATTCTAAACCAAACATAAATGGAGAGCTTCACTTAGGGAACCCATATTTGGTAGGTTATAACTCAGATGCAAAATTATATGATTGGGAAATGGAAAATTATGAAATACAAGCAAGGTAATGTTGGACCATCCAATCCATTCCAAAAAAGAAAACACTAAAATGTTATTCTGTTTCTATAATACCAAAAATATTTGAAATAAAAGTTAGGGAATATCCATCCCTAGCATCAATGAAGAAAGAAACATCAAGTCAACTGTCACTTAGGTATAAACGATTGGAATCAGCAGTCCTTCACATTGAAAAAGTATCTAAAAATATAGGTGAACACGACTGACTTCAAAGTCTAGTCGAAACATTTACGGGACAAGCTTCTTGGTGGTGGGATACCCACCAGTCGAGACTACAAACATGGTCAAAAACTTCAACATAATTTGTCGAACGATTTGGAGGAAAGAATCTAACAAATCAAGCACAAATACCAATCTTTACATAAGTCCAAGATCCTCAAAAACACTTTGTTATGTGTGAAAAACAATGGAAAATACTTGGATATAAAGATGAACGAATATGGCTACACCTATTCTCATCGACATTGGATGATCTACCAAAAAAATGGTACAAAATGGAAGAAGCAGAAGGTGAAATGTTCTGATGGAACGAACTTGAAGAAAATTTCATCAAGGACTTCAAATTTATACCTAAAGATGACCAACAAGTCAAATCTAGGAAGCAAATATTTTTTTTTATAAAACCAACTGTTAGTAGTAGTTCGAAAGGAGCTAACAATCGACAAAACTCCTCATGTCATAATATTCGGTCAACTAAAGTACCACATTCGACAATACTTTGACTAGAAATAGAACATACAAGAGAAAAAAAAATTCAATCGAAGTCTGAAAATCCTGAAACAATGAAACTAATCAAAAAAATACTAAAAGTCGAATCGAAAGAAAAATAAGAACCTGAATGGATGACAGTAGAAGAATTCCCAGCATCATTTTCACAATTTAAAGAAGGAAGTAAAAAAATTAATGAATGCAAGGCGCTAGAGTGGATGGACGCAAAAATTAAAACAAAATAATTCAACATCTCTAATGATGATAGACCTAAACTTGCAAAAATCATAGATTAATGGAATGAAGAATATACAACAGAAATCTTCAACTTGCTAAAAGAATTTCAATACATCTTCACTTGGGATTATAAGGATATTAAAGGATTAGTTCAAGAAATGGGAGAAATTAAGATTGACATAAAACCCAATGCAAGACCCATAAAGAAAAGACCATATAAACTTGCTCATAAGTATAAATAAATAGTGAAGAAAGAAATTGACAATATGTTAGCGGCTGAAATTATCTACCCTATTGACCAATCAGAATGGGCACGTATAATGGTTGTGCAACCAAAGAAGTATGACCTGACACAACTAAGAATTTGTGTAAATTTCTGTGAACTCAACAAGGTCACTCTTATAGACCCATTTCTGATTCCTTTTGTAGATGAAATTCTTAATGAAGTTACAGGACATAAATGTTACTCATTTACAGATGGTTTCTCAGTTTATAATCAATTACTGATTGCCAAGGAAGACCAAAAGAAAAGAACGTTTGTATGTGAATTTGGTTCATTCTCCTACAAAGTCATGCCATTTGGCCTGAAAAATGCACCAGCTATATTTTCAGGAATAGTGGTTAAAGCATTCCAAGAATATATCTACAAAACAATGGCTGTGTATTTTTACGATTGACAATTTACTCTATGTTAAAATATCACTATAAGTGGCTGAGATTAATGTTACAAAGATGCCGAAAAACTCAATTATCCCTTAATATAAAAAAAAAATAAAAATTTTGTAACTCATATAGGAATTCTACTAGCACACATTGTATGTAAAGAAGGTATCAAGGCTGAATTATCTAAAATCAAAATCATTCTCGACTTAAAAACACCAGTTAATCTGAAACAAGTCAGAATCTTAGTGGCGCATACAGGGTATTACAGAAAAATTATTCGACACTATTCATACATGATATATCCCTTAGAATAATTACTAAAAGAGAATCAAGAATATGAATGGACCAAAGAATTTGATGCATCATTCGACATTTAAAGAAAAAACTAGTCGAAGCACCTATTTTATGATTTATGAATTGGTTGATGAAATTCCATGTACATATCAATGCATCTGGTATAGAAATCAGTGTGATATTGACACAACCGGGAGATGACAGAATGGATTATGGGATTGCATATAGTAGCAAAAAAATAGAATAAAGCTGAACGTAATTACTTGGCAACAGAAAGGGAAGCACTAAGAATGGTCTTCACACTTCAAACGTATAGACACTACTTCCTAGCTAACCCCTTTGTGTTTTACAATGACCACTAAGCATTGAAATACTTAGTTAATAAACCTTTACATCATGGTAGATTCTATCGTTGGTTACTTTTATTTCAATAATTTGAGTTCGAAGTCATAGTTTGACCGGGGAAAGCAAATGTCGGACCCAACCACTTGTCAAGAATCGACAAGGGGGAGGAACCAGCTGGAGTAGAAGATGACCTACCAGATGCACATTTGTTCAAAATAGAAGTTGTACCTTCTAAACTAGCAGAAATAACCCAATTCTTGGAAAATGGATAAGCACCAGAAGGAATGAGTGATAAAAAGAAGAAAATTTTAGCAATGAAAGTTGTACATTATAGCATAATAAACGATTTCCTCTATAAACTAGGTTTAGATGAGGTACTCCATCGATTATTTTTGGATCATGAAAGAGAAAGTATAATGCATGAAGCACATTATAGCCCAGCTGGAGGACATTTTTAGTCAGACACAACTGCTAAGAAAATCCAACAGCTAGGATTATGGTGGTTGAAATTATACTACAATTGTTGAATATTTGTAATTAATTGTGACCATTGCCAACGACTAGGTCGGCCTCTACCAAGTACCAAAATTCCTTTAATATCAATAAACCAAAGTATAACATTTGAAATTTGGGTGATCGACTTTATAGTACCATTTACATTACTTTCTAAAAGGACAAGAGCATGTTATATTATCACAGCAGTCCAATACGTCACTAAGTGGGAAGAAGCATAACCTATTTAAACCTACTCTAGTGAAGTAGCATCAAAATTTATATATGAAAATATTATGACTAGATTCGGTTGTCCACTGATCTTGATCAATGATCAGTGGTCACATTTTATAAACAAAACAATTGCATCTTTGACGAACAGTTTAAAATTGAACATAGAAGTAGCACATCATATCATCCTCAATCCAATGGTGCAATTGAAGCATTTATCAAAAATATAAGTGGAAGCTTAACCAAAATATCCAATACCGACAAATATTATTGGGACTAGAAAATTTATGTTGTCCTATGGTCATACAAAACAAGGTACAAATGATCGACATATTAGACACCATTTTGACTTGTTTATGGACGGGAAGCAGTCGTTCATTTTCACTTTCAACAACAAACACCAATAATTACGACATATTGCACATCGATGTCGAAGAGGCTAGGAAAGAACGAGTAATACAACTGTTGAAGCTAGAATAACATCAAATGATCACAATACAACACCAAGAGATAAAAAAACAACAACAAAAATATTGGCATGAACGAAATATTAAAAAAAAAACTTCTCAGTTGGAGACCTTGCATTTTTGTATAACAGTCGAGTAAAAGGAAAATATAAAAAAAACTACATATAGAGTGGATGGGACCATATATTGTCGAAGAAATAAATGCAAAAGGAACATTTTGACTGAAAACATTATAAGGTAGTGTATTTTAGAAACTTGTTAATGGTTCCCAACTAAAATTCTATGAAAACTGGAAAAAAAACGGTTATATAACTAATAAAAAAAATTCAAAAAAAAACAAAAAACAAAAAACTATAAAAACCTAAGACCAAATGCAAAAAGAAAACAATAGTAAAACCAATCTGATAGGGCCTTGGATGAATTCTTAGGAAGGAAGTAACATATTACCATTTGAAATATATAACAATGAAAATCATAATCATCGACACCACGAATACCGCCCATTCCACCGACATTTCTACAATCACAACGCACATCGACATAAAGAAGGCTCAACGGTCCAGTCAAGTCATAATGATCATCAACAAAAGGAGGGCCAAAACCAACATGCATTAAAATACCCCTCGACATATCATCCTTCATAGTCAAATCCGTCATTAATACCTCCATCTACCAGAGCTCCACCCACTCCACCCATTTCCACTATAAATACCACACCAGGTGAAGACTAAACATCATTCCATGAAGAGATAGAAAATCAAAGATACCAAACACCTGATACCAAGATACTTTTGTGTCAACCAGAAAATTCAACTGACACAATGACACCTAAAAACACAAATACAAGATCTAGAACGAAAAAAATGAAAGAGTTAGAAACAGATATAACTCCGCTGGTACACCGAACGGATACCATTCACAGTAAAAAAGTTATAGAAACATCATGAGCAATATTGTGGAAGAAAAATCAATACATGGTCATACAAATATGGGAAAATGATGGAGGAAGATCAAAAGGTAAGTGCAAGCACACTCCTCAGTTACATCAATGAATCTCTCATGGAAATTTTTGTGGGAACAAAGGACATCATAGCACAGTTCATTGTTAGATGATACCACAATGGAAAAATTTATTTTGACAGACCTGTCAAAATATCTGGAGACATAATCTATAGGATTACCAAGTTATTGAACAAACGATAATCGATACCTGTGATATCAAACCCAGGCCTAGTCTAAAAGCTAACAAGAACACTGATAGGAAATAATTCAACAAGACTAATAATTAGCCAAATTCAATATACCACACCCAATATAGTGGCAAACATTGTTTCTGCAGGTCTGACAAGAAGAGGGCGAGCTTTTGACTTAAAACTAGACATGTTGGAAGACATTGTGAATGTAGTAGGAAAAGGGAAAGTTTACTACTGGGAAGAGCACCTAGAAGAAATGATCAAAAACACTTGTGCAAAATTTCAAGAGGAGGTCACACCAATTAAATTTCCTTCCTTAATAATATGGATTGAAATGTACCATCTTCAACCTGTCAAAGATCTAGACTTCAATGAACCAAACAAAATCAGTATGTGGAATTTCAAATATTTTTTAATGGCTAGGAATCAATAGAAATTAGAGCAAGCCAAGATCTGGTTGGATACTTGGTTCCAAATATAAAAATAAAAATAGCCAGATGGAGGGTACCGCAGAATATTCAACGATGTCTCCCACTGATTGCACACATTCAACTAGAATTAGACCACACTTTAGTATGGTACATACAAGGGGATGGAGGAAAGGATGAAGCCCTCAAATTTTACCCATCAGTTGAAGACATCTTTATAGAGCTAACTCGACAGTCTAACATTAAGTTAGACATACCATCAATCACAAAGAAGGTCAATCAACCTATCATCAAACCCTTGACTAACCAGGGAAAAGAAGAGGACTATGAAGTACGAGTTTATATCAATACTTTTACTCTAGATGATAGTCCTATAGAATAATTTAACACTCTACAAGTTTCCATAATACCACCAACACAACAACAGGAGGAAGAAGTTTTACAGACAGATGAAGAGACCTAATCTGAGAACCTTCTTCCTGAATACACAATGACAAAAGAAAACATCCATCAACTAGCTGTGAAGTTGTCTAAGGCTCGACAAAAGAGGAATAATTTGGTAAAAGGAAAGGGGAAGTGAAGGATTTTACTTCCAGAACAATCAAATTATGAAGATGAGCTACATGCTAGGGCTACGCAAATTCTAGAGGATGCTGCTAAAAAAAGTATCAATGGAGGAACATTCAAAAAGTTCATCATAGAAGAAGTAAAGAAACCTCAAGAAAAGAAAGAAAAAATAGTCACTCCACCTGATGTTGATCCAGTTGATCTCACCTCCACCCCACCACTTCAATCCCCAATTCAAATAGTCAAAGAATTTTTATCAACTTTGACATCCATTACACCGACAACTTTCGTAAACCCATATTTACAAGCACTACCTGAAAACCTCTGTACCAGAGTTGATACAAATATTGACCTTCAATATTTCATTAACCATTTCCCACATATTTTTCCCACTGTTCAGCAACTAATGATAATGAGAACAATTATCATTTCATACGATCCAAAACAAATTCTAGCCATTCCCCAAAACCTCGACCAACTGTAAAGTTCCACACCAAAGCCACAAATCATGGGAGATATCAAATCCACTTTCCAAAGAAACCTAGATAAAACCACTGAGATTGTAGAACAACAAATCTTCCCATTTACTCCACAAGCCATTGAAAACCCCCCACTCCCTAACCCGATTGATTAAGAAGATGAACAATATATTTTTGAATATATTTTTTGACCTCAACTAAGTTGAATCAATAGAACCAAGCCAAGAAATGGTCAAGAATATAGAATCTGTCGAAGCCTCTGAAACTGTTGAGTCCCCATAAATTGTTGAAAACCATATGCCGATAGATTCCACACCGAATATTCCACCATCAACCTCCAAGCAACCACCACATCTCCCTTCACACACACTACCTTCACATACACCACCAATTACTGTTTCCCCACCAAAAACCCAGTTAATAAATCCTACTTTACCTAGAAACACCACAAAGAAAACATAGACCATACCTCTGCCAATAGAAGAAGCTAAAGTACAAAATAGAGAATAGGAGCGGTGAAGAAGAAAAACCAGAAAATAAAGAAAGAAAAAAGAAAAGGAAAATAAAAAACAATTAGAGTTGGCTCAGCATCAGATACCATCAGTTATTCACTTGGCTCAGTTAGGATCGACAACATCAGTTGACATGCAGAAGATAATAGAAGAGGAGATAGAATGACTAGTGGACACCATTAATAAGGAGTCAAGAATAAGAAGAGAGACAAGAAAAGAACAAATAGAAAAACTCAAGATAGACCAAACTAAATTCTTGACAAAGTGTAAAATTTTAACGAGGAAATTCATTTCAATCCCGGAAGGGGTTGACATAGACAAACTATTGGACAAATAATACCAACTGATTGAAAGTGTCGTCTTGAAATTTTAGGGACATCTACAAGAAAGGAAAGAATAGTAGGCATAAGAAAGTACTATATTACTGATAAATCATTATACATCATTTTCAGAAGTCTATGCCGTGCTGAGGGAGCATACCACAGAATCCAATGTAACAGAAGAAGTCTTGAAAAATTGGTTCACCTACTATGGCCAAGTGTTTCAACAGGTACGAGATACTCATGATATCAATAGTTCATTGCATGACCAAAAAGTTAGCATGGACGCAATGGTGAAAACAATTCAGGACTAGCTTATGCTAGAAATGGAAAATTTACAAACATTGGAGAAACAAGAACATCAATGGATTAGCCAAGATAGACCAATCCTAATCAGTCTCAACAAGATTTGTCCTCATATGCCAATATTACTCGAGACTTCCAAAGAAAAAGCATAACTTCTAGCACCCGACATGAGCAATATTTTGAACATAGACATACACCAAAAAGTGGAGAATTTGTCGAGTCTCACAACTCTAACCATAGACATCCAAATTGTGCTTCACACTTGGGAGGAATTCCAACATTAGTTGGAAATTACTACAGAAACTATTGTGGAATTCTGCAATCAGAAACAACCGTCTATCAGGCAACACAACCCATGAAAAAACATTATAGAAACTACTCAAGACATATATTTTGTCACTCCCTGCTTATTTGGGATGAAGAAAAAATTTGTGCTGGGGGAGATGTTGGAGGAGCTAATCAGCTAAGCCGACTAGACTCACTAGTCGACTGATTGTAGATTAGGCCAACCTCATAGACCATGTTCATTGGTTGAACTGACAGGTAGTTACTATAACTATTTTGTAAATGTATATATAGACTATTGAGCCAGATAAATATTCGGTTCGGTTTTGTTGTATGAACCCATATGTGTAATTGAGTAATATAATATGTTATTTTATCTAGCATTATTGTCTCTTGTTCTTTTCTTGATATATGATTCTTTATGTGTATCATTGGTAACCTTGCAATATGATTGATTACAACAATATCCCAAAGGAGAAGAGGAACAAGCTCAATCATTCTAGGAGGAAGGGAATATTCGTAGGATACAATAATCCATCAAAATCCTACTGAATATAATTCCTAGGATTCAAGAAGATCGACATCAGTAGAGATGTAACCTTTGATGAGGACTCGACATACTCCATATCCAGGAGGAAATCTATTGTGGAGGTCAAGGAACCTGAAGTAACGAGAGTCTGAGATACAACACTGGAATTGGAAATTCCAGAAGACCATGAATATCATGACATGGAAGAGCCTGTAGAGACACTTCATGAGAAGGACTCCCATAAAAAGAAACTTGTTAACCAAAAAAATCCCTCAATGAGCTTGACATGACCTACACCACCCAAAGACATCTATTTCACTACCCTCATTTGACCCCCACACCCTTGCAAAGGCTCAAAAACATAAAAAGGTTTTAAAACCCCCTAAAAACAGCCAAAATAGTTCTCATAAGGGCTAAAACCTCTGAAAAGGGGCTAAAACCCCTCAAAGGAGATTAAAATCCCCAAAGGAGCTCAGAATTGGGTGAAAGGGGCTTAAATCCCCAAAAAGGGGCTAAAGCCTTGACTAAGGGCTTAAAACCCTAAAATCTCTAGAAAAAAACTATAAATAGAGGGGTGGGGGTCACTCTCAAAAAATTCCTTCTCTCCCTATCGTTATGCTTCCCGTGTGAGTTCCTTAAGACCCTTTCCTCTCAAGCCATTTATCCCTCTCCTCCATAGCTCCATAAGCCAAAACCCCATTCCATAGAGAGGTGCTTCCAAAGCTAGGGAATGGTGGCCCATTTCCAGAAAGGATGAAGGTATAACCATGTGTTTTTGTTGATAGTTTATTTTTCTAGATCATGTTTATTTGCAGGTTTATCTTCTCATAGTTTGTTACAGGTTCTCCTCTGATTTCTTGTATCCATTTCTTATTTTTCTAACATTTCCTTGCAGGGTTTCCATGGCTCAGAGCTAACATTTCCTTGCAGGGTTTTTCATCCACAGGAACCCTACCCTTTTGTCCTATAGACAGAAGGTAGTTGTTCCTACTCGTATCTAGGGCAAAATCCTTGCTACAGTTTGGCAACCATACCAGGTCAATCCCACAGGATCCCTGGGTTGTTTTTCTATTTTTCCAGTTTTATTTTTGTTTTGTTAACCTAGTTTAAATTTATGTTAAATCTAGTTTAGATCTTAGTTTTTTTCATTTACAGTTCTAGTTGAGCCTCCTTAAGGCCAAACCAAGCCAGTTCGGCCATAGTACAAGTTATTGTCGATCATTCCCTGCTCAGATTTCAAGTTTTTCCACTTCATGGTCCAGATCGCTCTTATTGGGATAAAAGGAGCGACCAGGTCACCCATTTAGCCCCGAAAGGAGTGAATTCCCTCTCAGGAGTCAGATCTCTCATGTTTTCAATTTCTGAGGGACCCCCTCGCCTATTTTTGGAAAAAACTAGCGATCTCGTTGCTACATTTTCCCTGAAACAGGCAACCTGTCTCTCAGAATTCAGTTTTTAAGTTGTTAGGATTATCAGTGCAACTCAGATGTTACTGTCCAGTAGCTTGATTTCTTCTTCATACATTTTTTGCAAATTAATGATAGATTTGATTGGTTATCAATAGATTTGAATCTGTTTTAAGTAAATTAGTTTTCAGTTTTTAATTAAGGATTGGAAATTAACCCCTTTCCTAGCCCTTCCTTCTCTGCCCAGTCATCACCCTTCGGGGTATTCTGGGATAAGATGAAGAGCCAAGATTGTATCGTAATAGGCACTTCACTTGTATCGTATTCCCAGGGGGCCTCACGACATTCGCATCCTCCATGTTCACAAACCTTGCACTCAAAGAGTGATCTGAGGATCTGCATATGGGCTTAGTCCCATTGTGTTGAGATCCTAGCACTCTTTCCTAGTCGAAAAGGAATACAAGTGTAAGGTAGTCACCTAGAAAGCCTACAATAGTTTAGGTTCTTTAGTTGCATGTTTCAAGTTTTCTATTAAAAAATTCATTGGTTTCATAACAGGTTGCCCATTTTGTAATTTCTGTAACAAACCACAAAAACCTATGAAGCATTCATAAACCATAACTGTAGCCATAATAGAAAATAATCTAAAAATGGACAATCTTTCATACACTGAGCATGCACACAACCACACCAAGTAAGATAACGAAACTCAGTTCATGACGTTGATCCAACCATTAAAATCTATCAATTTACATTAATTCAAAATCTTGCAGTCTTTGTCAAAATAAGTCCCTCACTGCCTTAACCTTGGGAAGTGCTTGGGCTCAGCCCTAAAAATCATTATGAGGAGTACTACGGGGACCCCAAAGTAGCTGGTCGCTAAGAGGAATTGCTAAGCGAAATGGGAAACAACCCCTACTGATTGAATAGCACTCCCATGAGGAAAAATCCAAGGGCTGTCTCTTGGCAGTCTTGGTGGCTGAGTGACCACCTGAAAGCCAATAGGAAGCCACTGAAACCGGGGTCCAAAACGTCATTACCAGATTACACCACTTGATCTACCAACTAGACACAATTGATCCCCCACACTCTTCTTCATTCCTAAGAGGCGATCCACCACAGTTCGGGTCCTTGAACTAACATCATCGATACCACTCTTGATTACCCTCTACACCATCAGAAGGCCACACAGCCTCTGACTCAGACTTAGAATCATATCAATCTGAGCCAGGTTTACACATTGCACCATCTATCCCCATGGCTGGTGCAAACCCAGATCCACTTTTCAGCTTGGTGATTGGTAGTGGACCCATGTACATACCTCACACCACCATGAACACCCTTGCAAGTGGTCCTAGTACTGCCATGTAGAATGTTATAACTTAGCTACCTCCACCTGCACCCACTAGTTAAACTATCCCACTTGTCATACCTAGGGGCAGTGGCCCCTCCACTCACACTATCCCACTTACCATACTTGGGGGCAATGGCCTATCCACAAATGTGCCACAAGTACCCTTATTCATGCAGGTACATCATTTTCATGCAAACCCCACCACCATTGCTGGTCTGTCATACATCAACCTTGGGTCAAACCTCTCTTTCATGGCGCATCAACCTGCCTAACTTGGCCAGGTTAACCAATGACCCCATCTGTCATCAAACCTTTTGGCCTCCCATGCAAACCAAACTCCCCTCAGACATCCCTAAGTTTGAAGGGAAGTCAGGGGTGTTCCCTCAAAACTACATAATGACATTTCATCTATGGTTCTCATTAAATAGCATCGTAGATGACTCGATCAGACTTAGACTTTTCCAATGGACCCTCACAGGTGCGGCATCCGAGTAGTACATAAATTTACCACAAGCCAAGTACCCAGACTTCAACTCCTTGGCCTTTATGTTCCTGCAGTATTTCCAACTCCTTGTCAGATATGATGAAGGGGTGGAAATATTGCTATCTTGCCGCCAAAACACTGCGACCCACATCATCGACCACATCCATGAGTGGAGGTGACATCGTAGCCTGTGGAAGATCAATCTTGATGACAAGATCTTCCTTGATTGGTTCTTGAAAACATTACTGCCACTGATTGCCAAGGATGTCACTTCCAAACATCCCCAAATAGAGGAAGAGGACATCTTGAAGGCCCAACAGTTTGACCTCATTTACCCATATTCTGGATACCTCTCCACCATGATTCCATATGCTCCTTATGTAGACACCTCCTATCAGGATGCACTAGGGGCATTCCATGCCAAAGATGGAATCATAGGTTCCATTTCCCACAAATCACAACACCACTAGGCACTACCTATGATGCCACCACAACCAAGCAATACCCCTAGTGTTTCCTACCCAAACCAAGCTCCTGACTATGTAAGAATGATATCCCAATCCAGAGCTAGAACCTCTTATGCACAACCTGCACCACAGTAGGAAACCCATGCACCTAATTGGCCGACACAACAATATGTGGGGCAGATGCCCATGTTTATAGCACCCCCATCCCCCCAAGTCTACTATGCACCATGTGTGCAAGCCACTCAAACCCCCACCATAGCTTCGTGTGCTCCTTTGGGACAATTGTTTGCACAGCAAAACCATCCCACCCAACCAACCCCTAATAACCAACAAGGGAAAGCCAAAAACAATTGAGCAAGGAATCAATACAACAACCAACCATAAGGAGGCGATCAACAACCAAATCCTCCCAATAACACTGGGGTGAACCGACGAGCTCCAAACACTCAACAACTAAACCAACCTAAATGCAATGCTCCATTACACACAAATCAACCATGCAAACTATGCGACATCTATGGGCACTATACACATGAATTCCCCTTCATGGGTCATGCTAAGTAGGCCGTTCATAATGAATTTTAGCATGCTACCAATACAGAAACCCCATCTCAACCCAACCAGGAACCACCAGGACCTCCACCCATGGTGCTCCAAAACCCATTACCAGTCCAAGGACTGGTAGCAATAGCACCTTCTCCCTAACCCAATCCCACTGCCCCAGCTGCACCTCCGACATCATAAACAAATGTTCACCACCTGCTAGCCTTGACAACTAAAGAGGTCAATTTACAGACTAGATGAAATCAGTACGGAACTAACACCGAACCCATTGGCCCATTAACAGCATCCATGTCTAAAACAACCAATAAACCTCTTCATTTACCCCCTTTTCCCCCATGCCCCCCCATACAGTGGGTTTCTAACAATGTCACAGCTAGAGATGTTGTAATCTATAGCATCTTGGATGACTTGGCCCAAACACCTATAGCTATGTCCGCTCTTGAGGTACTTAAAACTTTCCCAACACAGCGGAAGGCCTTACTAGACACCCTCGGTGTTGTAGACCCCTCAGACTCTAAGCTGATCACATTTGACACAGAGAATGGAGAATCATGGATGCCATCAACCATTTCCTTCCAAATCCCAATATCCATTAGGAATTTGGTCATGCATCGGTGCATCATCGACGAGGGGGCATCCACATGTGTCATGTTAACCTTAGTCTGGCAGAAACTTAGGTCCCTAATTCTGCAACCATCCACTACTACTCTGTAGGCTTATGATGGCCACCCCACTAAAGCCCAAGGTATCCTCCCCCACGTTCCCATCACATTAATTGGGAAAATAGTATTGATTGACATAGAGGTTGTGAATGCTTAGTTGGACTATAACCTTCTCCTCGAAAGAAGTTATATGTACACCATGAGAACCGTAGCATCAATTGTTTTTTGTCTCATGATATTCCCTTACGATGAAAAAATTGTGACGGTTAACCAATTAACTTATCACGATCTACAAGGGCTAACCGCACCAGATAATTTTATCCCTATGGTCAATATCGTCAATCCATAAGGGATAATAGCACCATCCAACATTATCCCTTTGTTCAACACCATCATCGATGACATACTCGCCACCCCATTATTGAATGTGGGCCCTGGGTTGTTTTTCGACACCACCATGATGACCTCCTTCCCCTTAGCTTCACCACCATTAACACCAAATGATACTATGGATTTGTGAATGCTCTCATTCAGCACTGCTACACCTAATCATCAATCGCAGCTGCAGCACTAGCAGTATCAGCAACATCATTCGTAGCTGCAACATCATCTGAAGCCGCAACATTATGCGTAGCCGCAACACCATCCATAGCCACAGCATTATGCGCAGCTACAACCACAACCCCATCCCCACATGCAACCATCAGGGAGTTATTTGGGATCCTCCCCAATCCACACAATTCTCTTCCTATTTCCCCCACATGGTGTCATGAGTAAGCCAGTAATGGCTACCTTAAACTTACCCAATTTCACATTAGGGATTCCCATGTGGTACCTCGATCCACCGGTCCAACCTTTGATGCCCCAAGTCATCTTAACCCTTGTGCAACCCATTGTGGTAGAATCTCATCCCCCACCCGGCACACAAAAACCAACCACTGCACCCACAACCACATCGCCCCACCCAAAAAGGGTTAGGGGAAAGAAGACAAAAGAAACAATTGAACCTAGGTAGATCCTACCTTGCACCGTCTGTGAAGAATAGGGCCATGCAACTCAAAATTTCCCTAATATTCCCATGATCTGTGCACATTTGGATGTCATGGATACAATAGAAAACATCCATGTGGTTGAACTCCCAAGTGGTCCAATAGTGAAAAAGAAGTCGTCGAGAACAAACCATGCTTGTGCCCTTTGCAGATTGTATAGACACTATTCTCACCACTTCCAGGACTTTGTCTGAGTTTTGAATAGCCCTAGCCAACCTTTGACAACATTCCCTTGAATCTGAGATCACCTTGATTGAAGAAGTCCACCCCCACCTCCTTCTTTAGAAACCATGTGCATTTACATGATGTCCAATTCCATAGACCCTCTTATCCCCGCAATCATCGACCATCCACCAAACCTATCTCACCGTTTCTTTCACAATGACAAGGAGATACTTGAAGCCTTAACTGCACCAGAATGCCCTTGGAATGACATTCACCACCACTCGTTCTTCCTCCCCAAAGAACTTGTATCACAGTCTAACTAATTTTCCATTGAAACAAAATATTTCATTCATGGAAAAGTTGATTGGTTCAAAAATCTCATCCCGACACCAGACGCCTTTGAAGAAGGGAACATGGCCTTACCAACCTATAAAATTAACATCTCAACCAGTCCTGAGATGGTTGAGGAAATCATGGTGGGGGCATCCTGCTCCTCGAAAGAAGTCACTTCCTACAAAGCGCTCTTCCAATAATTCTACGACATCTTTTCCTGGTCCTACATTGAAATGCCCAGGCTAGATCCATCCATTGCAGAACACAACATGGACAAATGGCCTGATGTGGTTCCCATGCACCAAAATCAACGATCCATCCATCCTTCCATAGCTGTCATTGTCAAAGACGAAATAGAGAAGCTGTGTATGGTCGGCTTCATTTACCCCATTGCTTACACCACATGGGTTTCAAATCCTATTCTTGTGAATAAACAATAGGGTACCATCTGCATTTGCATAGAATTCCGTGATCTGAATTGGGCGTGTCCCAAAGACAACTTCCCAACACCCTTCATTGATCAAATTATCGATGCGTGCACCGGACATGAGGTCTTTTCCTTCATGGAAGGATTTTCTGGATACAACCAAATTCAGATCCGGAAAGAAGATCATTACAAGACTGCATTCACAACCCCGTGGGGCACATTCACATATCGAGTAATGCCCTTTGGTATCAATAATGCTAGAGCCACCTTCCATCATGCCATGAAATATTGTTTCCATGACCTCATCCACATCATGTTGGTTTATCTTGACAACCTCATTGCTTGGTCATAGAAGCAAACACAACACATGGACGACTTGCGATAAGCCTTTCTGCTATATTGCAAGTGCAAAATCCAATTGAACCCTTTCAAGTGTGTTTTTTGTGTCCCAAAGGGCCATCTCCTAGGGTTCATCATGTCTCACAAAGGAATGAATGCTGACCCTCTCAAAGTACAAACCACTTTCCCACTAACATCACCCCTTTAAGTGATCAGTAGTATAGCTTGTAACATAGTCTTGTCCTTTTTTGTTTTACACATTTTTTAAAGTGAGTCTTATGTATTGTTTCCTTCATTTCTCTAGATGGATCCTACCTCGGTTCGATACATTGGATTTGCTGACGGAGCAAGCAGATGGTCTCCAAATCTCGCCTCAGCTGCATGGGTCATCTACTCCCCGTCGCATGAGTTGATCCATATCGACGAAATATGTGTGGGCATTGCAACCAACAACCAGGATAAATATGATGGTGTTAATGGCCTCTTGGCTACCTCCCTCCAGTTGAGCATCTGCCATCTCGATGTCTTCTTAGAATCCTAGCTGCTTGTCTCCCAGTTGAACAACTATTACCGGGTACATGATCCTTTCCTCTTTAGAAAATTCCTGCGCACTAAATAGATGGTTAGAAAATTTGAATCCATCACATTCACACAAGTTCCCAAAAAACCCAATAGTGTAGCGGGTCAAATGGCTAATGACATTCTAAATTGGCACATTCATCATCACACATAGGAAACATACAAAAATAAATATCATGCATCATCACAAATAAATATGCATACACATGTAAAAACACATCATATAGTAATTTCATTCACATCATCATAAAAAGGCTTACATATAAAACCATAAAAAGTGCATCCACGCGTGCCAAATATATATATATATCACATGTCCAAAATATGTCCAGTACAAAATGAGAAGCTACATATGCTT
Organism: Pseudotsuga menziesii; assembly: GCA_001517045.1. Lineage (NCBI taxonomy): Eukaryota > Viridiplantae > Streptophyta > Pinopsida > Pinales > Pinaceae > Pseudotsuga > Pseudotsuga menziesii. The sequence continues at coordinate 1,435,373 of LPNX010642172.1, read as the reverse complement.
TATTAGTTGAATATACATCACGATACAAAAAATCCTAAGTGCACCAATGCACTAGGGGAAGCCCCACTAGCTCCTAGTCCAACCCAGACTCATCCTCGTCATTTGGCTCACTGTCATCCTCCTCCTCATAGGACTCATCATCCTCTGCAGGAAGATCCCCTCGCACCTCTCGATGAACATAATCACAAGCCACCGCCATCCTCCTCATCATAGAGGTCCACTTCGGAGGCACACTGTGAATGGCGGCAATCAGCTCATTGTCCAAGTGCTACCAACCTATGTCAAAAATCCCCTCCACAATCTGCTCCAAATGCAAAATAACAGTGTTCACCTCCCACCACCACCTACAAGGGTTCCCCACAGGGACCGCTGCCTCCGCAATCATGACCACCCAACTCTTATACCTGAATGGTGGGAGAGGACCAATATCTTCATACGCAAACAAAGATTCCATCAGTCTATGCATATAATCATACAACTACCAACCAACTAAACTACTCTATGTATAAATATGAACACAAAAACATCACACACACATACCAGCTGGTCCCCACGCCTGGCCTGGAGGTCGGGGTATCCCTGGGTCCTCATGATAGTCCATATCTACATACGGGTACTCCTCAATAACCACTGGGAGCTGCTACCACTGCTCTAGCAACTCCTCCGTAAAGAAGCATCCCACTCTGTTGCCACCCTCTTGCACCATCATCTGACCCCATCTATGCATCCCCGGCTCCCGTAGACTACTATCCCGCATTGCCTGATGTGGACGCGGAGTAGGTACTTTCTCAAAAATGAAATCACATAAGAAAGAGTCAAAACAAAATCCTCCCCCAGATTCCCTTGCATGGTTCAGCTGACACTGAACCGCCAGAAGGTACATCTGGGCCCACTCATAGTAAGTGGCCCTCATGGCATGCTCTACCATCTGTAGCTGCCCTCCCGATATCTTATGATTCCTCGTGGAACCCAAGACATGAAGTATCAATGTCGCCACAGCCTGTGTTGAAAAGTCCTCAATATCATAGGTCAGGATGTGTGTACCACACACATATGCAGTAGCGTAACAGTGCCTATCACATAACTCCTCCAACCTCTCCCCATGAGACAATACTGGCACCAAGTCACCAATGACTCCCAACATTGGGGGCCTAGTCAAAATATACACATCCAACAGTGTAATCTCAACATGCTACCCCTGGATCATGAAATCCTCCTCCCCAATATCCCAGAAGCTCACCAGATTCTGCAGTAGTAGATGTAAGCTCTTCATTAGGGTAATCTGCATGAACTTCAGCAGCCCACAATGGGACAATGCACCACGCACATTCCTGTCTCGTAATGCCTCTTCCTGGAGTTTTTTCAAGTTTCTCTCATGCCACTTAGTCTCAAGAATACTGCACAAGCATAACATAACTATCAGCCATAGATTTCAGTGAAAAGGCCACCCAAGGACTAGGTCACACCTATCAAGCCAAAAAGAGTTACCAAGTCACTCAAAATAGCCTCATAGAAGCAATTGAGTTGCACATTTTAGCCTCATAGGAGCGACCTCATATTGCTCCTTTCTTTCCAACAGGAGCTACCCAGACGCACTTGTTCGGGCAGAATGAGAGACCCAGTCGCTCCTATACCCACAAAAAGTGCGACTTGGCCCGTAGAAGCCCTAGTAGGCTCATAGAGGGCCCTTGAGTGGGAAAATCCAAAAAGTAAACCACTGAAAAAGATAGATTTTGCAAGAGCTCTTACCTGCAAGTCACGGATCTTGAAACCGCTGGTCGAAATGGGAGAAATCAGCAAAAGAATTTTGGGGACCACCTCTCCAACTCTGTAGTGAAAAATGACAATGACACTTCACAAAGTGGTCCCCACCCATTTATAGGTCCCATTTGACCTATTTTATTCCTTTTCACATAACAGGGCCATACAAAGTCCGTTTGGGATGTCATTCGCACCACCGGTTTCGGAATTCCATCCTCTATATTTTAATGAGACCATCGTATCATGTTTAACAAGTAATTTTTGGGGCCACCTCCCAAGAGTTACCTCAGTTTATGTACCACATTGTGATTTAAGTGTCTTCAGACCTGTACTTGCATCAGACTTTCTTATCGCAACTCATGTAGGATTCCAGACCATCTCTCGAAAGGCACACCATTTTAGTATTTCAGTATATAACTGTCTAATCCATCCACTGCAACTCACGCAGGTCCCCGTACCACTTCCTGGAGAGTGGATCATTTATTTCACATACATTTGGCATATAACTATCTCTGGACTTGCACTCACATCATACGTAGTCTAGTCCATCCACCACAACTCACACAAGGCTCTCCTCACCTCTATCCAAGATTGACGTCGATCTCCATGCCTTTGCTGCACCGAATCGCATGCATCTATCATGATCTATCCCCTGCATGTGAAGGTATGTTCAAGAGACACCTACTCCATCCATACTACATGGATTACCTTTGGACAATTGTCCATTGTCTCGAGATGGGGGCACCATTAGTGCCCCCTGGATCGGTTAACCATACCATAGTTTTCGTTAACCTCTTTTCTAACTCCTAGAATAATGAAAATATTATCGAGTGCATCTCCTTCCTTTTTCCACTCTTTAAAGTATAGGAAAGGGCATCTACATCGTCTCATTCATCTCCTTTTGTGGACTATGTAGACTACAATATGGAAAGGACCACCTTGGCACATTCAACCCAAGACCATTCCCCTCTGCATCCTTTTATGCTTTCTCGGGAAAAGGGGCTGAAATTTATGAAAAAGCTCACCATGGGTTGTCATTAAGCTCTTTTCCAGCCTTCTCATCAAGAAAATATCACTGAGCAAACTTGGTCTCTTTCATGCTCGTAAAAGTATCTGAATGACCGTCCAGTCAGTACATGCTTAACCTTTTATGGTCTGATTGGACTACCCATGGTAAATAAGTCTCTCATCCCCTAAAGGATAGGAGAGCTCTCCTGTGTACACTTTTATCGTTTTTTCTAGAAAAGGAGACTATAAACGAAAAATATCCCCCATTGGATTCTTCTTCATGCTTTCAGACTCTCTAAAATTGAAAGCAACATCGAGCATTCACTTTCTTGGGCTCAGTGAAAATCTACGAGATCGTACCACAATAATGTATTTAGACACCACCCCACATATAATAGTTTGGTAGCATTCCCACTTTGGGACGCATTTGTTTAGAGTATTATGTGATGTGTCTTCCTTGGATCCCATCAATACCAAAAGTCTCTACCTCCCCCAAGTATTTCACATCTGCAGTTACATTCCCAGTATTATAGCTATGATCCCTTTCTCGTGNCCCCTTTCCCCCCCCCCCCCCCCCCAATCACTGGGTCAATCCTTAGATTGTCTCACATCTTGTGGTTATCTCCCTCGTGCTTCTGATCAAGGAAACACCATTTCCTTGGCCAGTCGCAGGTCTCCCTCTATCGACAACAACACACATATATCAGAGGATAGACCTAGAAGTCCCTATATCCTGGTTTCATTAACCTCATTGATGAGTTCCCTGGACCAATTGAGAGGAGTCCTTAGTTCCTCTCAGGATGGTTGTGTCTCATGTGCTCCACTACAGCTACATCATCACATCATTGACATTCATATAGGCTATTGGTCCATGGAGTATTCTATTGAAGACCCTAGATGTCACCTGGCTCTAGCACATTGGTGATTCTATTGAGGGACCCAAATAGGTTCATGTCCCTTATGATTTTTGGGTTGCATTGGAGATAGTGTTCAGAAGCTCTAGCAGTGCTTCTATATAGATTTATGATTGATGAAACATATTTGTACCATAGAGACTCTGACTCTTTGTCAGTAAGTCCCTACAATTATGAATTGTTCCAGATCCAGTAGACCATCAGTCATGAAGATATAGCATTCCATGAGAATTCCACGGGTCCAATGTAGCAGTTCTTCAGATCAGTATTGTATTCATCCTCTTATCAAGGAAAGCACTATTTTAAAAATAGTTGTACATGATTGGCTCTTGCATTTTAGATCTTAGATCACATTATTCTTTTGACATCGTTACGAGCATGGGGATGCTCGCCTCATCCATATACATGTCACACATTATTTGTATCTCACCCATTGATGGTAACCATATTAATACAAAAACCAAAAGCCACCGTGCCTAAACCCAGGAAGCACCATTTCTCCCCAGAAAATGTTATGATGTTCATCATCCATACGATGAGTTCCTTCCCTCACACATTATGGGGGGATTTTTTAACCCAAAAAATACCTCAATGAGATTTACATGACCTACACCACCCAAAGACATCTATTTCACTACCCTCATGTGACCCCCACACCCTTGCAAAGGCTCGAAAACATAAAAATGGCTTAAAAACCCCTAAAAAGATCCAAAATACCTCTCATAGGGGCTAAAACCTCCAAAAAGGGGCTAAAACCCCTCAAAAGAGCTTAAAATCCCCAAAGGAGCTAAGAATTGGGCGAAAGGGGATTAAGTCCCAAAAAGGGGGCTAAAGCCTTAACTAAGGGCTTAAAACCCTAAAATCTCTAGAAAAAACAATAAATAGAGGGGTGGGGGTCACTCTCAAAACATTCCTTCTCTCCCTATCATTATGCTACCCATGTGAGTGCCTTGAGACCCTTTCCTCTCAAGCTATTCACCCCTCTCCTCCATAGCTCCATAATCCAAAACCCCATTCCATATAGAGGTGCTTCCAAATCTAGGGCATGGTGGCCCATTTCCACAAAGGCTGAAGGTATAACCATGTGTTTTTGTTGATAGTTTAGTTTTCTAGATCATGTTTATTTGCATGTTTATTTGCTAATAGTTTGTTGTAGGTTCTCCTCTGATTTCTTGTAGCCATTTCTTCTTTTTCTAATAGTTTCTTGTAGGGTTTCCATTGCTTAGAGATAACATTTTCTTGCAGGGTTTTTCATCCATGGGAACCCTACCCTTCCATCCTATAGATGGAAGGTAGCCATTCCTGATCATAGCTAGGGAGAAATCCCTACTACAAAACCATCATTGGAACAGGAGATAATACAAGATGCATAAAGGTATGGAACTTCAGAAGGGGTGCATAGATAAAGGAAAATATCAAAACCTTACAACAACTATGTGTCCCTCTTGTGTGGCATGATTGACATGGAACCTTCCAACTATGAAGAGGCTACAAAAAAAAAGAATGAAAGGATGCCACGATCAAGGATTATCAGTCGATTATGAAGAATGATGTTGGGAGATAGTTTCGAGACTGAAAAGGAAGTCTATCATGACTTTTAGGTGGATCTACAAGATCAAGCATGCTACATATGGTAGCATCAAGAAACAAGAGGCAAGGTTCATGGCATGAGGCTTCTCATAGAAAGAAGGCATATACTATGAGAAAATATTTGCACTCGTACCAAGGTACACTTCCATTAGATCTATAATTGCATTGGATGTCATTATAAGATAGAAGATACACCAGATGGACTTCAAGAAGGCATTCTTCAATGGTGTAGTCGAGGAGGAAGTGTACGTAGAACAAACACTAGGATTCAAGACACATGACATAAAGGCTCATGTGTGCAAATTGAGGAATTCCTTGTATGGATTGAAATAAGCACCCATGACATGGTACGATAGGATGGCTAGATTCTTGATAAGCTTAGGATTTAGTAAGAGTAAAATGGATTCCAACCTTTACTTCAAGGTTGAAGGAAGAATGCCAGTGGTTCTCTTGCTATTTTTCGATGACCTTGTTCATGATAGTAGAAGATGAACTCATTGAATATGAAAATAGGTGACTTGCTACTAAGTTTGAGATGAAATAACTAGGGATGAGGCACTACTTATTAGGCATGGAAATTGGGAAGAGTGCGGATGGGATTTTCCTTAGTCAAATAAAGTATGTAGTGGAGATTCTGAAAAAATTCAGAATGCTATAATGCAAGGTGATAACCATACCTATGGAATCGAACTTGAATATTTTGTGTGATGCTTCATAAGAGTCAGTTGATGCCACAACATATTATTAGATGATTGGATCATTGATGCACTTGACAACTATGATACCAAACACATGCTTTGTAGTGAACACCCTAAGCCAGTTCCTAACAGATTTGAGACAAGTTCACTGGGTTGTTGCAAATCACTTATTGAGGTACCTGAAGGGTAGAATCAAGTATGGGATCAAGTATGATGTGAATCAGAAGATTAACCTTCATGGTTATGTTGATTCATATTGGGCAAGTAGATCCACTTATAGAAAGAACACTTCGGGTTTTTGTTTCATTTCAAAATCTAACATAATCTCCTAGTTTAGTAGGAAGTAGTCTTGTGGCACACTAAGTACAATCGAGGAAGAGCATGTTTCATCTTTATTAGGTAGTTGTGACGTAGTATGGTTGTGAAAGATACTGTCCGATTTTCTTGATATCCAGTTAGAGCGAATTGTATCTTCTATGACAACCAAAGTTGTGTGAAGCTATTGAATAACTCGGTGTTCCATGACAAGTCAAAGCACATTGAGATGAAGACATAATATATCTGTGATATGGTGTAGAGAGGAGCAATGAAGCTCAATTATGTGACAATAGATGAGCAGATAGCTGATGTATTCACCAAGCCTCTAGCCAAAATGAATTTTGAATACTTTAGAGAAAGACTTGGTGTTACCTAGAACAAGACCCCTCAAAAGAGGTGTTGACACAGATCTATTGACAGGGGTTCACACACTACTGACACCTCTTTCACCACGATCTCCCTCAGCATGGGCCCAGAAAGGCTCTACCGTGTCTAGCAACACTTGTGAAGTAGATGAAGTCTCACTTGATATGTTCCAAGGAGAGCTGCAAGAACCATGTTTCCACAGTAAGGAGGAGGATTTGTGCACTTATTTTCTCTCTGTCACAATGTTAACCAAATATCCAGGAGAGGGTTTAGAATAAATCATTCATATATAGTTGCATAAAAAACCATTCGGATCAGAACAAATCATCTTATTCTTTTCACATAGAGATCAAAAAGTATGGAGCCATTCATTATGCAAAGGTATCTCATCATTCATAAACAAAAAACATATTGCAGCAGTTAATCATTTAGATCCCATCCTCAAAACCATAAAAAAGGAAACATAAGATCATAGATGAAGACACAAATTTTCCAACATCATCCGCCCATGTCATATTACTTCGCAACTCAAAACATGTTTCAAAACTACATCTCCATGTTGATAACCTCAGTAGAAGAATTCGCAAGACTTAACAACAAATGCCAAAAATATAATCTCTTCGACAATGAATTCATAAAAATTTCCTTTATACTACACTAACAAGTATTTATATAGGCTTATGCCTTTACAAAATTGTCCACATATGACCAACTACCTAACTAACTCCGATAAAAAATTATAAAATCATGACCAATCCAACCCTTGTTGACTTCTTCACCTTGTACACTATTCTCTAACTTCAATTTCTTATGCACCATGTGCATCCATATCGCCTTCCAATATTACCCCAACACAATATTGTGGTTCTCCCTCGAGCCACATTGGCTGGAAATTGTATGAGTGTTGATCTAGGCCTTGAAGTTGTTGTACTCATTTTGCACTGCATCAACTACTTCCTTTGCTCGGATACAAATATCTAGAAAATCATCTGCATCCTCCACCATCAGATTCTCTATTATATTTTCAGCCACATGCTTGCATCCCTCATTAGTAACTTGTAGTTCTTTCACAGCCTTCATTTCCAGCTTCTCATTGATTTCCTAGCATTCATCCAGTTGGGTTGCTCGGTGCTGATGTCGATCTCTTTCTTTGTTGGCTCTCTTCTACAATGTCTTCAACTCTACAACTTTTATTACTTGCACCATTGGTGGCATTATCTTGAGAAATGCACGTATCGTTGCTAACTGTGCCTCTGCTTCCTGGAGTTGCACCTGTAGTTTTTGTAGTTGCTCGTCTTGAACCACACTCATAAAAAACTGTGTAGTTTCATTTGCCAACTTCTCGGCCATATTCTCATAGTCTTCAGCTTGTGTCACTGCATCCTCAATGTGTCCTTTGCATATGGTGAGTTGTTCTAGTGGTGTACTTGGTAACACTTATGCTTGTATCTTCTCATCATCCCACTTCAAATATGTAATGATTTCTCCAAGGCACAAAATATTTTTCTCTGTGAACATTTCATCTGTGATGTTAGGGATTTCCTAACATGCGACTGCAAAAAAAATTTCTATTCACACTCTGTCATCCAAATTTGTTTCCTTATACCTTGAATATGCATCCTATGCTTCTCTCATGCACTTCATTTGTTCATTTATTGCTTCTACTTGCTCATTTGATTTAGCAAAGTGATCACAGACAATGGCCTCGTGGGTGGAGAACTCCTAGCCCGCAGTCTTCTGCAATATGGCAAGAATGTGGGTAACAAACCCATTGAAATCAAAGATGATAGTAGGAAACTGGTGTACTAAGGTATCAAATTCCTCACTACTGGACTCTATCGATCGTGGTGGAATTTGAACAATACAGACCCTTTTTCTTGTAGTGATCTCCAATGCTCTGTGTGTCACATCAACTTAAAAAACAAATTCTAACACTACATTTTTCAATGTAGATATAAAATATTTCACTTGGTGAAAGAACCCAGTTGAATGGTATTTCAGTTGTGCCTCGCTTGCACTTTTCGCAGTTGTGACCACAATTATGATGCAATCAACCTGATCCTCCACAATTCTTTCGATGATGCTTCCTTCACCGTGCTCATGTATCATCCTTGTTCAGCCTTACTCAAATATTCTTTTGGACTCAGAATCTTTCAAAGTCTTGGATGAATCCTCTTGTAATTCCTTATCACTTTCCTGTGTCTGTGCCTTCTCTACCAGTGCGTCGGGCAGGGGACTTGCCTCAGTATCCCACAAATACTCAGTGCTTACTAGGGATTTCTGCTTAGCAAGAAAAGCAACAATGATTGCATCCATCTCATAATTTTTCAACCTATATAGGGTAGTAATCCATTTCTTGTCGCTATCCTTGTGTGTTTGAATTTTTCCCATCGAAAAACTGTGCGATCCTCTGATATTTTTCCATTGCTCCCTTAGTCATAGGTGGAACCTTTGTTGTTGTATCATGTAGTGCATCCCAATAGAGATAGATTTGACTCATGTTATCAACCAATTGGTCCCTCTAGTTGATATTTACCACAAATTCTAATACCTTGTGGCCTTACATTCTTAGGTGACTTTAACTTCCATGCCTTGATAATATTTGGGCTCCATCCATGCGACTAGTGGAATCAAAATCAACAACCATGAATAGGTGAAGGGGTTCTTACCTTCTTGGAAGAGAATCACATCCTCTGTAAATTGATTCAATGAAAAGAGTGTCCAATCTATTTGTACACCTTCTTCACACTACTCTGTGCATGCAATGACCCTATACGTACATTTGTTTTATCAATTTTTCTGAACCATTTTCATTGCCAATATCTTCGCTGTGACCTAAATAGCTCCGTCATTGATTGTGCTAATGAAATAATCCCTCTTGTCTCCAACAACATCATATTTCTTCTTTAACTTGGCCCCCAGTCACTTGTCATTGTCCTTTCTACATAAGTACTACAATAGATCTCCCCCCTTCATAGGCAACCCCATAACTTTAGAAATTAATTGAATGGTAACTACAACTTTGGTGTAGAGCCATAAATAAATGCCATGGAAAAATACCAATTTTTTATTTACGCAGGAGTTGGCCTCTCTCATTCGACCAAACAGTGGTATATGTATGAATCCTAACAACCTTGACCTCTGCAACCCCATGGCCCACTGTTGTGGCATTCGAGTAATAGGTCCTCCATCTCCTTGTTCTTGCAACTTGAATGGATTGGATGTACATTCTGGATATGCCATCAGGTTGATATAATTGTAGGCCATTTTTGTCAAAAAATGACACAATGTTGAGTGTCAGGTAGATTCATTGTGGTATCGCAGGAATCTTTACAGTATATTGTTGATTCTTCATTAGATTTACTTGTGACACACCCTCCTTTCTGGGTGGGATAAATCCAAGGATTTCAAAAGTAGTGACACCCTTTCATGATATAGAATCTTCTCCTCCAGTGGTCGATGGTTTGACCTACGCCTCTACTTCTTCTTTCGTCCTGGTAGAAATCCCCGTGGTCCTCTTCTTCTATGAGGGAGACTTGGGGAAATTTGCACCCCTCTTATTTTGGAAAATGTGTGGTGGTTCCTACTGAATATTTGGAATTTAATCTTTAATTGATGTTTTTACAGGTAGTGAGTCATGAACACTACCACTTGAAATGAATTGGGCCATTGCTGCAACTCTATCACACGCAACCTCACAATTATGATCTGTTATCTCGTTGTGTTATTCTCAGCTCAACAATCACAATGGTTTGTCCAACTCCCCCCTATCAATTCTTTTAACTTGGGAGCACATGTGCAAAATATTTCTAATCATCAAGACCAAATATTCCAATGATTAACCGAATTCGTCGTTGATCCTTCCGATCTAACAATATGATTGCCCATAAATATGCATCATGTCCAGTTGTGTTGTCGCCTGTCTAGTTTAAATAATACATTAAATGCCCGATTTGACTGTATTGCATCCCCACAAACATCTCCAAACTATTTTTCATGTGGTGACTTTAACTATTTTCCTTTCACTTCCAGCGGCTTTCAGTTCAACAGCCTCCTCTATAACAAATATTACATTTTTTTCCTTCTTCTGTGCAATACCTTAAGAATCACTCCGCACCTAGATATACTGATAGGGATTTAGCCATCTCCCATTCACTAACTTAGGTAGCATTCCACCATCTAGATACTGCAACTATGCCACACCTCCGTCGGTAATGAAATGAAGGACATAAGATCCTAACAAATGCATTTGCAACTTACATGGGTGTTTCACAAACTTACTATGATAGAGGAGAACCATATATCCTTGTTGGAAGTTATTGGATTTGATGTGTCGATCATGAAATGACTTATGGAAATCATTTTCAACTCGTTGGTGAAATCCTACAACAAACCGATATTCTAATTTTGAGCTGTAGCAATTGCATCAATCATTCTTCAAGAGCCCCTTCGTCATCCATATCTGTCGTCACTATAATGCATAGGATGGGAACAATATATTCCATTGGCATCACCACTTTTGGATATATACCAACTTGAATGGCATCTTCCCTATCAACCATTTCCATGTGATTCAATAGGCCCATAAGATCATGAGAATATTCAATTCCCAATCGTCGTGAATTGCATTACATACCTTGGTGAGTGCATGTTCCAGCACCTTACTGAATGCTTAGAATGTTTTATTTTCTTGCTGGTGATAGTGATTTATATTCTTGTGTTGAATATTAAACTCCTCCATCACTACATTGATAGTGTGATTGATGATTTAACTCCCCTGGTGTCTCATCAATATCTTTGGACATCCAAACCAAGTGAAGACATTATCAAACAGGAACCTTGCTACAGTCCCAGTGGTGTAATCCATCATTGTTGTTGATTTCTCCCATATATTTAAATAGTATATCTATATAATAATGTGTCACGCACCCATCGTCTTCCCTGGTGGGTTAATTGGTCCCACAAAATCCACTTCCCATTTATCAAATGGCTACAACGTTACCTGGGGTACTAAAGGAATCTCATTGCGGTGCGATGGCTTCCCTGTTCTTTGAAAAACATCAGAAAGATTCACATAATCCATAGCATCACTGTGCAAAGTTGGCCACCAGAGGCCTGTGCAAAGTATATTCATGGAATTTTCACAACCTCCATAGTGTCCTCCTCCAACCCCATCATGCACTTCTTCCAATATCCTTTCCTGCTCTTGCGGTAGGACGTAGCAATATAGAATCTAATATGGTCCCATATTATATAACTATTGAGAAATCAGCTAAAAGTATGCATCTCAAAAAAACAATCGCTTCTCTTGGATGGTGGTGAAATCATAATAATTCTCTCGTAATGATCATCGACCATACTCACCTTAAATAACTGCGCATCTGGTAATCCATCCTCTATGTTGGTTAGTGCTTCTTTTGTCTCAATTATTGACAAATGATTAGGTCTATCATTCAGTTGACCTGGATTTACCATGATCTCAAAATCAAACTATTGGAAGAGTAGAAGCCATCGACATATATTTCCCCCCAACACAGGCTTGTTGACTAGGTATTTTAATGCAGAATGATTTGTAAACATATTAAAATGTCTTCCCAATAGATAGTGGAGAAACTTCTACAATGCATAGACCATTCATTGTCAATCCTTCTCTCTCAGTCATCTTATAATTCCTTTCCACCGATGACAACTTCCAACTTGTGAAAGCGATTGGATGATCTTTCGCTGCTTCTCTTGGCTATTCCAAGAAGAATCCTAATGCAACTTATGTTTCATCAACTTGAACATGAAATTCCTTCATTTAGTATAGAAAAAAATAGGCATTGTGACCATTTTATTCTTGAGAGTGTCGAGACTCCCTTAACACTCCTGGAACCATTCATACTTCGCATCCTTCTTGAAGAGCTTCTCAATCAGCGCAGTAATCATTGCATATCCTCTGATGAACTTGTAATAGTATATCGTATGTCCCAATTTTTCTCTAAGCTACTTCACATTTGTTGGTGGGGGCATATTAACAATTATTGCAATCTTAGCAGGATCTACTAACATTCCTTCCTTACAAACAATACGTCCCATCAAAATACCAAATGGAGCACATAATATTCACTTCCACAGATTCACTACAGTTTGTTCTTGTTGATACTGCTCCAACATCAGTTGTAGATTTGCAATGTGATCCTTCACCAGCCCGTACTAGGATTCTAGACCATCTCCTAGAAGGAACACCATTTTAGTATTTCGACATATGACTGTCTAATCCATCCACCGTAACTCACGTGGTTCCTCGGACCACTTCCTGGAGAGAGGATCATTTATTTCACACACATTTGGAATATAACTATCTCTGAACTTGCACTCACATCATATGTATTCCATTCCATCCACCATAACTCACACAAGACTCTCCTGACCTCTATCTGAGAGCCACCTCAGTCTACATGCCTCTGTCGCACCGAATCACGGGCCTCTGTCGTGATCTATCTCGTGCATGTATAGGTATGTTTAAGAGACACCTACTCCATCCATACTGCATGGATTACCTTTGGACCACTGTCCATTGTCCCTACATGGGGGCACCATCAGTGCCCCCTCGATCAGTTGACCATACCAAAGTTCCCGTTAAGCTCTTTCCTGACACCTAAAAGAATGAAAAGATTGTCGAGTGCATCTCCTTCCTTTCCCGCTCGTTAAAATATAGGAAAGGGAATCTACATTGTCTCATTTATCTCTTTTTTTGGACTATGTAGACTACCATATGAAAAGGACCACCTTGGACCATTCAACCAAAGACTGTTCTCCTCTGCATCCTTTTATGCTTTCTCAGGTAGAGGGGCTGAACTTTATGAAAAATATCACCATGGGTTGTGGTTAAGCTCTTTTCCAGCCTTGTCATGAAGAAAATATTGCTGAGCAAACTTGGTCTCATTCATGCTCGTACAAGTATCTGAATGACCGTCCAGCCAGTATAGGTTTAACATTTTCCATCCTAATTGGACTACCAATGGTAAAGAAGTCTCTTATCCCCTAAAGGATGGGTGAGCTCTCCTGTGTACAATTTTAACCTTTTTTTTGGAAAAGGAGACTATCAATGAAAAAGATCCCCCATTGGAGTCTTCTTCATGCTTTTAGAATCTCTAAAATTTAAATTACCATTGAGCATTCACTTTCTTGGGCTCGATGAAAATCTACGAGATCATACCACAACAGTGTCTTTAGACACCACACCACATATAATAGTTCAAAAGCATTCCCACTTTGGGTCACCTTTGTTTAGATTATTATTCAATGTGTCTTCCTTAGATCCCATCAATACCAAAAGTGTCTACCTCCCCCAAGAATTTCCCATCTGTAGTTACATTCCCGGTATTAAAACTATGATCCCTTTCCCATGAATCAGTTTCATTTGCTTCTTGGTCTGCCTTGTCATCATGTTATGAACAAAGGAATTTTGATTCCACTATACTCACTCTGCCCCTGTTCCACCAACCCCCCCTCCCCCATTCAATGAGTCGGTCCTCAGATTGTCTCACATCTTACGGTTATCTCTCTCTCGCTTCTGATCAAGGAAACACCATTTCCTTGGCCAGTTGCAGATCTCCCTCTATCGACGACAACACACATATTCTAGAGGATAGACCCAGAGGTCCCTATATCCTAGTTTTATTAACCTCATTGATGATTTCCCTAGACCAATTAAGAGGAGTCCTCAGTGCCTCTCGGAATGGTTGTGTCTCACGTGCTCAACTAAAGCTACATCATCGCACCATTGAGATTTGTACAGGGTATTGGTACATGCAGTATTTGATCGAAGACCCAGGATGTCACCTGGCTCTAGAATATTGATGAGTCTATTGAGGGACCCAAATAGGTTCATGTCCCTTATGATTTCTGGGTGGCGTTGGAGACAATGTTCATAAGCCCCAGCAGTGTTTCTATATAGATTTATGATTGATGCAGCATATTTGTACCATAGAGACTCTGGATATTTGTCAATAAGTCCCTACAAATATGTATTGTTCTATATATAGTAAACCATCAGTCATGAAGATATATCATTCCATGAGAATTCCATTGGTCCAATGTAGCATTTCTTCAGATCAGTATTGTATTCAGCTTCTTATCGAGGAAACCACTATTGTAAAAATAGTTGTACATGATCGGCTCTTGTATTTTAGAGCTTAGATCACATTATGCATTTGAAATCATTAGGAGCATGGGGATTCCCACCTTGTCCATATATATGTCACACATTATTTGTATATCAGCCATTGATGGGAACAATATTAATACAAAAACCAAAAGCCACCATGCCCCAGCCCGGGAAGCACCATTTCTCCCAAAAAAATCTTATGATGTTAGTCGGCCATATGATGAGCTCCTTCCCTCACAAATCAGGGGGAAATCTGTTAACACAAAAAATACCTCAATGAGATCGACATGACCTACACCACCCAAATACATCTATTTCACTACCCTCATTTGACCCCCACACCCTTGCAAAGGCTCAAAAACATAAAAAGGGCTTAAAAATGCCTAAAAAGAGCCAAAATAGCTCTCATAGGGGCTAAAACCTCCAAAAAGGGGCTAAAACCCCTCAAAGGAACTTAAAATCCCCAAAGGAGATAAGAATTGGGTGAAAGGGGCTTAAATCCCAAAAAAGGGGCTAAAGCCTTGACCAAGGGCTTAAAACCCTAGAATATCTAGAAAAAACTATAAATAGAGGGGTGCGGGTCACTCTCAAAACATTCCTTCTCTCCCTATCATTATGCTACACTAAAAGCTCTTGTATGAAGAAACAAATAGATATGCTGACCCAACTCCTGGAGAAGAATGGCTTCTCCCTTCCAGAAAGCTCAAAGAAGAGAGAAGGAGGATCAAGTTCAGATGACAGAGAGAGAGTTCATGCTCTAGTTGCTGGCACATCAAGCTCACCCAGTTTTATCATTGATTCTGGAGCTTCAAGACACGTGGTTTCTACTAAGGAGGCCTTCTCCTCACTGGACAAGTTGAAAGGACCATCTATAGTACTGGGAGATGACTCTCTCATTGAAATTTTGGGTAAAGGAAGGATAGATCTTGATCATGGTCAGTTCAGCAATGTGTTGTATGTGCCTAGTCTTTCCTCCAACCTCCTATCAGTGTACCAGATGACCCACACTGGGTCTCCTAAGAAAGTAATATTCTCACCTAATGAAGTTGAGATCACAGAGATCTCAACTAGTAGAGTCATTGCAAAAGGAGTTGTGAATCATGCTCAAAAGGTATACATGTTCTCACACTTCCTACCTTACTCAAACCCCTCTGCTCTTCTGATTCATGCTAATGAAGCAAGCAAGCTTTGGAATGAAATATTTGGCCACCTAAACTACAAATATCTTTCTGATCTTAGTGAAAAAGATATGGTCATAGGGTTTCCCAAGATAAAAAATTTCAAAGGAGTCTGCCAAGGTTGTATCCTAGGAAAACACCCAGAGCACAAATTTGAGAGAGCTAGTCATGAGAGAACCTCTGCACCCCTCGAGCTGATCCACAGTGATGTTTCTGGCCCATTCCCTAATATGTCCATGAGTCAAGACAAATGGCCAAATATGCATTGACTTTCATTGATGACTTTTCTAGGTATTGCTGGGTTCACTTCCTGAAACACAAGTCTGAAGTTTTTGGCCTATTCAAAGTCTTTAAGGCTTTGGTTGAAAACCAGTCTAGAAGGAAACTCAAGGCCCTCAGATATGACAATGGTGGTGAGTATGTCAAGTCTTATTTTATTAATTATTGTGCATATTTAGGTATTCAGATGCAACATTATATCCCTTACACACCACAGCAAAATGGTGTTGCTGAGAGGAAGAACAGATCACTGAAGGAGATGGAAACATGCATGATGGAGGCCAAAACTTTGCCACCAAAGTACTAGTCCAAAGCTATCAACTGTGCAGCCTATATTTAGAATAGGGTTCCTCACAAACAGCTTGATGGCATGACTCCCTCCGAAGCATGGAGTGGGCACAAGCCAAATGTGACCCATTTCAGGATTTTTGGCTCAAAGGCTTGGGCTAAAATTCCAACAGAGAAGAGGAAGGATTTGCAGCCCCAAAGCCAAGAGTGTATTTTTTTTGGATACTCTAAAGATTCAAAAGGGTACAAATTGATAAATTTTAGCACAAATAAATCCTTCATCAAAAGGTGTGTTCATTTTGAAGAAGAACCCCTTGCAGCAGTGGAAGTTGGTGAAGCCTCTTCACCACCTGAACCTCAAGAAGTAAGTAAAGAGTTTGTTGAACATGCTGATTCTGATTTGTCTAATGGAGATGAGTTTATTGCAGACCCTAACATCCCTAAAGGGACAAAATGTGCAGCCAAGACACTACATGCAGCAGGAGAGCTAGCTGGGGATCCCAATGACCCAAGAAGGACTAGATCTCAGTTTGAGAGTGGTCTGTGCATGAAGGATCCTTTGTTTGCTGAAAAATGATATTTGATGGTGGAGTATGATCATAAAACATATTAATAAGCAGCAGGAGATCCAATATGG
This sequence comes from Pseudotsuga menziesii, assembly GCA_001517045.1. NCBI lineage: Eukaryota > Viridiplantae > Streptophyta > Pinopsida > Pinales > Pinaceae > Pseudotsuga > Pseudotsuga menziesii. The sequence continues at coordinate 1,418,184 of LPNX010642172.1, read as the reverse complement.
CAAACAACCATGAAGGAGGAGTTCAGCTAACTCCAGAAGAGCAACACATGGGAGCTAGTGGATCTTTCCCCAGGGAGAAAACTAGTACAGTGTAAGTGGGTCTATAAGACCAAATTTTCTGCTGATGGTTCACCACTGAAGTAAAAGTATAGATTGGTAGCCAAGGGCTACTCACAGGTTCATGGCATAGATTACAATGAGACCTTTGCCCCAGTGGCAAAGATGGATTCCATCAGGCTATCCTTAGCCATTGCAGCCTCAAGGCAATGGGAGGTACATCACATGGATGTAAAATGTGCCTTCCTGAATGGAGATCTCACAGAAGAGATATATATGCAGTAGACTCAAGGTTTTTCTACTAACCCTTCTCTTGTGTGTAGGTTGAGAAAGTCATTGTATGGGCTAAAGCAAGCCCCCAAGGCTTGGTATGCCAAGATAGATAGCTTCTTGCTATCACTGAATTTTGTTCGGTGCAAATCAGATCCAAATGTATATTTGAATTTAGTTAATGGTTCATTAATGATCATTGTGTTATATGTTTATGACCTCATTACAGGAATCTCAAAGGCTGAGATTGCTTCCTTAAAAGGAGCTATGAACCAAGCCTTCTCCATGACAGATTTGGGGCTCTTAAGTCAATTTTTGGGGCTTGAGATTGCTCAAACCAAAGCTAGAATCAAGGTGCACCAGTCCAAATATTCCTTGGACTTGCTGAACAAATTCAGAATGAAGGATTGCAAAGCAAGCAAAACTCCTTTCCTTTCAGGAGTGAAGCTGGAAGAAGTTGATTCTTCACCTATGGTAAACAATACACTGTATAGGAAATTGATTGGATGTTTGTTGTATCTGACACATACTAGACATGATATTTGCTATGCAGTAAGTGTGGCTTCTATATTCATGGATCAGCCTCAAGAGATCCATTGGAAAGAAGCCAAAAGGATCCTTAACTTTGTTCAGGGAACAAGGACACATGAGATCTTCTATGAAGCAAAATATGATCTTGATTTGATTGGATTTACTGACAGTGATTGGGCAGGTGATAGCACAGATAGAAATTCCACATTAGGATATGTTTTCATGCTTGTAGAAGGTCCAATCAGCTGGACAAGCAAGAAATAGAGTTCCATTGCACTCTCATCTACAGAAGCAGAGTACAGAGGAGTTGTTAATGCAACAACTCAATGTTTATGGTTGCAGGGATTACTTGGAGAGTGTGGCTTTGAACCAGAGTACTCAACTACCATCTACTGTGATAACCAGAGTACCATTCAAATCTGCAAATATCCAGTTTAGAAGCAGAGAACCAGACACATTGAGATCCATATGCACTACATGAGAGAACTTGTGCATGATGGCACCATTTACCTACTCTTATGTTCATCTTTAGAACAAGTAGCTGATATCTTCACCAAAGAATTTTGTGAGAAGACCTTCAGCAATTTCAAATCACTACTGGGGATTGTTGATCATGCTGTGAAGCATGAGTGAAGACAAGATTCTACAATTTTGTTTTACAGTCCATGTTTAAGGGAGGATTTTCCCAAGTTGGTTTTTCCTCTTTCCTTGTTTAAATGGACATGCAGTATGTAAAGGGTGACTAAGCCTTGTTTCTAGGCCCTATAATTTTCTGATATATTACTCATAAGTCAGGATTAAGGGGGGGTGTTAGAATAATCAACCCATAGTTTACCCATTTAGACATTAATTTAATTATTTATGTCTTATTAGCCTAGTTCATGTGTCCCGCCTTGTGCAAGTTGTCTTTTACCTATCCATAGTGGTCAAATTTTCCTTATTTGACTCATGTAGAGCATGGGAAATCCCAAGGAATCAAATATACTTTATTCCTGGCCTCTTAGGTGCCCTTCTGCTTTTTCTGCTTTATTCCTTGCTTTTTCAGTGTTTTAAGGCAAATAGAAAAGCTAGACTAGGTGAGGTGAACTAGTTTTTTGTCCTCTTCATCCTCCACTCTTTTCTCATTGAAAAAGCATGTATGAGCTGCCATTCCACCACTCTTTAGCTTGCCTAAGCCATTTTTCTAATTCGTGAGCTCCATGACATATTTGGGATCATCTTTTTACACCTATGGGGGATTTGCTTATTTTTAGTAAGCCTGCTTTATGCTAGATTCGAATTGATCCTCATGCATTCGAATCCCTAATGTATGTTATTTATTCAGAAACCTATTATGATACAGGGTTGGCTATTGTACACTGATTTAATACAGTTTAGTGTTCAGCTCCAATTTCAGTCTCTTTTGTGAGTGATTTTGCATGATCAATTGTTAATTGTTGTGAGTAAAATTAATCTATCAATGGTTCAAATTTCCACACTAACTCGAGTCACATCAGCTGGAAATCATATGGGTGTTGATCTAGGCCTTGAAGTTGTCGTACTCATTTTGCACTGCATCAACTGCTTCCTTTGCTCAAGTACAAATATCTACAAAATCATATGCATCCTCCACCATTGGATTCTCTCTTATATTTTCAGCCACATGCTTGCATCCCTCATTATTAACTTGTAGTTCTTTCACAACCTTCATTTCCAAATTCTCACTAATTTCCTAGAATTCATCCAGTTGGGTTGCTCAGTGCTGATCTCGATCTCTTTATTTGTTGGCTCTCTTCTACAATGTCTTCAACTCTACAACTTTTATTACTTGCACCATTGGTGGCATTTTCTTGAGCGATTCCCACATCGCTTCTAACTGTGCCTCTTCTTCCTGGAGTTGCACCTGTAGTTGCTGTAGTTGCTCGTCTTGAACCACACTCATAAAAAACTATGCAGTTTCATTTGCCAACTTCTCGACCATATTCTCATAGTCTTCATCTTGTGTCACCGCATCCTCAATATGTCCTTTGTGTACGATGAGTTGTTCTGTTGGCATACTTGAAACCACTCATGCTTTTATCTTCTCGCTATCCCACTTTAAATCTGTAATAATTTCTCGAAGGCACAAAATCTTTTGCTATGTGAACATTTCATCTGTGATGTCAGGGATTTCCTGACATGCGTCTGCAATAAATTTTTCTATTCACACTCTGTCATCCAAACTTGTTTCCTTAGACCTTGACTCTGCATCCTATGCTTCTCTCATTCACTTCATTTGTTCATTTGTTGCTTCTACTTGCTCATTTTATTTAGCAAGGTGATCACAGACAATGGCTGTTAGTTTTTCAACATTAAGCTAGCATTATTAGGATCTTTAACTGAGAGAATAAAAAGTACAACAATCAAAGACAAGAGACAATGAACAAAGTGTTTTTCTTCGGGGAAACCATAAATGGAGAAAATCCTGCAACTTCCTCAGATATAGAATCAGCACCAAAATAGTAAAAGCCCAAAATAGTAAGTGATCTCTCGATAGCAGTAACCTTCTTCTTATCTAGCCCCAATGTCTTTTCCTTCCTCAAATATGTGTGACACTTGAGTGTGTATGAGTTGTGTCCTAAATAGAGAGTTGAGCTCTCTATTTATACTAATCCCAGCATGAATAAAACCCTACTAGGGATGACCTCTACTAGGAGAGTCTAATAACCCTAGTGCCCTGGAACTGCAGGGACTTTAACCCTTAGACAATCGGAGGGTTACCCACAATGACTTGACATGACTTGTTTACATTATTGATCTTCCCAATCAAAAAATCAGGGCATGACAATATGACTCAATTACATTATAGATACATCTCGGAATAAACATCAGGTTACACTACATAAGATACATAGATGAATACATTCCGAAGTTACAAATACATCAACACTCCCTCTTAACTAGGAAGGTATTCTTTCGACACAATTTTCAGCACTGGTCTTCTTCTTTGTATCAACTGGATCATCTCATCATCTGCATCTTCAAGTCTTCTTGGTCTTCAAATCATCTTCATCTTCAAGTCATTTTCATCTTTGGATCTAGATCATCATGGGACATCATCACTGGATCTGGATCATCACTCGATCTAGATCATTACTGGACATCATCACTGGATCTGGATCATCACTGGATCTAGATCATCATTGGATCTGGATCATCACTGCTGGATCATCGTCACCGGATCTGGATCATCACTCGATATGGATCATCATGGGTGTTATCCCATGATTCTTCTCGTCACAAGAAGTTCTACAAAGCCAGCCCTTTTTCATGCTGGTTGTAGGCCTAGCCTCCATGTAGGTCTTCTTTAGCATATCTGACCTGCTCGTCAGAATGGTTTGTCGAGTACTTACATCTGACCTACTCGTCAGAAAGGCACAACCAACACTCACATCTGATAATGTAGGAACCAATCCTATAATCATATCAGAAAGGCCCAGCACTCACATCTGATCATGAGGGAACACATCCTAGCAACCTGTCAAAAAGGCTTAGCACTTATATCCACCCATGAGGGAGCACATCCCAACAACAATGATGGAAGGGATCTGCACTTACATCCACCAATGAGGGAACACATCCCAGTATAGATGGAAGGGCTCTGCACTTACATCCACCAATAAGGGAACACATCCCAGTACTGATGGAAGGGCTCTGCACTTACATCCAACAATGAGGGAACACATCCCAGTACTGATGGAAGGGATCTGCACTTACATCCACCAATGAGGGAACACATCCCAATATTGATGGAAGGGCTCTGCACTTACATCGACCAATGAGGGAACACATCCTAGTACTGATGGAAGGGCTCTGCACTTACATCCACCAATGAGGGAACACATCCCAGTACTGATGGAAGGGCTCTACACTTACATCCACTAACGAGGGAACACATCCCAGTACTTATGGAAGGGATTACACTCATATCTGATCATGAGGGAACACATCCCAGTAATCATATCATAATGGCCCCCAGTCCTCAACTGAGATACCTGGTAACTGACCAGGTGCCTCCATTCTCTTAGATAATGGCAGTTTTCCTTACATCTGACCTGCTCGTCAGAATGGAAAACACTCACATCTGACATGGGAGGAACTTAATCCTTTAGCCATGACAGAATGGTTCATCCCTTACATCTGATCAAGTGGGAACACTTCCCTTTGTCACATAAAAATGGCTTCTTAGTCCTAGACTGATTTTTCCTGGTAACTAACCAGGTGCCTCCATTCCCAGAATGGCAGTTTCCCTTACCTCTGTCCTACTCGATAGAATGGCCAGCACTCATATCTGACATGGAATGAACCAATGCTCTCACCATGATGGAATGGATTAGCCCTTACATCTGACCATGGAAGGAACCAATCCTTTCACCATGTTAGAATGGCTATGGGTCTCATTACTTTCCCTTGGAGGAAACCTCGATCTGGAGAACACCAAGCTTCTCCCTGAACTACTCGAACTTTAGCCTAGGCAATGGATTCCTCAATACATTAGCTATCTATTCCTCCATCGGAACATACTGGAGCTTCACTGCTCCCCTCTGAACCATATCCCTGATATAGTGGTACTTGATCTCGATATGCTTCGACTTATCATGGAACACTGGATTCTCTGACAACTTCATGCAACTCTGGTTGTCACAATGTATACAAGTAGCATCCAACTGAATATCAAATAAATCAGATAGTAGCTTCCTTAGCCATACTGCCTCACAACTAGCTAAACAAGTTGTGACATACTCTGCTTCAGCTGTACTCAATTCCACACAGGATTGCTTCCTACTAAACCAAGAGATCACACCTGATCCCATACTAAAGCAACACCCTAAAGTGCTATTCCTATCGATGGCACTGCCTACCCAATCTGAATCAACATAACCCTCCAGGTTAATCTTCTGATTCGCATCATACATGAGACCATAATCAACTGTACCCTTCAGGTACCTTAGAATATGCTTTGTAGCAATCAAGTGAACATGTATCGGATCTATCAGGAATTGGCTCAAGGTGTTCATAGCAAAGAAAATATCTGGTCTCGTGTTCGTCAGGCACATCAAGGACCCAATCATCTCATGATACATCATAACATCAACCGACTCTGATGAAGCATTGTTCAATAGCTTCAGGTTCGATGCCATAGGTGTGGCTATAGCCTTGTATTCCATCATCCCAAACCTCTTCAGGATCTCTACTACATACTTCCCTTGTCCAAGGAAGATTCCATCTGCACTCTGCCACACCTCCATACCTAGGAAATAATGCATCATCCCCAAGTCCTTTATTTCAAACTCAGCAGCAAGATTTATCTTCATATCAGCAATCAACCCATCCATTCCTATCACAAATAGATCATCTACATATAGTAGAAGCATCAGTGGGTTGCCATCTTCAACCTTGTAGTAGAGGTTCGAATATGCTTTACTCTTGGTAAAGCCCAAACTGGATAGAAAGCTATCAATTCTATCGTACTAGGTCCTGGGTGCCTGTTTTAAACCATACAGGGCTTTCTTTAATGTGCACACATGAGACTCCCTATCATGAGTCTCAAAATCGAGTGGCTGCTCTACATACACTTCCCCTTCCACTACACCATTCAAGAAAGTAGTCTTGACATCCATCTGGTGTATCTTCCATTTCATCACTGCAGCTAGAACAAGTACCGATCTGATGGAAGTGTATCTAGCTATAGGAGAAAAGGTTTCTTCATAATCTATTCCTTCTTTCTAAGAGAAACCCCGAGCCACAAATATTTCCTTATATTTTTCAATGCTACCATCTGCAGCATGTTTGATCTTGTAGATCCATTTGGAAGTTACAACTAACTTCCCTTCTGATCTTGGGACAACATCCCAAACATCATTCTTCATGATTGATTGATACTCTTCGATCATAGCATTCTTCCATTCTTTCTATTCTACTGCTTCTTCATAACTGGGAGTTTCTTTATCAATGAAATCACATAGTAAAGCTACATACCCGAAGTAGGATCTGGTCCTCTTTCTTTCTTTGTGATTCTCTTCTAGAGCCCCATATTTCTCTATACCTTGGATAAGTTCTTGTACCCAAGTAGGTTTCCTATTATGAGGATTCTTCTCTAGAGGTGGATCTATAGGTCTTTGTGGTTCTTCGAAATCTTGATCTTCTTCTTGAGTTTCTTCATTCATGGTTGTATCATGAATTATGGGTGCTTCTACTTCTTCAGGTTCTTAAGTAGGTCTCTTTCTGGATTTGTTGTAAGCTGTCTTTCATCAAATGTGACATCCATGCTGATGTCAATCTTCTTGTATCCTAGGAAATATATTCTGTAAGACTTCAAGCTTTCAGAGTATCCCACAAATATACCCTTCTTTCCTGAAGGATCTAATTTTGTTCTCTTCTCTTTTGGAATGTGTATGTACACAGGACAGCCGAATATTCTGAGATGGTTGACTTCTGCTTTCTTACTGGAGAAGAATTCTTTAGGAGTCTTGTTTTCGAGTACTCTATGTAGAGTATGGTTCTGTACATACACTGTTGTTCTAGCAGCTTCTGCCCAAAGATGCATAGGAAGGTCTTGATCATGAAGCATGGCTCTTGCAGCTTCCATGATACTTCTGTTCTTCCATTCCACAATCCCATTCTGTTGTGGATTATAAGGAGTGGGAAACTCCCTCTTAATCCCTCATTCTTTGCATAGCTCTTTGAATTCATTCGAAGTGAATTCTCCACCATTGTCTGATCGAAAAGTCTTGATCTTATTTTCAATGTGGTTCTTGATCAATGCTTTGAATTCCTTGAATTTGCTGAATACTTCGTCTTTGTTCTTCATGAAGTAAACCCATGTCTTCCTAGAAAAATCATCAATAAAAGAAACATAATACGCATACCCGCTTAGTGAGCTTGATGACATAGGACCACATACATCGGAGTGGATGATTTCTAGGATTCCTTTGGCTTTGCTTTCACTGCTAGAAAATTTTTTCTTTGTATTCTTTCCTTTCACACATCCTTTGCAGACCCCATCATGTTTTTCTTGGAATTCTGGAAGACCTTTAACAGCTTTGCTTGCAATAGGTAGTGCTTTGTAATGCACATGTGCAAGCCTTCTATGCCAAATTTCACTTGGCTCTACTATGTCATGGACCAAGGCTTGTTCTAGATGGCCCTTCAATTTGTACAAACCTCCTTCTTATTCTCCAATCACCACTACATCATCGATAGTATCTCCTCTTGGCCACATGATGACTTGACCATCTATGAATGTAACCCTAATTCCTTTTGCATCCAATGCTAATATGGAGAGAAGGTTCTTCTTGAGTCCTAGCACAAAAAATACTTCCTTCATTGTTAGAGACTTTCTAGAGTCTAGTTTATAGGAAGATTCCCCACTACCTTTTATTGGATATTGGTAGTCATCTCCTACCTTCACCTTGTAAGGTGATTCATGTTTTGACAGTCTCACAAAAGATTCCTTGAATCTAGTCATATGTTTGGAATCCCCACTATCTATAATCCAATCATCACTTCCATGAGTAATGTTACCTGTGAGAGCGGAGATCAAAACATATTCATCCTCACTTGAATAATTTTCACTTTCATATCTGGTTCTTTTCTTGAATGATTCATCATCCTCTGCTGCATGAGCATGATGTATTATTTTGTTCCCCTTCTTCTTATGAGAGTGAACCTTGTTCTTAGGATAGTATTTTTCAAAGTGTCCTCTTTCATCACATGTATAACATCTCATTTTAGATAGGTCCCTTCTAATGTTATCTCTATGATGAGGATCCTTACCTTTGGAGTAATGAGGTCTTCTTCTACCTTTCTTGGAGTGAATTTTGAGAGCTTGGTATTCACTTCCCATATTATCTTCTCAAGTTACTATCTGAGCTTCTTATTTAGAACATTCTTCCCACAGTCTGTTGAGTTTGACTAACTTGTTTTTGGCAGAGATTCCTTGGATGAATGAATCCCATGACCTAGGAAGGCCATTCAGTGTTGTCATCACAATTTCTGCATTCTCCACTTCATCATCTACAGCTTCTAATTGTTCCTTGATCTAAGAAACCCTTGTGAAGTAATACTAGATGGTATTTGCATTTTGAATCTTCACATTATTTAGTTGATTCCTCAGAGTCATCTTTCAGTTTATGTTCTTCCCTTCAAACAATTTGGTTAGGGAATTAAACATAGCTTTAGGTGTCTTGAGAGAGGACACCTGTGGGATAAGGTGATCCTTGATAGAATCAGCAATGATCCTATTTTCCATAACCATCTTCTTCTTGTGCAAGGACTTTGCCTCATCTCCCTCTGGAACTGGAACCTCCTCATGGATGTAGGAGTCTAACTCATTTTCTTCCAGGACTAGGGAGATCCTATACTTCCAGGCTCGGAAGTTATTAGCTGCCTCAAGATTTTCATCAAGCTTGGTATGATGAGACATATTTAAACTGAGAACCTCAAATGGAAATACAAAAGATTTATATCTTACCAGGTCAAGATGTCAGATTTGGATTTGGAGCTGAAATCCTGCAGTATTGGATCAGGAGCAAATTACGGTTTTGTTTTTCAGGAGTTCTGTCCACCCAAATGCCTTGAAATTTATCCCTAACTTCGATTTTGGGGAGGAGATCAATCCAAGCCTTGGCTCACTGAAAAATTCCTCTTCTATGAAAATCCCTAATTTTTGGCAGTAGTGTCGAGTCCAAAACTGAAAAACCTCAAAATTGGATTCTGCTTCGATAGAAAGATACGCCCTAAGGAGGAGATTTATTCCACCTTATTTTTGCTGAAAATATATGGAGGAAGATCCACAAACTAGGAAACCCTAGTTCCCACAGCTGCACAATGTCTTCTTGTCAGGTTAGCTCTGATACCATGTTAGTTTTTCAACATTAAGCTAGCATTATTAGGATCTTTAACTAAGAGAATAACAAGTACAACAATCAAACACAAGAGACAATGAACACAATGTTTTTCCTTGGGGAAACCATAAATGGAGAAAATCCCGTAACTTCTTCAGAGATAGAATCAACACCAAAATAGTAAAAGCCCAAAATAGTAAGTGATCTCCCAACAACAGTAACCTTCTTCTTATCTAGCCCCAGTGTCTTGTCCTTCATCAACTATGTGCTACACTTGAGTGTGTATGAGTTTTTTCCTAAATAGAGAGTCTAGCTTTCTATTTATACTAATCCTGACATGACTAAAATCCTACTAGGGCTGACCTCTACTAGGAGAGTCTAATAACCCTAGTTCCTCAGAACTACGGGTACTTTAACCCTTAGACAATTGGAGGGTTTCCCATAATGACTTGAAATGACTTGTTTACATTATTTATCCTCCCAATTAGAACATCGTGGCATGACAACATGACTCAATTACATTATAGATACATCCCAGAATAAACATCGGGTTACAATACGTAAGATACATAGATGAATACTTTCTGAAGTTACAAATACATCAACAATGGCCTCATGGGTGACAAACTCCTAGTCCACAGTCTTCTACAATATGGCAAGAATGTGGGTAGGAAACTCATTGACATCAAAGATGATAGTAGCAAACTAGTGTACTAAGGTATCAACTTCCTTGGTACTGGACTCTATCGACCGTGGTGGAATTTGCATAATACAGACCCTTTTTTCTTGTAGCAATCTCTAATGCTTGGTGTGTTACATCAACTTAAAACAAATTTTCTAACACTACATTTTTCAATGTAGATAGAACATATTTCACTTGGTGAAAGAACCCAGTTGAATGGTATTTCAGTTTCCCCTCACTTGTGCTTTTTACAGTTGTGACTGCATTTATGATGCAATCAACCTAATCCTCAGCAATTCTTCTGATGATGCTTCCTTCATAGTGCTCATGTATCACCTTTGTTCAGTATTCCTCAAATATTCTTTTGGAATCAGAATCTTTTGGAGTCTTGGATGAATCCTCCTGCAATTCCTTATCACTTTCCTGTGTTTTCACCTTCTCTACCGGTGCGTTAGTCGGGGGAATTGCCTCAGTATCTGACAAATCCTCAACGCTTACTAGGGATTTCCACTTAACAAGACAATAAAAAATGATGGAATACATCTCATAATTTTTCAACATGTATAGGGTAGTAATCCATTTCTTGTCATTATCCTTGTGAGCTTGAATTTAAATAGAGTGTGGGCCCATCGAAAACTTTGTGATCCTTTGGTATTTTTCCATTGCTCCCTTGGTCATACATGGAACCTTTGATGTTGTATCATGCAGTGCATCCCAATAGAGATAGATTTGACTCGTGTTATCAACCAATTGGTCCCTCTTATTGATATTTACCACAAATTCTAATACCTTGTGGCTCTACATTCCTGGGTGACTTTAACTTCCATGCCCTGATAATATTTGGGGTCCATCCATGCGATTGGAGGATTCAAAATCAACAACCATGAATAGGTGAAGGGGTGCTTACCTTCCTGGAAGAGAATCATGCCCTCTATAAAATAATTCAACAAAAAGAGTGTCAAGTCCATTTGTACACCTTCTTCACACTGCTCTGTGCATGCAATGACCCTAGACATACATTGGCTCGATCAATTTTTCCTAACCATTTTGATCGGCAATATCTTCGTTGCAACCTAAATAGCTCTGTCATTGATTGTGCTAATGACATAATCCCTCTTGTCTCCAACAACATCATATTTCTTCTTTAACTTGGCCCCCAGTTGCTTGTCATTGTACTTTCTACATAAGTACTACAACATATCTCCCCCCTTCATAGGCAACCTCATAACGTCAGAAATTAATTGAATGGTTACTAGGACTTTGGTGTAGAGCCATTAATATATGCCATGGAAAAATGCCAATTATTTCTTTATCCAGGAGTTGGCCTCTATCAGTCGAACAAACTGTGCCATATGTGTGAAGCCTAACATCCTTGACCTCTGCAACCCCATGGCCCACTGTTTTGTCGTTCGAGTAATAGGTCCTTCGTCTCCTTGTTATTGTGACTTGAATGGATCAGATGTACATCCTAGATATGCCAACAGGTTGTGATAACGTTAGGCCATTTTTGTCAAAAATGACACAATGTTGAGTGTCAGGTGGATTCCTTGTGGTATGGTAGGAATCTCTACAGTATATCATTGATTCTTCATTAGCTTTACTTACGATGCACCCTTTTTTATTGGTGGGATAAATCCAAGGATTTCATTAGCAGTGACACCCTTTTAGGATATAGAATCCTCTCCTCCAGTGGTCGATGGTTCGACCTACGCCTCTGCTTCAACTTCTGTCCTGGTATAACTTATCGTGGTCCTCTTCTTGTGCGAGGGATACTTGAGGCGATTTGCACCCCTCTTCTTTCAGAAAACATGTGGTAGTTCCTACTGAATATTTGGAATTTAATCTTTAATCGATGTTCTTACAGGTGGTGAGTCATGAACACTACCACTTGAAATGAATTGGGACATTGCTGCAACTCTATCACACGCAACCTCACAACTATGACTTGTTATCTCTCTATGCTCTTCTCAGGTCAACAATCACAATGGTTTTTCCAACCCCCCCTATTGATTATTATAACTTGGGAGCTCCTGTATGAAATATTTCTAATCATCATGACCAAATATTCAAAGATTAACCAAATTTGTTGTTGATCCTTTCGATCTAAGAATCTGATTCCCCATAAATATGCGTCACGTCTAGTTGTTTCATTGCCCATATGGTTTAATTAATACATTAAATTCCCAATTTGACCGTATTGCATCCCCACGAATGTCTCCAAACTATTTTTCGTGTTGTGACTTTAACTATTTTCCTTTTGTTTCCAACTGCTTCTAGTTCACCAGCCTTTTCTGTAACAAATATTACATTTTTTCCTTCTTCTGCGCAATGCCTTAAGAATCGCATTGCACCTATATATATTGATAGGGATCTAGATAGATCCCATTCACTAACTTAGGCAGCATTCCACCATCTAGATACTGTAACTATGCCACACTTCCATCGGTAATGAAATGAATTACATAAGATCCTAATAAATTCATTTGCATCTTACCTCGGTGTTTCACAAACTTACTGTCATAGAGGAGAACCATATATCCTTTTTGGAAATGCTTGGATTTGATTTCTCGACCATGAAATTCCTTCTGGTGACCATTTTAAACTCGTTGGTGAATTCCTGCAACAAACCGATATTCTAATTTTGAGCTGTAGCAATTGCGTCAAGCCTTCTTCGAGCGCCCCTTCGTTGTCCATATCTGTCACTGCTACAATGCATAGGATGGGAACAATATATTCCATTGGCATCATTTCTTTTGGGTATATACAAACTTGAATGGCATATTCCCTATCAACCATTTCCATGTGGTTCAATAGGCCCATAAGATCACGAGAATCTTCAATTCCCAATCGTCGCGAATTGCATTACATACCTTGGTGAGTGCATGCTTCAGCACCTTATTGAATGCTTCAAATGTTATGTTTTCTTACTGGTGATAGGGATTTCTATTCTTGTGTTTAATTCTTAAACTCCTCCATCACTGTGTTGATAGTGCGATTGATGAGTTAACTCCCCTCATCACTCATCAATATCTTTGGACATCCAAAAGTGAAGACATTATCGAACAGGAACCTTGCTATAGTCCCAACAGTGCAATCCGTCACTGGTGTCAATTTCTCCCATCTATTTAGATAGTCTATCTCTATGATAATGTATTGTGCACTTGTCCTATTCCCTAGTGGGTTAATTGGTCCCACAAAATACACTTCCCATTTACCAAATGGTTGTAGCGTCACCAGGGGTACTAATGGAATCTCATCGCGGTGCGATGGCTTCCCTGTTCTTTGGAAAACATCACAAATATTCACATAATCCGTAGCATCACTGTGCAAATTTTTCCACTAGATTCCTATGCAAAGTATATTCATGGAAGTTTCATGACCTCCATAGTGTCCTCATCCAACCCCATCATGTGCTTCTTCCAATATCCTCTCCTTCTCATGTGGTAGGACATAACAACGTAGAATCTCATATGGTCCCATATTATATAACTATCAAGCAATTAGCTAAAATTATGCAGATCAAAAAACCAATTTGCTTCTTCTGGATGGTGGTGAAATTGCCTAGTGCTTTTCTTGTCAACAAAAACTGTATAATTCTCTTATAATGATCATCAACCATACTCACCTTAAATAACTGTGCATCTAGTAATCCATCCTCTATGCTGGTTAGTGCTTTGTTTGTCTCAATTCTTGACAAATGATTAGGTTCATCATTTAGTCGACCTGGATTTACCATGATCCCGAAATCAGACTATTGGAAGAGTATAAGCCATCGGAATATATTCCCCCCCAACACAGGCTTGTTGACTAGGTATTTTAATGCAGAATTATTAGTAAACATCTTAAAATGTCTTCCCAACAGATAGTGGAGAAACTTCTGCAATGCATAGACCATTCATTGTAAATCCTTCTCTCTCAATCATCCTATAATTCATTTCCACTGATGACAACTGCCAACTTGCGAAAGCGATTGAATAATCTATCGCTGCTTCTCTTGGTTGTGCCAAGAAGACTCCTAATGCAACCGATGATGCATCAACATGAACATGAAATTCCTTCATCTAGTAAAGAAAAAAATAGGCATTGTGACCATTTTATTCTTGAGAGTGTCGAGACTTCCTTGAAACTCCTATCTCCATTCATACTTCGCATCCTTCTTGAAGAGCTTCTCAATCGACGTAGTAATCGCTACATATCCTCTGATAAACTTGCGATAGTATCTCGTATGTCCCAAAATTGCTCTAAGCTGCTTCACATTTGTTGGTGGGGGCATATTAACAATTATTGAAATCTTAGTAGGAACTACTAACATTCCTTCCTTACAAACAATATGTCCCATCAAAATACCAAATGGCAAACAGAATATGCACTTCCATATATTCACTGCAATTTGGTGTTGTTGATACCGCTCCAACATCAGTCGTAGATTTGCGATGTGATCCTTCACTAGCTCATACACAGTCCAATTGTCCATGTATACCACCAGAAATTTCTGAATGAATTCCTTAAATGCAGCAACTATGATCCTGGAGAATATCCTAGGTGCGCTCTTGAGGCCAAACGACACCACCATATACTAAAAGCATCCCCATTCAGGCACAAAAATAATCTTATGTTGATATTCCTTCACAATCTTGATCTGGTCATAACTTGAGAAACCATCTATGAATGAATAGACCTTTTGACCATCAACACCTTCCAGCCCCTCATCAGTAAATGGTGTAGGGAACGAATCATGAAGGCATGTGTCAATTAGCTTTTGGAGATCTACACAGATCTGAAATCCACCTGTATTATTATCTTGAACAACCATTAGACTAATACACTATGATTCTTCCTTTTGTTCAATGATTCCTTCATCCAACATTCTTCCAAGTTCATCCTTCAGCTTCTCCTTGTATCGTGGATTTAGGTGATACAGACACTTCTTTACCGGCTTCACATCTAGTTTTAGTGGTATTTTCATTTCTCCCAAATATCTTAGAATCCCTTTCATTTCAGAGAACTTGGTTGAAAACAAGTCCTGGAACTAATGCAATAGGTCGGTAATATTTTCCATCATGGATTTGTCCCAATAGTCTCTAATATTGGTGAACTTCGGTTCCTCCTCTGTCCCAATGTTGACCTTTTGAATCTTCTGTGGCTAGTGAACTTCATCTGTCAGCATTGTAGGTGGTGCGATGTCTCGACTTCCTTCATATTCTAGAATATTTATATTCCTTGGATCATCCCTTCCATCAGGTCCTCTCGTTACATTTTAACACTTCATCATCGACTACATCACTGGTATCTCATGTGATTCTGTAGGAAATGCAACTAGAATTATCTCTAACACAACATCGTGGATATGCTGAAGTGCATTATGAATCACTAAATCATCATCCACAAAGCTAAAAGTGTGGCTGAAATAGACCTTCAAGTCCTCCCATGTTGTTATTCCCTTCATAATTATGCTGATACATACCACTATCATAGCATTACATCTAGTGTGTGTACAAAGTCATGTACCCACCCATCCTTCGGTCGCGACACCCATGCAGTCTTACATGCGATCAATTGGTCATTAGGATCATTTTGTCCATCATACTTATTGATTGGATAGTGATCTATCTCAATAAAGAGAACCTCCATCAACCTATGACACACCGAACACCCATCGATCAATTTCTTATGTGTCTCCCACCATCGTGCTGGAGTGGCCTTCAATGCCTCCTCTAATGCCAATAGTCTCTGCTGTTCTGAAACCTTGTCTTCAAATTCATTAATAAAATAAGGAAAACCAGGTATCCCTTCATACATCAGTAACTCAAAAACCTCTACTGTGACCCAACATAGCGACTGAGTGACTCGCCCACACTTTTTGATCCACACCTCATGTAGTCAATTATGACAATTTTCTAATGCATCATCAAAGTTCGATGATGCAGAGCTCGAAATTCACCAACCCAGCTCTTTGTCTGCAATGGGATGGACATAATGCTATGAAATGTTGTATGCATGGTCCCATACTCCTATGACTTCCACCTTGAACAATTCAACATGTCTTCTTTGTTACACTGAAATCTTGTCACCCTCATGTTATGAGATAGGTATTCCCTTGTCTTCTCCAATCCCTCAATTTTTTCCTTAGAGAAATGACAGGAAGAAAATATCCCCTTACATTTTTTCCTTGTATTGAGTTGGTAACGCTCTTTCCCCATTAAAAAAAAGCGTTACCAAAGAAGCACTGAGCTGGTAATGCTCCTGATACATGAGAAAAGAGTGGTGCCATTGCTTTTGGCCTTACTGGAAGAAGCATTACCTCCTTAGCACCACTTGTTTTCTTCAATGGAGGAGCGGTGCTCGAGTTTTCAAGGAAAAAAGAGAAATTTCTAAAGGCTTCTCGAAGCTTACCTCCATGGATCCTCATCCCTATGGTTAAGGAACCAGCTGGAGCATGATATCCTCCCTTTTTGGATCTTATCTCCACCTCACCCATGAGATCCTCAACCATACCTCTCCTCCCATGCTTTTAAATATTGGCTCATCCCCAATGGGAGGGAGGAGGAAGAATTGTGTTGCATACCCACACTCTGCCAAAATAATTCTTGAGCTATTGGAGGCAAGGTGAAGTTAGAGGCAAGGATCCATTGGAAGGAACTCCCAACACCAAGGAATAAAGTTTGTAGTCTATCCAATAATTTCTAATAAAAAATTCCTTTTCTTTCCCATATTTACTGTTTCATATGTATGTATTTCTTGATTCCTTGGTCACAAGCATAGATCTAGTTGATTATCATGTATGTTATCATCCTTTTGTTGTTTTTTTCCATATTTTACAGGTTCTTCTACGAGGATAGTGAGGACAACCTTTGAGAGAAGTATCATGGCATTTTATTCAAGTGATTAACCAGATTTAGGGGAAGTTTAACATTTGGTGTTTGTGTTTTGTTCTATATTTGAACCATTCAGACTAGGGAACCAACTCCTATCTATAGGAGGTGTGTATTTCCAGCTAACATTCTTCCTTCACTTGGATCCAATGGGGCTATGACCCAAATATCACGGTTCTCAAAATTCATTACTCTTTTCTTGAATTTCACTGTGAGTTTGTCATTATCCCACCTAATCCCTAGAAAAGTGAGATATGAGCTTCATTCATCGATGCTTTTGATCACATCAATATATGCATAAGTATTCATTCCTTCGACTTTGACTAGTAAGCATGGTACTCAACCAATTAGCGACACTCTACCATGATTGGGCAGTCACAGTTGCACAGGGCACCAAACCAACTATGGTTTCCCCATCTTCTCCCATGTCTTCTTTGTCAAAATGTTGACATCTGAGCCCATATCCAGAATAACTGATTCCACATCGTAGTCACCAATTTGGACATTCATCCTCATCTCCCTTCCAGTTTTAATTTTGTGCAAGGAGTTAACAATAGAGTTCTGTTGACCTTTTCCTAGTTGATCTAGCAGATGTGTGATTTAGGCTAGTGCATCAGGAGCTTTTGCTAGCAACAGACAATTTTTGAAGAAACTTTGCAATGTGCCATACTTTCACGATGGTCCTAATACAACTATTGAATAAAAAACATGTAGCATTTCATAGATAGGAAACTTATTAGTATCCCTTTTCATGGTGTCTCTTGCATCAAAGAATGTATCCCTCTTAGAGTTGACATTAAATTATACCTTTTTTTGAGCCACCAATCGAACCTATGGGTTTGGACCGTCATCCCCTGTCATTGCACCTCTGTGAGTAATGACTCCAACATCCGCAGGTTGAGTCCTAGGTTCTGCAATAGTTTTGTCGACTATCGGACCTTGGTTCTAATTTTATGATGTATTTATAGCCTGAATTGCATTCTAGTTCAAATTCTGATTCTGGTTTTGTGGTGGTAGAACATTCTTTGCTTGTCATTTTATGATCAATTATGGACAATATTCAACAGTGTGATCTGTGGTGGTACAATAGGTACATTGCCACTACAAGTTTAGGTAATCTCGTTGATAATTTTCCAGTACTCCACAATTGTAGAATTGCATAGGTTCATGACCATGTTATCCTCCTCAACCAAAACTTCCATTTCCTCCTCCTTAGAATCCTCCATGAAAGCCTCTTTGTTTCTTATACTGTGGTTGATTAAACTGTTGTTGTTACGGTGGATTCAGCTACGGTTTAACATACTACAATTGAGTATAATGTGGATGAGTATATTGTGACTGTTGTGGATCATACTACATCTTATTATACTATGGTTGTGGTGGAAAAAAATGCAGTTGCAGTTGCGCAAAATGTGGTGGATGTTGCAGTGGCAGCCTCTTTATAGATCAGTGTTCTTCTCCCTTCATGTAGTATGTATCCATTTTCCTTTCTTTGAGTAGGTGATATGCCTGACAATCCTTCTCTTCATGACCAACAGAATGACAAAAATTATAGAACAAGTTTGCAGGTTTTGATACTACCTTTTGGAGATACACACATTCCTTGTGTCGATGTCAATGAGTTTGACATATTTGACACCATGGTAAACCACCTTGACTTAATGGCTTTGCAATGCCCGAAAACAAGTAATTGCGGAAGTCTGGGCATTGATATTTATGATTTCCTTCTATGTGACATTAGGTACACCATAGTTCTTCATGAATTTCTTTTCCCTTCTTGATATCTTCCAATTGAGTCTTCATATTTTCCAGTTGTGATTGGATCTGATTCATTCCAAGTCTAGTTTCATCGACTGGTGAAGCCTCTAGCTTCATTCCAATCTCTAGTGCCTTGCTCTATGTTGCAAACTTATGCTGCATTAATTTCATTGGGATATTTGTTACTAATTTTGTTATGAACCATTCTTTATGTTGTACATCACTCATTAAAAAACTAAAATTTTCCATCAGTGTCTTGAATCACTAATTGAAATCCTAGATCAACTCATCCATATATTGCTTGATTTCATTCAATTTCGTGATATACTATGACTCATATTTAGGTTTCTAGAATTCCTCAATCAACTGAGTTCTAATCTCTACTATAGTATTATGTTGATTTCCTGTCGAAACTTGTACGAACATAATATACCAATCTAATGCTTGACCTCAAAAATTTGTCGCTATATGACCCTTTTTAATGTCTTCTTCTTGGAATTACTTCATACTCCATACCGCTTTGTAAATAAACCAATTTTGCTCGGGATCCTTAGTCCTGTTCCCCTAGAATAAAGGTAATTTCACATCATCTCCCACCATTATGGGCCTTCTTCCAGTGTTCGTTGATCCACTACTATTATTATGGTGATGACTTACTGAGCAGTATTATGATGATCTGGCATTTCTTCTTGAATGTGGTGCAATACACGGAGGTGTAGGTACATTATTGTTATGGCTTGGTCCTTCCTTGGGCTCGGGTGTAGCCCTGTCATCTCCTTCATCATTGTAGGGTCACTTAGTACCTTGTGATATTCTCTTGTAGTTTCTTGTTCTGGTCGCATCATGACTCTCCTCAGTTCTCTGTCACTTCTCTTGCTGAAACCTCACCCCACTTTCTAGAATACCACACTATTCCTCAAATTCCCTCATAGCTTCATCGTAAATCCCATCCATATACCTTGTATAATTCCATCCATCCCTTGTCTCTACAATAATCATAATTTTAGCACACCAGAGCTCTACTCATTGGATTTCATCTTTAATATACCCTTTTCACATACAACCATTTTAATCCACAATTGAAAAGACAATATAAACATGCCTCTTGGTCCTTGGAAGAATTCTCTTTTTGCATTGCTATAGGATTTGACTGTGTCGACCACAAACTCAGTGATATATCCTTCCAAAAAAAAATTAAGCCACACTTAGAAAGCGCTCGATGCCCTATTGTCTACCTCCTTCAATTTCTGGATCAGTTCAGGGGTCCAACAAGTAGGTTTTACTCCTTAGAAGTTTATTTTCTGATAGGTTAGTTGCACCAACCAATCGTACAGGATAATAAAAAACTTGGAAAAAAAATATTCATGGATATCAAAATATATATGCCTTCCCAACCACTCTTCTATCGTTATTCTAGAATTCTGGTTTTCTTCTGCTGCGAATTATTGGTCCTTCTGATCAAACTAGTGTTGAACCTTCGGTTTCGTCGAATGCCACAACATATCCTTCTCTTTCTCGCACTATGGTACAAATAACAAAACCATTTATTGAAACAGATCTGTCAATGGTGGTTCACACACTTTCTACACCCATTTTCAGGCCGATACCCTTGAGCACCAACCCAAACAGGTTTTACCCTATCCAGCAATAGGTGCGAAGCATATGAATTCTTACCCGAGATGTTCGAGGGATATATGCAGGAACCATGTTTCCATAGTAAGGAGGAGGATTTTTGCACCTATTTTCTCTCTTCACAATGTTAACTAGATATCTAGGCGAGGGTTTAGCATCAATCATTCATATTTAGTCGCATCAAAAACCATTCGCATCAGATCACATCATCTTATTCATTTCACATAGAAATCGACAAGTATGGATCCATTCATTATGCAAAGGTATATCACCATTCATAAACACAAATCATATTGCACTAGTTGTTAGAATAATCAACCCATAGTTACCCATATTTGACATTAATTAAATCATTTTTGTCTTATTCCTAGATTCCTAGATTCCCTCTCTATGCTAGTTGACTTCCACATGTTACTAGAAGTCAATAATTTCTAAAATGGGTCATGGAGCGCTTTGGAATCATCTTGGAAACATATTTAGCAAGTCTGATTTATTCCTGGTTCCTTAAAGCGCATATCTACTTTTTCTGAAAGTTGCATTGCTTTACAACAATTTTAAGGCATAAAGGAAAAGCTAGTCTAGGGGAACTTGCCTTGTTTTTTACCACATCATCCTCCTTCCGTTTCCCAAAAATAAAGAATGAATGAGTTTTATTTCTACCACTTATTATATTTTCCACTTTCTTTAGCTAATTCATGAGGATCTTCATAGATTTCAAAAGTCCTTTTTGTACCTATGGGGTATTTGACTTAATTTAGTAAGCCTTCTTTTTGACCAATTTGAATAGAAACCTAGTGCTTTCAAATATCTCATGTAATTATATATTTTAGCAGCCTATTACTTCATATGGTTGGCTTATGTACACTTATTCAATACAAGCTTAAGTTATGCTCCAATTTCAGTCTCCTTTTGTGTGAATTTTGCAAGTTTGATTAGCAATTTTGTGAGTGTAATTGATCTATCACTTGGGTTCAATTTCCACATGGTATTAGATAATTTGTAGATCAATTTCTCTCCTTCCAAATTGTTATTTCAGTTTTTATATCACTGACTCGGAGCGCATTCTGCTGACTGAAGGGCACAGGAGCTGAGATATGGACCAATCTCAAAGGATCATCTTGACTCCATTCAATTTATTCGAATGGAAAGATGAGATGGAGTTATTTTTTATAAACAAATGTATCTAAAAGATTACCATGGCTAATAAGGAATATTCCAATGCAGCTGTAGAGAAAATCAAGTGGCACAACATGATGTATGAGGCCTATGGTCTTTTGTGTCTGAGTTTTTCAAGAGACCTTCTCTTTCATCTTGATTCATTGACATCTCCTAATGAGGTGTGGGAGAAGCTTGAAGAGATTTTTGGAAAGACAGATGAGATGAGAGAACATCAAATTGAGAATGAATTGATCTCCTTGATTCCCAGTAGCTTCGAATCATTGCAACTCTATTTTACCAAGTTTAAGTCCCTTGTTTTGCAGTTAAAACAATGTGGGATTGAAAAGGAGGAGAAAATAGTTTCGACTATTCTCTCAAAGCTTGGTATTAACTATTTAGTGTTTGTTTCAACCTTCTATGCCACTAAATTGAGATCTTGAACCTGCAAGATGTCTAAGCTTGTTGATTTCATGGAATCCCTCACCCAAGAGCAAGATAAATTGGTGATGATGGGCACCATCAAACCTTCCAAAGACCAAGATTTGGTTGCTGGAGATTCAAAGGTGGATTCTAAAAGAAAGAAAAAATATAAAAATCCACTTGAGCAAATGAGATACAAGTAAAAGTCTCAAGAAGAGCCCCCAGGCTCCAAGAAGAACCCTCAGAAGAAGAAGAACAAAGAAGAAATGAACCAGTGTGCATACTGCAGTAAGGGCTATCATCCCGAGAGCTCTTCTGTGAAAAAGCAAATTGACATGTTGACCCAACTCCTAGATAATAACAACATCTCCCTTTCTGATTGCTCAAAAAAGAGGGAAGGAGGATCAAATTCAGAAGAGAAGGAGAGAGTACATGCTTTGGTCACTGGAATCTCAAGCTCACCTAGCTTCATCATTGATTATGGAGCTTCTAGACATATGGTTTATACAAGGGATATGTTTTCCTCTCTTGACATGTCGAAGGTCCACCAATAGTTTTGGGGGATAACTCTCTGATTGAGAGTATGGGAAAGGGTAGGATTGATCTTGACCCTGGAAATTTCAACAATGTGTTGGATGTTTCAGGTCTTGCCTCTAATATCTTTTCAGTGTATCAAATGACTCACACTGGGTCTCCAAATAAAGTCATATTCTCCCCCATTGAAGTTGAAATCACTGAGATTTTGAATGGTAAATTGATAGAAAAAGGTGTTGTTGATCACACTTCAAAGTTATACAGGTTTTCCCATTTACTATCCTACTCAAACCCCTCTATTATTCTTACTCATGCTAATGAAGCAAGCAAGCTTTGGCATGAAATATTTGGCCATCTGAAATATAATTTTCTTTCTGATTTGAGTGACAAATATATGGTCATAGGGTTACCAAAGATCAAGTTTTCTAAAGGAGTCTATCAAGGCTGTATCCTAGGAAAACACCCAAAGAACATGTATGAGAGAGCTAGTCATGAGAGAACCTATGCACCCCTTTAGTTGATCCATAGTGAAATTGTTGGTCCATTGCCTCATATGTCCATGATTAAATCCAAATATTCACTCACTTTCATAGATGAATTTTCCAGGTATTGTTGGGTTTACTTCCTAAAGCATAAGTCTGAAGTTTTTTACCTTTTCAAGGTCTTTAGATCCTTGGTTGAGAACTAGTATGGGAGGAAACTTAAGATCCTCAGATCTGAAAATGGTGGTGAGTATGTCAATCCTGATTTCATCTAGTATTGAAAATATATAGGTATCCAAATGCAGCATTATATTCCTTACACACCACATCAAAATGGTGTTGCTGAGAGAAAGAACAGATCATTGAAGGAGATGGCAACTTGCATGATGGAGGATAAAACTTTGCCACCAAATTTTTGGGCTGAGGAGATAAAATGTGCATCCTATATCTAGAATATTGTTCCACATAAGTATCTTGATGGTATGACTCCTTTTGAATCTTGGAGTGGGCATAAGCCAGATGTGACCCATTTTAGGATTTTTGGCTCAAAGGCTTGGGCTAGAATTCCAACTGAAAAGAGAAAGGATTTGCAACCCCAAAGCTAAGAGTTCCTATTTGTTGGGTATTCTAAATATTCAAAATAGTACAATCTGATCAACTTGAGCACTAACAAATCTTTCATTGAAAGAAGTGTTCAGTTTGAAGAAGAGCCTTTAGCAGCAATTGAAGTTGGAGATTCCTCTTCACCACCACATCCATTGATTGTAAGTGAAGAGACTAATGAGTTTTATGATTCTGATATGTATGATAATGATGAATTAATTTCATATCCTAACATCCCTACAAGACCAAACTGGGAAGCAAGGACCATTCATGCAGCTGGGGAACTAGATAGAAATCCTAATGACACTAGGAGGAATAGATCTCAATTTGAGAGTACCCCTTGTGTGAAAGATCCACTCTTTGTCGAGAAGTGTTATTTGATGAAAGATTCTGATCCATAGACATATGAATATGAATCACATGATCCAATATGGAAAACATCCATGAAAGAAGAATTCAGCTCACTTCAAAGGAACAACACATGGGAATTGGTTGATCTTCCCCCAGGGAGAAAGCTAGTGAAGTGTAAGCAGGTGTTTAAAAATAAGTTTTATGCTTATGGTTCACATTTGAAATATAAGGCAATATTGGTAGCCAAGGGCTACTCTCAAGTACATGGTATTGATTACAATGATACCTTTTCTCCAGTGGGAAATATGGACTCCATAACGCTAGCTCTAGCCATTGCAACTTCGAATCAATGGGAAGTACATCACATGGATGTGAAGTGTTCCTTTATAAATGGAGATATGAATTAAGAGATTTATATGCAGTAACTAGAAGGTTCTGTATCTAATCCATCTTTAGTGTGTAGGTTAAAGAAATCATTGTATGGGCTCAAGCAATCCCCCAGGGCTTGATATGCCAAGATTGATGGATTTCTGTTGTCATTGAGTTTTGTTCAATGAAAATCTGATCCTAATGTCTATTTGAAGCTGATTCATGGTTCTTTAATGATTATTGTTATCTATGTGGATGACCTACTGATTACAAGAAGTTCAAAGAAAGAGATTTCCTCCTTGAAGGATGCAATGAACCATGCTTTTTCTATGACATATTTGGGATTGTTGAGCCAATTCTTGGGTCTCAAAATTGATCAATCCCAACATGGAATCAAGGTTCATCAGTCAAATTATTCTTCATATTTTCTCAAGTTCAGCATGAAATATTTCAAGCCAAGCAAGAATCCATTCCTTTCAGGAGTTAAGCTTGAGGAAGTAGGTTCTTCTCCTATGGTAAATAATACACTGTATAGGTAGTTGATTGGGTGTTTACTTTATATTACAAATGCTCGGCCTGAATTATATTATGAATTTAGTGTGGCTTCAAGATACATGGATCAGCCTCATGAGATCCATTGGAGAGTATCCAAGAGGATCCTAAACTTTGTTCAGGGAACAAGGACTCACAGGATTTTCTACAAAGCAAAATCTGACTTAGAGCTACTTGGATTTACTGAAAGTGATTGGGAAGGTGACAACACAAATCAAAAGTATACCTTAGGATATGTTTTCATGATTTTATAAGGACCAATCATCTGGTCAATTAAGAAACAAAGTACCATAGCACTCTCATCTACAGAGGTGGAGTATAGAGGAGTTGTAAATGCAACTACTCAATGTTTGTGGTTGCAGGGGATACTTGGAGAATGTCATTTCAAATCAGGGTTTTCAAAAGTCTTATATTGTGAAAATAAAAGAACAATTCAAATCTCCATTGATATAGCTCAAAGGAAAAGAACCAAGAACATTGAGATCCATATGCACTATACCAGGGAGCTTGTGCACGATGGTACCATTGCTCTACTCTACTGCGCATCTTAAGAACACATACCAGATATCTTCACCAAAGTATTCTATGAGAAGACCTTCAGTAATATCAAATCAATACTGGGGATTTCTGATCATCTGGTGAAGAATGATTGACAACAAGATTTCAAAAAAAAAAAAATATGTCCATGTTTAAGGGAAGATTTTCCCAATAGGTTTTTGCCTCTTTCCTTGGTTGTATGGACATGTAGTATGTAAAAGGGTGACTAAGCCTTATTGATAGGCCCTATAATTTTATGATAGTTACTCATAAATTCAGGCTTAAGGGGGGTGTTAGAATAATCAACCCATAGTTACCCATATTTGACATTAATTAAATCATTTTTTTCTTATTCCTATATTCCTAGATTCCCTCTATATGCTAGTTGACTTCCACATGTTCCTAGAAGTCAATACTTGCTAAAATGGGTCATGGAGAACTTTGGAATCATCCTAGAAACATATTTAGAAAGTATTCTTTATTGATGGTTCCTTAAAGTGCATATCTGCTTTTTTTGAAAGCTTCCTTGGTTTACAACAGTTTTAAGGCATAAAGGAAAAGCTAGTCTAGGTGAACTTTCCTTGTTTTTTAACCACATCATCCTCCTTCCTTTTATACAAAAAAAATCATGAATGAGTTGTATTTCCACAAATTATTATATTTCCCACTTTCTTTATCTAATTCGTGAGGATATTCATATATTTGGAAAATCCTTTTTGTACCTATGGGGGATTTGACTTGATTTAGTAAGCCTACTTTTTGACCAGTTCAAATAGCAACCTAGTGATTTCGAATATATCATGTAATTATATATTTGAGCAGAATATTACTTCATATGGTTGGCTTATGTACACTTATTCAATACAGTATTAAGTTATGCTCCAATTTCAGTCTCCTTTTGTGTGAATTTTGCATGTTTGATTAGAAATTTTGTGAGTGTAATTGATCTATCACTTGGGTTCAATTTTCACAGTAGTTAATCATTCAAATTGCATCCTCAAAACCATAAAAATAAAAAAACATAAGATCATAAACCAATACACATAGTTTCCAACATCATATTCCCATGTCATATTACTTTGTAGGTCAAAACATGTTTCAAAACTACATCTCCAGGTTGAGAACCTCAACAGAATAGTTCACAAGACAAAACAACAGATGCCAAAAACATAATCTCTTTGACAATGAATTGATAAAAATTGTATTTCTAGTACACTCCTAAGTCTTTATATAGGCTTATGACTTCACAAAATGGTCCACATACTACCACCTACCTCACTAACTTGGATCAAAAAGTACAAAAGCATGACCAAGATGACCCTTGTCGACTTCTTCACCTTGTTCACTATTATTTGACTTTGGTTGCTTTCACACCATGTGCATCCATATCGCCTACGAACAAGAGGGAGAAAATAGGGAAATGGTAAAAGTGGCCCAAAAGGGTAAAAATAGCTTAGAAGGGAAAATTGACCCGCTCTCTCATTCATGACATTTTCATTTTTCAAAAAGATTTAGCGAGCTCTTGTGACTTTTATCTCTTGGGATGAAAACCCTAAGAAAAAATTATTTTTGGTGGTGAAACTATCCACCCTAGTTGATCAAGTGGGAGAGATTAGGAAGATTTCTCATTAATATTCATGGTTTAAGATAGATATACATCCCTTTGGATTAATCATGTAACATTTCATAGTTTTGAAGGCTATTGGAGGAGGGCACACTGGTGCTTTCTATCTCTTGCTCATTTTAGGAGGAACATTGAGGAAGTCACTCCACTCTTTTTGTGTTGGAATGAGGATGCATACCCTACCTAGGATGCGGGGATATTTGGATCAGAGTAACCTTGTTTTGGATATTGATTTGGAGAGAAAGAGACACCAAAAGTTAGTGCCATTCATTGCTGACAAATTTATTCTAGAACATACTTCGTCTTTGAGGGATTTGTGAGGAGGCACATTCTGCTACAATTATATAGGAAACATTATTTGTGTTAATCCATCCATCTTTGGTTGTTCACAACATCCTTATGAGTTCTAGAAGAGTCATAGGTACAGGGTGTCTTGGTGATGTAATCAGTTTTGTAGGTTGTCCTTGGATGAAATCAGTATTGGAAAACCTTAAAGGTTATCCTTGGATGTAACCATTCCTGGTGTGCTCCTATGCTAAAAATGAAAAGAGACCAAAAGATGTGGATGCATGAAATCTCACATGGGAAATGAGACAAATTTTCTAAGCTAAAATGATATTTAAGTAGGACGTAGTTTGCTCAAATGTAATCAGTCCTAAGGTTGTCCTTGAATGTAATTAGTCCTCATGAAGCTCACATAGTATCCTTGGTTGTAATTAGTCCTAGTACAGGTTATTAAAAGTGTAAAACATCTTGATGTGCTACCTAGTTTGTTTAGATGTAATAAGCAGCATGGGTTGTCGAAAGTGTAAAAAGGGTCATGGCATAGTATGCAGGTTGCTTGGACATAATAAGTCTTGGAATTTTTTCTGAATGGAAAAGATACTAGACGCAGGTTGTTAAGATGTAATATCTCCTTGAGGTTGACATAGAACGTTAAAGTAATAGTGTGGTACATAGGTTGTTTGGTCATAATCAGTCCTTGTATGTGTGTGTTCCCAAGTTGAAGATGATGAATTCAT
Organism: Pseudotsuga menziesii; assembly: GCA_001517045.1. Taxonomy (NCBI): domain Eukaryota; kingdom Viridiplantae; phylum Streptophyta; class Pinopsida; order Pinales; family Pinaceae; genus Pseudotsuga; species Pseudotsuga menziesii. Next base: position 1,389,866 of record LPNX010642172.1, on the reverse strand, counting down.
AAGTCACTTGGTGTGAACATGGGAAGTTATCCAATGTTCGTAGAACGTATGTTGACCATAAATAGACACAATGCACTTGGTGTGCTACTAGGTATTCTCTAATAGTGGAAGTTGCAGGTTTCCTTTGTGACATGAAATATCCTGACATACACCTATGTTGTTAGAATGTAGGTGGTCCCCATATTGGTTGTGATTTGTGTTCTCTGTGTATTTTGTTTTGTTTTATGGAGGACAAAGAGATTATCTGGATATGGAGATATGATAGTAGGAGACGCAAGTTATTACATTGGAAATGTAAAGAATGGTCCTGGGTTGTACCTACATGATGGCTTGCTCATGGATATGATGAAGACTTGGATGAGTACTGGGTTTACACCTAGCATGAAAAAGGGCTAGCTTTGTAGAAACGTTTAATGACAGATAGTACTATGATCGACAAGACGATGACTATGGAAGCATATATGATGATGACTCTATGATAATGATTGGACCAAATTTGTTGATGCCTATGTAGAGAGATAATAGCTTCCTATTTAAGAGGCAGTGTTGATATATTTGTAACTTTGGAAGATATTCTAATGTATATTATCAATGTATGTTGTTGTACCCCCATAGAATATTGTTTACCTCCTTTCCTGATGTCATTATTGTGTATGAACCTTGAGGTACAACCTTTGTTGTAATTTGGGGAAATAGTCCCCAGTATAACATCATATAATGTATTTTTGGAGTCTCTCTAGGAGAATTTGGCCATGTTAGGGTAAGAGGTTGGCCCCAGTCATGTATTAGGTCAGTCATTTGAAGGGTGTAAATAGAGAGGTTCCCTCCCTCATTTATAAACACTCACACTCTCACTCAAGTTTGCATGAGGAAAGAGAGAGACAAGAAGGAGAGATAGATAGATCCAAAATACTTCTCCTTATCAGGGTTTTCCATCTTATGATATTGTCTTAGTGACAGAACTATTCTCAGGAATTTTGCATGGTTTCTCCTTTACGGTTTCCCTGAGGAAAATATTTATTTTTTGTGTATCTACTATATCTTGTATATTTTATTGTACTAATTATTCTTTCAGATAAAGATCCTAATGAAGGTAATTATATTAGAAAAACTAACATTATATTTCAAGTAAATATTCTTAGATTTCTACTAGCACTACAACAAAAACTGGATTTAGCATCTCTTTTTGCATCCTTTTTTGCGTCTAGACCGTCTTTTAGTGTACTTTTCTTCATTTTTTGGAAAAAATGGCACAATTTCATGGGTTGCTGCTATTTTAGGTGTTTTTTGTGTCCCTTTTCTAATTATGGCGCAAATTGCGACGTAATTTGCACAGGGTTTTGCGCCTGGTTATGCGCAAGGTTTTGCATCAAGTTTTGTGACAAGTTTTGAGCCTAGTTTTGCACCTAATTTTGCGCTTAGTTTGTACATATACTCTTGTTGTGCCCCCTTTTATGTCCATGTTTTCCTCAACTTTTACGTTACGTTCTTGTTTTCATCCACTTTTGCATCCTTTTTTACATCCAATTTTGCATCCACTTCTGCTTCTTTTTTTGCATCCAAGTTTACATCCTGCTTTGAGTCTAGTTTTGCGGCTTGTTTTGTTTCAGCCATTTTTGCATCCACTTTTGCATCCTCTTTTTCATCCACTTTTTCACCCACATTTTCATCTCTTTTTGCATCCCATTTTGCATCCATGTTTATGTCTTCTTTTGCATCTACTATTGCATCCACTTTTGCATCCACTTTTGTCATCCCAATTCACACCCATTTTTGCGCCTACTTTTACACCCACTTTTTCTTCAACTTTTCCATCCACGTTTGCATATTTTTTTGCATCCAATTTTACATCAGTTATTGCATCCCTTTATGCATCCACTTTTGCATCCACTTTTGCATCGGGTTTTGCATTGGGTGTTACACATTAGAGGAAATTTGAGGTCTAAAATGGGCCTCCTAAGGAAAATAATAAAATAATAGTTAAAATAAAAAAATAGAAGTTATTAATTTTGGAGGAAGAATGAAAAAAACTACTTGTTGTGTTCATATTTTTGACATATCTCCCTATGTTTTTACTCAAATTATGAGCAGGAGAGATCATTGGATGCATAATTTAATTATGCAACCAATGAGTACCCACACGGTATACCTTTAATAGACCCCACTACCCCAAAAACAAGAAATACCTGAAAAAACATGATGATGATGTCATCGTCACGTTTTTTCAAGTATTTCTTGTTTTTGGGGTAGAGGGGTCTATCAAAAGTATGCAGTGTGGGTACTTTTTGGATGCAGAATTAAATTCTACATCCAACAAGCTCTCCCACTTGAAATTTGATTAAAAACACAGGGGGAGATGTCAAAAATACGAACAAAAAAAGTAGTTTTCTTTTATGACAAATATGTCAATTCAACCATTATGGTTGACTCATTTTATTGAAATTATATTGGTTCTTGAATTCTAACTCACATAATTTATTGTTGGCACATTTTCTTATAAGTCCCATTTTAGACCCCAAATTTCCTCTAATGACTACTTTTGCATCTACTTTTGTTGCATCCACTTTCGCATCCAATTTTACATCCATGGTTATATCCACTTTTGCATGAATTTTTTCATCATGTTTTGCTTCCACGATTACATCATTTTTTGCATCCACTTTTGGTGCACCCCATTATGTGCCCACTTTTGCACCTACTTTTGTTGCATCCATGTTTGCATCCTTTTTTTCATCCATGTTTTTATCCACTTTTGCATCCAGTTTTATACCCAGATGTTGAACATAAAAATGAGGATAATGATTATGATATTGAGGATGGCTACGATGATGATGATAATGTTGTTGATAATGAGGAGAACAATGACAATGATGATGATGAGGATAATGACAATGACAACATTGACAATGATTATGATGGAAATGAAATGAATGATGATGATGGTTATTATGACAATGACAATGATGATGAATACAATGAGAATGATGATGTTGATCATCTTAAAAAATAAGTTGTTATTTGTCATGCATAAATTGTATGTGTCCTCCATGACCCTTTTCCACTAATCACATATTTTGGGTAGATGTTATTTCTTATGTCAAAGGTAATGATGAATAATTGATGAAAATGTCAATAATCATGATGATGATGATGTCAAGGACAATGGCGATGATGATGACATGAATGATGGTTATGCCGATGAATATGACTATTGTGATAATCATGGTGAAAATGACAAAGATGATGATGATGATCATCATCATCATCATAAAAAACATTATCACTTTCATTGTCATCTAGTTCATCATTGGCATCATTTAAGGCATACGAGATATGTTTACCATTTAAGCATAACTTATAACTATGATTGAGCACATTTTAATCTTGGAGATTGTAGTGAAACTAGGTTTATTTACCTCTACCAATACTTTCTTATAAGGATCATCATCATCATTTATCATGTCATTCTCATTTTCATCGTAATTGTCATTGTCATCATTACTATCATCATCATCGTCACCATATAATCACATCATTGTCAAATTCATCGTCATTTCCATCATTTTAATCATCATTCATCTGATCATCCTCATCCTCATCATCATTGTCATTGTCATCATCAACAACAACATTGTAATCATCATTATCATATAATCACATAATTGTGAATGTCATTATCATCAAATCAATTACATTTATCGTGTCCGCTTTAGCACCCTAAATCAATTACATTTATATTCTCCTTATTCTAGGTTGTATAGGTGCAAAACTAGGTGTTTTATATCATTATTTTCAACTTCATCATCATTCCCATCAGCTTCATCATCATTATCTATATCATCATTCATCTCATAATCATCGTCATCATTTTCATCATTGTCATTGTCATCATCAACAACAACATTATCATCATCATCATATAATCACATTATTGTGAATGTCATTATCATCAAATCAATTACATTTATTGTGTCCACTTTAGCACCCCAAATTAGTTAGATTTATATTCTCCTTATGCTAGGTTGTCTAGATGCAAAACTAGGCGGAGGAATGAAAATTATTGAAACTCTTTGGCATCATTTCTCATGGATTTCTTAGAATTTTGGATTTGTTAAGGACTGAAATATATTCATTCACTTATGCTATTGTTTTATATTATATTTCCTAGAATCCCTAATGATGAAAATTCATATGGTTAAGATTTGAGAAACCTATAGTTAAAGGGTGATAAAATGTTTTCTTTCTTTAAAATCCATTTGAAATTTGAAATTTCTACATTACTCACTTGGAAAATTACTTATGTAGGGATTGTGGGTTTCCCTTGGGTTGTGGTTGATGTAGACCAGTGTCACATGACCTTAAGAGTTGAGATGAACTTGAAAGGCGCTCAAGTTCAAGAAAATATTGGGTAGGTTGTATGGATGTGACACTTAGTATCTAGGGATAGCCATGACCCTTACTATCTCATGACATGTATAGAATCTTCCATCTTTAGTATTTAGGATATCCAAACATTCATTTCCCAAGTTGTACAAATGTGTTACTTGTATTTAATTTTTGTTTACAATTATTATCACATAAATAACCACATGTTCAAGAACATCAATAAGGATAAATTAACTAACCCTTTACTATGCATTTTTTTTCTTCTAATTCAAAAAAAATATTTTCACATAACTATCCATATATTTAACAATTTTAGCAACAATAAAATAACTTACACTTACAATGGCTTATTTTCTTTTTTCCTTATATTAACAAAAACTAATGAATATAAAACAACTCAAAATTCTTCCTTAAACACTCCACTCCAATAATATAGTAAAAATAGTAAAAACATTTAGATCTCTTCAACATTAACCCTAAATAAAAAAAGCATTACTTCAACGTAAAGATTTACCACTTGATCTTTATTAATTAATCATACTACACTCTTAGGATTAAAGCAATCTTACATAGTGATGGTGGACATGTTTATAAATATTACAAGTAACCATCTCTATGTTGGACTATGAAAAAACGTAATTCAATATAAGCTGAAAATTAATATATTTTATAGATTTTAGTTTAGCTATATAAACATGAAAAATATAAGATTTATGTAATAAATTTAAATGTAAGTAAACAAATGACATTAAAGTGGGAAATATATTCCTGACAAGTCCCTATAAGAGGGACCCCTTTTAATCCAATGTGGCATACACAACCTCCAAAATATTGTACTTCCAAGACAAGCCTAGAAAGTTGGTTTAAATCAAGGGTGTAAGGCTTGACCTACTTGAATATCCACAAATAAAGCAACAAAGGTGGGCACCACCTCCATGTGCAATGTAAATAATGTGCGCTTCTTAATGAAGAACATACTTTAAAATATAAACTTTATAAACTTTGGCATTAACTCCAAACAATTCCATTTATGGATACAACTTCAAAACCATCAAAATATTAATATTTAGAATCCTTCGTCATTGATATTCAAGGAAAACCCTTAACAAAACCAACCAGAAAAATCCATGACACCAAAAATTCCAATAAAATTCCATGGAGATGGGAGAAGGCGTTGAACATTTTGAATCTTCTCAACCAGCGATGCTCTGTAGAAGACTCCATTCCTTATTGCAGGATTTTAGAGATTTTCATCGAGGTGAGAGCATTGGTAGAATGAAAACGCGTCCATGGTCACATGATAAAAATTGGGTTCCAACCTGATGTTTGTTTGGATGCTAAGATTGCCAGCATGTATGCCAAGTTTGGTTATATTGAGGATGAATGCCAAATGTTTGACAAAATGCATGTGCACAATTTGGTTTCATGGAATTCTATGATAGCAGGGTATGCGCAACATTGTTATGGCAGAAAATGTTGGGTACTCTTTTCCTTGATGATGGAAGAGGAAAAAAGAATGAATCAGTTTACCATTTTCAACATTCTATGGGCATGTGCGAGCTTTAAATAGGGTAAACAAGTGCATTCCTACTTCTTTAAAACTATATTTTTTATAATTTATCTATTTGTTGTGGGATTATTGCTATGTATGCAAAATACAGATATTTACAGAGTGCCCAACAGATGTTACAGAATGCATGAACCAAATGTCGCTATCAGGGAATGCAATGGTACCCAGTTATGTGAGGAATAGGTTTTCATAATAGGTGTTTAATATCTTTAGACAAATGCAACCAATGATTTACAGAGTGCCCAATAGATGTTACAGAATGCATGAACCAAATTTCCCTATCAGGGAATCCAATGATACCCAGTTATGTGAAGCATAGGTCTGCATAACAGGCATTTAAAATCTTTAGACAAATGCAACCAATGGGATTGAAACCAAACCAAGCCACCTTTTTAGTGTTCTATATGCTTGCACTAGGATGACCTCATTGGCATATGGAAAGTAAATGCATGCCCACATTTTGAGAAGAGGATTTGAATCTAAAATTGTTGTGGGAAATTCCATTGTTGACAAGTATACTAAAAGTGGGAATATGGAGTATGTACACCAATTGTTTAATAAAATGCGTGAACGAGATATAGTTTCTTGGAGAAATATGGCTGTAGACTATGGTGGGTTTGGGAGAGGTAGGGAGGCGATAGAGGTATTTCAAAATATGTAGTAGGATGGTATGAAGCAAAATCATATTACTTTTTTAGGGGTCCTTGTTTCTTGCAGCCACGCAAGCCTAGTTGATGAAGGTTTGCATTACTTTTATTTTATGAGATGCCATCATTACATTACCCCATAGGCCAAACATTTCCTGCATGATCTATCTACTTGTTCATGCTGGGTACCTTGATAAGGAACTTGATGCGATAAGAAAGATGCCATTTGAACCAGATGTTGCTTTGCTCAGTGCTTGTAGAGTGTATTCAAAAATTGAAATAGGAAAAATTGCAGTTAAACTGGTTTTTAAGATCGACCCTCAATGTGTCAAACATTTGTGTTAACTAAATCCTTCAACTGCACAAGTTATAATTGTGTGTACATGCATATGACAACTTCTACAATATACATATATAACTTTTTTTAATTCTCAATGAATAACTTCATATCACTTCTAACCATTGTCAACCAATAGATGAAACTAACCAGAATAATTATTATCCAACTAATTCTTGTTATTTTTGGCTACCAAGTCATATTAACTTATAAACATTTTAAGTACATTGCACAAGGTAATGAGTATAGAGACAAGAATCAACACATAATTTAGATTATGAGTTCTAAACATAGTAATTGAATGATTATTGTAGCCAAATAATAACGAAGCATTTTAAAATGGGACATAAAAACCATGATTATTTAAATATGAATTGCATATCCAACTATAAACTTAGAAGTCTTCATTCACATTATAATATGCATCTAGGTATTCCAATGTTTCCTTGTCAATGTTCATATGTTCTTGCAAGTACCTAATATTATTCTTGCTACACCATCCTGCTAAAGTGGTATTGTAATCATCCTCATCTTCACTTTCATCATATTCTGTATCAATAAGATTTGTTTCAACATCGGTTACATCATGAATGCCACCAGATATATTTTCATCATTTCTTTTGATATCATCCATATTATCTTCCTCCATAATGTCATCTTCATCCATGATATCATCTTCTGAAGATGCACCTATGACCCTGCTTCTCCATATTGCTAAAGGAATATTGCCATCATTGTCATCTTCACATTCTTCTACTAGATCTTATTCAACTTGAAGATCATCATGGATGCCAATTTTTTCTCCCTGAACTATATTTGGTTGGTCATCATTGGTTTTCTCAATATTGATTGAAGCATCTTTGAAAACATGTCTTAATCTTGGATCGTAATGAATGAAAAATATCCATTTTGGATGATGATGATGAATACAATGAGGATGATGATGTTGATCGTCTTAAAAAATAAAGTTGTTATTTCTTATGCATAGCTCGTATGTGTCCTCCATGACCCTTTTCCACTAATCACATCTTTTGGGCACATTATATTTCTTAGCGGTCCTACACCTTGGCACATCTTAGTAAGTTCTATAATAGTTTTGCAGGTACTCAAATTGTGATGCATTTTTTAGGACTTCTAGGGCCTTCAAAAAGTTCATGATATTTTCTAGAAAGACAATGCCAAACAAAAATGCTAACATCAGGTTTCCTGAAATCCTGAAAACCATTAAGTCTGTTGAATTCTGAATGGCATCTAAAATCTAATTTTTGTATATGAAGTCTGTGAATTTTGAATAGGAGACAAAATTCTACTTTTTGCATATGAAGTCTGTGAGGTTGGAACCACTCTCAAACAATTAAGGAAAGGAGATTGTCACTTTTACTTTAAGAATTTAACATTGCCATTTAATATTACTGACATCAATGTCATTTGTACAAAATTGGTAAAATAAATAAATAAATATATGTCTAGACTCTACGCGTCCATTGTGTCCATATTTGGATTAACTTGGATGAGTCGATGTGGAGTTGGGTGGTTTGACCAGTTTGGTACCGAACCAACTCATTATCTGGGCTGAGTTTTGTTTTGGTTCAAGGTTGATGATGTTTAAACCATTTAACTCAATTGGTTTCAGTCCTGAGTTGACCAATTTTTAAAACTATGGACGTTGCAAGTAACCTTGACTGAGTGAATTGACTGCACATGATTTATGTCAAATCCTAGGCCAAGGATTATTGCAAAACCCAAATGTATGGTTAATAGATTTAATCTTTCCATATAAAGCACATATGGTGAGAATATAGTACCCAAGTGTTGGTCATGAGAAACTCGGGGAAAGTATTTGTAGAGATAAACCTGCCAGTAACCAGCAACAACTTTTGTTCTAGTTTATCATCGTCATCATTATCATATAGGTCATCATCATCATCATCATCATAATTTAAAGCATATTGGATATGGTTACCATTTAGGTGCCAAAATAGGTGCACTTAGCACTTAGAGTAGCATCCCAAATCAAATACAATTAAATTATCCATATGCTATGTTGTATAGGTGCAAAAGGAGGCACATCCTATCAGGATGATGATAAAGTGGACATAAATTGCATCCACTTTATCATCCCAAGACAATTACATTTATATTCTCCTTACAGTAGGTTGTCTAGGTGTAGGACTAGGTGCATTATATCGGATGGTGCTAAAGTGGATGAAAATTGTGTCCACTTTAACATCCCAAATCACTTACATTTAAATTTTCCTTGTGATAAGTTGTCTAGGTGAAAAACTAGGTGCATCATATCAGGATGACGCTAAAGTGTACTCAAATTGCATCCATTTTAGCATCCCAAATCAATTACATTTGAATTATTCTTATGACATTTTGTCTAGGTGCATTTTGCATCCACTGTAGTGCCAATTGTTGGTTCAATTTCAAAATATTAACCCAAAAAAGAAATCTCGATTGACGGGGTTAAAAGTAACTATGGTATTTATAACTTTCCTAACCAAAGCCTAGTGAAAGGAGAGGCCATATGTTTATCTTTTACCTTGACACTCTTATCGTGTTTCAAATAGAGAAGTTCAACAATGACTAAACATAATAGCTTTGACAATGAAAGAACACATATAATCATTAAACCAAATTGTTTTGAAGAATACAATATATAAAAGTGGATTCTAAAGTAGACAAAAGATGAGTGAAACCATTTAAGAAACCAAAGTGGTACATGAATATAGATCAATATTATGGTGTATAATTATAATGCATTATAGGAGTGAAGAATCAAATATGGATACAATAAGAAGTTGCACAACAAGATCATGTAAAACTTTTTTCAATGAAAAAAAACCCAGCAATATTCTATTCAAGATCATCTAAAACTTACGAGAACTACATTACCATAAAAAGAAAATTGCGATGAATGTTGCATTGATGGTTAGTATGATATGCACAAACAAACCATAAGATTTTGAAGAATCCATAAACAAATAAAAATTGCATATGCACACAAAGGTTGATTCAATAAATTTATTTCAAGATGAGAATATGTTTTGATGAAGGTAGATGCATAAGATTGCAATTTTTAATATGGTATAATGAACAACTACAAACAAAAATTGTATGAAAAACCAAAAATCTGTTTCAAAAGTCCCTTCTCTCGCTTTTCCTCCTCACTTCTCACATTCTGCAACTAAAGGAAAAATCCATGCATATTTAGGGTAACCTTTGATTCAAGCAACCTTAGTCACAAGAAACCTTTTGATTCATAGTAAATGGCGATGAGAAGGAGATATTTCGCTTTTCTCTGGGACGAGAACTCAGAAGAACAGAGGTAAGGAAATCAAATTACTACCCAAGAGAATAATAACCATGAAATATCATTTTATTTTTCAATGAAATCGAATGCTATTATATGATAACATCTGGGGATTCTTGCATTGCAAGCAAAAGAGTTGTCACCAAATCTGGAGGCCTCAAGGTGCAGCGGGAAAAGGGTGAAGGGATTTAGTGGAATGTTTTCTTCTTCTTCTGCACGTGTTTTAGAGTTTCATATTTTTAAGGTGTTGTATGGAGGTATGTATTTTTGCAAAAAACTATGTTGTTCTTGTGTGAAAACTAATTTTGATTATGGGTTCAAGCATGCACTCAGATTAACAGCTAAACAGAAGACATATTTACTATTCTGAACTCCTGTCAAAACTAGAATCTATACCTGTAATACAAACACATGGCTATCAGCATCACCGACATTTTAAACCGTCATGGCTTCCTTATAAGTATCCCCTTATGAGTATTCCCTTTGATTCTATAGCTTGTTCGGTTCCAAACTCTCCAACATGTTAAAATCCAACTTTGAACCCTTGAATCGCCCTTTCAATTAAAGATTGAGAACACCAATAATCGGTAATGGTAACATAGTATTATAACCACCAAAACATAAAGAAAAAACCTTTCCCCATAACATTTGAGTAAGCATCTTTGTCAATTAGAGATCCATAACCCATTGTTTCGTCATCCCCAAAAAAACTCCAACTTATCATTCCCTGGGTAGGCATGCTAGTGACAGATCGAGTGTGACTCCATAAGAAAACCCTAGCATAAATGGGGCTTAGACGTTTTAGATCTAGTAGAGCAGTTTATCTCATTGACCAGGACTAGTTCATACTTTAGAGCTATATAACCGAGAATTATTTAGTGCATGACATATCCTTGAATTCTAGATAATGGATTTTTTTATTGTGGTAGTATTTTCACTTATGTTTTCACTCACTCAGCTTGTTCTGACTGCCCATGTTACTAGAAATATTACTAACAAAATTGATTCTTGTTCCATTCTCATTTTCATTTTCATCCCCCTTTATGATTCCCAAAAAATCTCTAGCCCCATTTCTTATTCCATCCTTGTTTCTGTTTTTGTTTCATTTCTGGTAACAAAGCTAGATCAAATGCCCCATTGGGAACTTTCTTGGGATTCTGAGTGCCTTTGGATGTGCACCCAAATCAAGCTCTGTTTTTGGAGTAATTATGACCACTGTCTCGCTTAACGTCTACCCTCTCATGGATGTTAGTCTCATGTGAATGTGACCAATTCACACCTTCACCTTTAACCCTATCCTCATGCATGCACAACAACGAAATCTGGACAAGCCCTCACAAGTGAGATTCAGTCAATCTCATTCATGGATGTGATATCCAAACACTCTAAAGTGTCTGTAGGAAGTAGGGATGCCCTACACAAACTGGAAGGTTGTAAGTGAAACCCTATAGCCCCATTTATGGGATTTGATTAATGGCACTTGATTTCATTTGTCCAAATAAAATTCTATAGGGTCAAAAAATGTCATAAATATGATATCTATTCCAGCACCATGTTTCATGATCTCTTATATTTATTTTATAGAAATAATGATTTACATTACTCAGAAAAAAGGGTGCATACACACCCATTATCAAGAAATACATAAACGATAATCCTGGTAACCATGAAATACTCCACATTCTGAATTTCTTTTGAATTCAAATGCTTTCAAAGCAGATTCTAAGTATTATCTAAATAAATTGGCAAAAAAATGATGGGTGGATTGTATTCATCCGCTGCTTCGGTTGTCTTAAGACTAAACTTCACTAAGTTCAATGTCCCAGGGCTTGGACAATCCGGTGGAGTTGAGTTTCCATTCAAGCCATCGATTTAATATCATTTCTATTTTCGATCATTGTTGCCTCAAACCTAGAGAGGTGATGAAAGACAGAGCTGATAAAGTCTGTGGGGTCCTCCAGGGAGTTCTTAACTGATGGAAATTCTTCCACTATATGATCTGAGTCAATATTTGTGAGCAAATCTAAATCAATATAAGCTACAAATTCATGTGAGATTTCTTAAAGAATCTCATATTATATAGAGAAACACTTGTGAAAGTTTGAGGTATATATTAACTCTGGGAGAGACATTTGTATTGAATGTCATTGAATATTGCAGAATCTCTCTTAAATCTAGAAGCCAATATTAAAAGCCTTGAGAATTCTGAAAGAATCTCATATTATATAGAGAAACACTCATGAAATTTTGAGGTATATATTAACTCTGGGAGAGACATTTATACTGAATGTCATTGAATATTGCACAATCTCTCTTAAATATTGAAGCCAATATTAAAATCCTTGGAAGTTTCTTTGTGTATTAAATTGCTTATACAGCCACTTCATAATGTTCCATAGCTTCGAAGTGGTGGAAACAAAATGAGAATTCAGTCTACCTGAGTGAGGTTGCTCCACGACTTGCACATCTGGCTTCTTCTGATGCCCCAATGCCTGGTCTTGAGAAACAGATATCAATGTCTGAATCTAATTCCTGGGAGCGATATTCTGGGCCTGGTTACAATTTCTTCTTTTACCGAACAAGTAACTATTCTTGCAACAAATACACAACCAAAGAAGCTAGTTCTAATCTAGTTCTATTGGGTTTGGATGGTCAAAGGTATACTTATCTTCTCAAGGGCTGGGAAGATTTCTGACATGCAAGAATTATGCATCTTTTATCTTTTGCAAGTTGTAAATGGAATGCTACACGCACAAGTAAATAGGGTCATTCGCTAGCAGTTCGCTACTATTCTGTAACTTCTATAAGTGGGAAAGCAGGGTAGATCCAATGGGTGGACAATCTTATAAGCATGTATAGTGTATTCATGTATTCAAATATTGGAAACAACATGCGCAGTATGCTCAGTTTACAGTAGTGTACATGTTATGCTTAGTTTACATCTACTACTAGTGATACTGCAGCTACAAACACTCCCATCCCACCTATCCCACGTCCCAGTGATATGTTCTATGGGAATATTATTCCAACACTAAAATAAAAAGGTTTTTGTAAAGTCATTTCAGGATGGGATTGGCCACAAGAAGTAAAAAGAAAGGTTCTCTTGGACCTTATGAAAGAGACTCCTAGTCAACTCCTTTATCCAGAAATTTGGTGTGCAAGTGAAGCATTCCAAACATTTAGATCAAAATTACAAAGGTAAGGTCATGATTTCTTTAGTTTTTATTGATTTTTATTGGATTGCACTCTATTTTTTTCATGGTTTTTCAACATCATCATGTTTTTGCAACGTCTTATTTGATGAATCATATAGTTATATTTAAATGGACAGGTCATTAAACTTATTGCATTCTAGATTTCTTAGAAAATATTGGGTACACTTGTAAAGATTAATTTGATTCGCTGATTTAAAATCTGGAACAAGCTTCCAAACTTAGTATTATAGATAAATTATCGATAAGACTCATAAGCTTTTCCTTTGAGAATTTTGAACTAATATTAAATGCCAAAATATCTTTGAAGATAATTTTGCTGGAAAAGTGGAATTGTACAATTCGTTTGACAAAACATATCTGCTTAAAATGTGCTCTGCGACCTGTTTGTTGAAATCTGCAAACTATCTTTCTCCTTGTCATGTTTGCTTTTCTTTTGGCTCTACAAAAAAGAGAAGAGGAAATGCAAGAGGTATCTGAGACTCGTCCAGGTCTCCCTCTATAAGTGCCTGAAACACAATAGATCTGGAACATTGATTCAAGAAATTTGTCGTTCCATGACACAAGTTTATGTTTTCTATTCATAGTTCCCGAGTTTAAGGAGATTATAGAGACGGGATCAGTGGTAAGAATAGGCTAGGTATCCCTAAGAAATCTTTCAGCACTTGCTTTGTGTTTTCGGAGCCTTGATCAATATGCATATTTGGCTGAGATAATTTAACAAAAAGAAGCTCGATCCCTTTTAACCCATGAAAAAACTTCCTACAAGCATTGAGTCAGCAATATGATAGAACACGGATTTGCATTTGATCATCAAAGCACCAATATCAATCTCTCCAAGAAGAGAAGCATGATAAATGCCCTTTCCTGATTTTCACTTGCATTCCTTGACAAACCACCTACAATAACTTCAAATGGTCAATATTTTCACAGGAATAAAGATATTTATTGGATGTCACAACAAAGGCTTCCTTTTACTAAGTGAATATGGATATATAACCAAGAAACCTGCCAGAAGTCTCCAATATCAAAACCTGAGCATTCAGAATCAGTATATGGGAAATGTGTGAGCCCATTTGATAGTCGAACACTCTTACTGTGCATGCAATGGGAATTATCAATTATAATATAATTGATATTATAATTGTTTATATGAACAATTCCTTTTATGCATAATTAATGCGTAGTGAAATATATAACCTATGGGTTCTGTGGGAAAAAAATATTTTATATGCAGTACCGCATTTAATGCAACAACTGTGGCACTATGGGTCGTGCGACAACCATCATAGTAAATTTTGCACTGCATGTAGAGTATTGTTCTCTGGTTCTGTGGATGTGCTTTCCTTTGACACTCTTGACACTAAGTTAATGCTTGGTGGCATACTTCTTGATGGAACTCAATGATGACTTAGAGTGTGTATTTGGAATTAAGACTTGATTGAGTGCAAGACCTGACATTTTTCCAAAATAAATATGAAAAGTTATCATTTAAATATGATAGTAACTTAGTGAGGTTATCTAGTAACTTGTTGATTTTGCTATTAGAAGTTGAAAACTTACTATGAGACTTGGTGAGAGGTAAAAAAAATTAACAATGTGATTTTAGTGATAAAAACGACTGTGGACAAATAAATATAATAATGATTAGATGTTTAAAAAAATTTGTTTGTAGATTCCTTGCAACTAAATTTTTTTGGCACATCATTGTCTTCAATCCTCAAATTAATCCTCGTGCAAACTGAGGGTTAACATGGTGAACACCTCATATGAATATTCGGGCGTATAGTTCATGGGTTCAAAGTTTGGTTGAGACAATATTGCATAGGCTCAACAAAGGTTATGTATTTCCCTTTGTGCTGGATTGAAATTGCTTTCAAATACATTTTCAAGACATACTTTATGTCTTCTAGCTATGGGAACGTAGTTTTTGTTCACTTCACTAGGCCAAAGTTGAGAGATTTTAATTGCTTATGCTACAATGCATGATCAGTTGTAAAAGGATAGTTCCACGGGACATCATTTATGTAAATTTTGGTGCTCATCCTTTTATCTCAAGATCACTTCAGTTTTTCCATGGATACGATATCTTGGTGACTCATTGTTGAGAAGAGATTCCATGGATACCCTTTATTGGCACTATTTAGAGGATATTGATTTTTCTTCTCCAAGCCTCTCCCCTCGATCGTGATAGCATTAGTTAGTTCTCTATGACATCAGGTATGTTTTTTATTAGAACAATAAAATTATCAAGGTTGTCAACCATTAGATGCTGGGAAATTATTGACAGCCTTGATACTGTACATATTCTCTATTTCTTGAATGCTCAAATTTGTTAATGTAGGCTTTATCTTTTTAACTTTGATCCAATACTCTGCTCCTTCAATTTTTATGATGGCTTGAAGTTGTCAAAATGTCATATGTTTGTGGCATGTGCTAATAATAGGATTTATTCCTTTACCACATTCCAAATTTAGACAGTATAATTGTGTTTTTATAGTCTTTAATTTCTTAATAACAAGCACTGGAACTTCTAAGACCTACACTTTTGTATTGTGCATATAATATGGTTTTTCCTAAGTATGATATTCTTGGTTGGTATTCAACTGGGAGCAATGTTAAAGAGACAGACATGCAAATTCACAAATCTGTAAGTTGTGCTAATATAGTAGTTGTATTCAATTGTATTGTCATCAATGCAATGTCTTTTACTTCAATTGTAAGTCAACTTGGATGGAAAACTCTTGAAACCTACAACACTATCAATCTTGATATAAGTGCATATAGATATATTTTGTTAGTCTTGTGGTTCCCATTTGCTCTCTAATTAAAAACAAACTTACTTTTAATTTCAGTTTTCTCCTTCTCAGGCACTAGAGTAAATACTTTTTGTAATTTTTAAATACATTGTATAGGTAAAAAAAACATAGAATTGCAATAAGACAATGTGCATGAATGGTTCGATAACAATTCCTGTAATACTTGTGCATAGGAAGGGAAATATTTAAGCATATTGTTTAGAAAATTCAAAGTGCAAAGTTGGAGAGCATATGGACATGATGCCATATGCCCAAAAATCATATCATAATAATGTCAAGTTTGTGTAAGGTCCTGTAAGTCCTTTAGTTAGGTCAAATTAGTGTAAAAAATTTAAATGTTTGAGGATTGAATATGAGGTAAAGAACCAACTTTTGTGACTGCACTCAATTTTCCAGCCAAGCCTCATCATGGCCATATTTTCTAGGTTGGATGAATACTAATGAAAAACTCACACAAGTTGATGAAGATTTGTTGCTCAAATCAACACCCTCCAATTTTGATAAAATTGGATAATCTAAGCATTAAAATGTGACAGAAAGCTTAACATGTATAATCAGTTATTTTGTTTTGAGTGAAGGGTACTTTTTTACTAAGGTCATGATAGATGAGTTCAAAAGTAAAAACCATAAAAAATGGGGTATATAGAGGGCTTGGCTCTCTTGATTAAATTCCAATTCTATACTTCCATACATGATAGAATCATGTCTTGAAATTCTCCAATCCTACCAATCTTTAAATACCGAAAACATGAAATTTGCCAATTTTGCTGAATTCTGAATGGGATATGTATTTCTACTTTCTTCATATTAAGTTCAATGAGGTTGGAACCACTCAAACATCTTGGAATTATTAATGGTAATGTTAAAAATTCAAGTCAAATGTTAAAAAAACGAAGGATAAAGGATAATGCTAACACATTCTTTAGGAATTTAATACTTCTAGTTATAGCTTCCAACAACAATTAAAGTGGTGGTGGTGGGGGGGTTAGAAAAGAAAACGAGAGTAATAGAAAGACTGGTTTTTTTTCCCATACTGAGAGAAACAAGGTGCAGTCTAAAGCCTAGTATGGATGGGATGTGTCATGCTTGTAGTTTATAAATGAAAATGAAACAAAGGTTGAAGTCTGCACAACCATAAATTATAGGAGATGTTGAAATGGAAGGGTAGCAATGAGTTTGAGTTTCATGAGTAGGCTAGTGCATCCTTCCAAAAATTTACACCATTATTAAAACGATATATATGAAAAGTAACTAATGATAAAGATATATTCGTGTGGAAAATGGGGTCACATGCTAGTGAAAAATAAATACAGTATAACACTGTGAGTAGAACTTTTACAGATAGAGTTAATAGTGGTAAATGTTGATAATCTGGCATCCTAAGTGCACTCTTATTGTTTCATATGGTTTATATTACATTATAATTTGACAATAACTAATAACTTGATGAAGTGATGGAATTCCCCTTCAGAATCCCTTGATGGAACAATCGTTAGTAATATGGGAAACCCATCAACTTCATCTACCTCCTTGTGGCCTTATCAATTGTGGAAACCGGTATGATGCTTTTCCCTGTTGACATCTTACTAATTTTTAGATTATAAATAATGCACATAATATAAATCCTCTTTGTTGGTGTTCATTGTTAAAATATTCATTAGATCATATATCATGCACATAGTAGACATCTTATTTTAGTTCTTATCTTACCATCCCATTGCTGAAAAAAATTACATCATCAACGAATAGCAACATTTATGTAGCAACACACACATCCTCAATTGGATTCTACAACTATTTCTTAAACATAGCGCTTATTCTTTTCCCTTCTCAAGTTTAGGTTATTAGGTATGCATCAATACATCTTGTTCTTTAATCCCCTTTTGTGGACCACTTCAATAGATTGTGTAATTGTTGAGGATATTTTTGTTGCCTGATCACGGTAGATTTTTGTGCTGGTTAGTGTGTTTAGAAAAATAAATTGTATTTTAGGCATGACTGTCTTTGGATCTTATTTTCTTTTATTAGAATTACAAATGATGAAATATATGAGTTAACATTGATCCTCTTCCATATTCTTAAAGGGTGCTAGCTCAATGGAAGAGCACCTGCTTTACAAGCAGGAGGTTGGTGGTTCGATTCCTCCATGCCCTAATGATATTGCAATGTATTTCTAAAGGTAAAAAATGTAGTAGTGCAAGATGGATGCAATATTAGACGCAACACTAAATGCAAAACATGATGTAAAATTGGATGCAAAAGAGGATGTCAGACGTAAATGTGGACACAAAAATGGATGTCACACTAAATGCAAAATCGGATGCAAAAAAAGACTCAACACTAGACACAATTAATGACTCAAAACTAGATGCAATACTAGGCCCAAAACTAGATGCAACAGTAGATGCAAAAGTGGACTCCTAACTAGATGTAAAATTGGACATTAAAATGAGCACAAAATATGGTGTATCGATGGACGTAAAACCAGCTGTAACACCAGGTGCAAAACTGGAAGCAACACTTGGGACAAACAAAAACTTAAAATGAGAAACAATATTGGATGCAAGAAGAGAGGAAACGCTAGATGTAAAAATAGACGTAATATTGAATGTAATATGGGATACAACATTCGACACAAAACTGGATGCAATATCATAGATATAAAAATGGGTGCAAAACTAGGCATAACATTGGGCTCAAACATAGATGCAAAAAAAGACATCAACCAAGATGCAACACTAGGTGCAGACCTAGATACAAAATACGATGTAAAATGAGATGAAACATTAGGCACAAACATGGATACAAAAAAAGACATAATACAAGATACAAAATTAGATGCAAAATGGGATGCAACGTTATAAGTAAAATTGGATGCAAAACTAGATGCAAAACTAGATGCCATATTGGGCCAAAAATTGGATGCAAACCTAGATGCAGAATTGGAAACATAATTTGATGCAAAACATGGTGCAAAATTGGGTGCAAGAATCGATGAAAAACTAGGAGAAAAATAAGACGCAACATTGGATGCAAAACTGAGCATCAAACTAGGTGCAAACAAGGATGTAAAAACAGATGCAATAGAAGAAGAAAAATTAGGCGCAAATAAGGGCATAACAAAATATGAAAAAAATTGGGTGCAAAAATGGATGGAAAAAAGGATGGAAAAAAGATGCAATAGACGGTGTTTTACGAAATTATACAATATCTTTTGGTTTAGTGCCGGATTGTTCACCATAATTGGGAAAAAATTCACTAAAATCCGGCGCTAAATTCGATGCTAAATCTAGTTTTTGTTGTAGTGCAAAAATCAAAGATGTGTTATAGTTTAGCCCTGGAAACATAATTGGTAACTGGTTCATTTTAAAGGAACATACTATCATCAAGGTTTATGGTTTTTTCATCAACCCTATATTTTTCTTGCATTTCTGACACCAAGATTTTTTTTCTCTCGAATTCATCATACATAAGCTTATTTTAGAGGATGAAAATTCTCTGAATTTTAGGAAAGCTTCTGAGATTAAGTTTCCTTTGAAAGTGGGTCCTTTCATTATAAATAATAATTTTTTTTTTCCCAAGGATAGAAGGAATCTTGCAAGATATGAATTTCATGAAATCCTCAAAGGTCGATTATGACCCACATCATATTATATCATAGATAAGACAACAAAATAAAAATAAGGCCTTTGATCACCAAGAAATAGAAGAATTGGATGAAAGAGATAATCTGATGGAGTACCAATCAAGTACAAATATTTCATAAATCTTACAATTAAACCCTTATGACTTGAACAAATGTGTAGTTATGTGAGTACCAACCCCCAGTAAATATCAAATTATTCATAAAAGAAAAAATTTCATAAACAATTGGAATATAATATGAAGACCAGGATTCCACAAAAAGACCTAAGGTTGATTTAGATAAAGATCTGGTTGAATTAGAAGACAAGAAGATAAATGGAAAAAAAGTTCAAGGTCTAGTCATTCAAATACAAGAATACAGTTTTGATGAGAAACAAGAGGCTGGTTTTAGTGATAAGTACAAATATAAAAATTATAAAGAGGTTTCACTAATAACTGTAAAATAGCATGTGAATAATACTTTGAAATTGGTTGTGGCATCTCATGATAGAGTTTTAGAAATGAGAATTAATTTTCAAGAGATTCTAGTTCCATATAAAATCTATTTGCATAAACAGACTGGAGAAGTAATTTATACTGATTTATTGAAGGCAACTCTAAAGGTTTCAAAGTTGCAGGCCACAGTGGGAAAATTGGAAAACCAATTGAAGAAGAAGAAGATTGAAAATAAAACTTATCAGTAGCATATTAAGAAGCTTTAGGGTGACCTTGTGTCTATGGACAGTGAATCAAATACAGGACAAGCCATAAAGAAAATTTTGGCTGAAAAAGAAAACACAATTCAATTGCTTAAAAATAAATTAAAGATTCAAGCTACTCAATTAATTCAAGCATCTAAATTAAAAGTTTTAGAAAAGGAAAAGGATTCCATTTCCCAAGAGTTGAATGATAGTAAGGAACAATTGTTAAAATTTGTCGAATAATAAGGTAAATGGGAAAAGGAAAGAGATTTTTCCTAGCTAAGTTTGATGTTTTATATGAAAATCAAATAATTTTGGAGAAAGAAAGAGAAGAAAAGGAAAAGAAAAATCAATCTAAGAAAAACCATCAAAGTATGGAAACAAGTACCAATGGCATAGTTCAAGCCATGTCCCAAGAAAGCTTGAAAGAAGAATAAATTAAAGGATTAAAAATAGAAAATCAAAATCTAGTTGAAGCAGTTAAGAAAAGAGAAGAAGAAAGGAAGAGTTTTTAAGGTAAAAATAAAGAGTTGCTTGAGAAAAATGAAAAATTAATAGAAAAAGTATTAGGACAATTTCCAGTACATGGGGATAGACATTTAATTTGTGACATGATTATTTCTGAAGCTAATAAAATGAGTCCTTTTGTTAGAATAATCAACCCATAGTTAGCTACCTTAGACATTAATTAATCCAATTTTTGTCTTATTTGCCTAGTTTCCATATTCCACCTTATGCAAGTTGTCCTCCACACATCCATAGTGGTCAAAATTGCTAAATTTTAGTCATGGAGTGCTTGGGAAACCACTTGGAATCAAATCTACTTTATTCCTGGGCTCCCTAGCACATGTCTGCTTTTTTTGCTTTATTGCCTGCTTTTTTTGAGTTTTAAGGCAATTGGGAAAGTTTGACTAGGTGAAGTTAACTTGTTTTTTGTCCTCATCATCCTCCACTCTTTTATCCTATGAAAAGCATGTATGAGTTGTCCTTCCACCATCTATTAGCTTTCCTAATTGATTTTTCCAATTCACAAGCTCCTAGACAGTTTTGGAAACTGCTTTATGCACCTATGGGGGATTTGCTTAGATTTAGTAAGCCTTCTTTTGACCAAATTAGAATGGCATCCTTATGCATTCGAATATATAATGTAATTATTTATTGTGGCAGCCTATGACTTCATAGGGTTGGATATTGTACACTTATTCCATACATATTAGTGTTCTGCTCCATATTCAGTCTCCTTTTGTGAGTAATTTGCATGTGCAATTGGCAATTGCTGTGAGTGTAATTATTATAACACCTGGGTTGAATTTACACATGGTATTAGAGCCTTTGCAGATCGATTTCTCTCCTTACAATTTTTATTGCAGGTTCAACATCATTGATTGGGAGCATTCTGTTGACCGAAGGGACAATTTCTGAGCTATGGATCAATCTCAGAAGATCATCTTGACTCCATTTAACTTCTTTGAATGGAAAGCAGAGATGGAGATATTGTTGAGAGAAAAAGGCCTCTGTAGAGTGACTATGACAATAGAAGTAGAGCCCAATGCAACTGCAGAGAAGATAAAATGGCACAACAAGAGGGATGAGGCCTATGGTCTCCTATGTCTGAGCATATCCAAAGACCTCCTTTTTCATCTTGATGGATTAAAATAACCAAATGAAGTATGATAGAATATTGTTTATCTTTTTGATAAGACAGATGAGATGAGGGGACATCAAATTGAAAATGAATTGATCTCCCTGAGTCCCAATAGCTTTGAATCCCTGCAACTCTATTTTTCCAAGTTCAAAGCACTTGTTTTGCAGCTAAAACAATGTGGGATCGAAAAGAAGGATGAAAAACTAGTTTTGGCCATATTATTGAAGCTTGGCCTTGACTATTCAGTGTTTGTGTCGACCTTCTATGCCACAAAGTTGACAGATCGAGCCCAGAAAATGCCTAGCCTTGCAGATTTCATGGAATCTCTCACACAAGAACAAGATAAACTGGTGATGATGGGCACCATCAAACCATCCAAAGACCAAGATCTGGTTGCTAGTGATTCGAGGGTGGATTCAAAAAGAAAGAAGAAAGCTAAAAATCCACGTGAGCAAAAGAAAGACAAGAACAAGTCTCCAGAGGAGCCTCAAGGTTCCAAGAAGAACACCCAGGAGAAGAAGAACCAAGGAGAATTGAGCAAGTGCGCATACTGCAGTAAGGGAAATCATTCTAAAAGATCCTGCATGAAGAAGAAAATCGACATGCTGAACCAAATCCTGGAGAAGAATGGCATCTCCCTTCCAGACAGCTCAAAGAAGGGGGAAGGAGGATCAAATTCAGAAGACAGAGAGAGAGTTCATGCATTGGTTGCAGGCACAACAAGCTCACCTAGCTTCATCATTGATTCTGGAGCTTCAAGACATATGGTTTTGACCAAGGAGGCATTCAGCTCACTTGACATGTCGAAAGGTGCACCAATAGTACTGGGAGATGACTCTCTCACTGAAATTTTGGGCAAAGGGAGGATTGATCTTGAACATGGTAAGTTCAGCAATGTATTGTATGTTCCAAGTCTTTCCTCTAACCTCTTATTAGTGTATCAAATGACCCACATAGGGTCTCCAAATAAGGTCATATTCTCCCCTGATAAAGTTGAGATCACAGAGATCTCAAGTGGTAAAGTCATTGCAAAAGGAGTTGCAAATCACACTTCGAAGGTATACATGTTCTCACACTTCCTACCCTACTCAAACCCCTCTGCTCTTCTGATTCATGCTAATCAGGCAAGCAATATTTGGCATGAAATATTTGGCCACCTCAATTACAAGTATCTTTTTGATCTTAGTGAAAAAGAAATGGTCATAGGGTTACCAAAGATTAATTTTTCCAAAGGAGTCTGTCAAGGTTGCATCTTAGGAAAACACCTAGAGCATAAATTTGAGAGAGCTAGTCATGAGAGAACCTCTGCACCTCTTGAGTTGATCCACAGTGATGTTTCTGGCCCATTTCCTCATATTTCAATGATTCAAGACAAATATGCATTGACATTCATAGATCACTTTTCCAGGTATTGCTGGGTTTACTTCCTGAAACACAAGTTTGAAGTTTTTGGCCTCTTCAAAGTCTTTAAGGCTTTGGTTGAAAACCAGTCTGGGAGAAAACTCAAGGTCCTCAGATATGACAATGGTGGTGAGTATTTCAAGTATGAGTTCATTCAATATTGTGTAGATGCAGGTATTCAGATGCATCATTCTATCCCTTACACACCACAGCAGAATGGTGTTGCTGAGAGGAAGAACATATCACTGAAAGAGATGGCAACCTGCAAGATGGAGGCTAAGACTTTTCCACCAAAGTTTTGTTCCAAAGATATAAAATGTGAAGCCTATATCCAGAATAGGGTGCCTCATAAATATCTTTATGGTATGACTCCTTTCGAAGCATGGAGTGGGCACAAGCTAGATGTGACCCATTTCAGGATTTTTGGCTCAAGGGCTTGGGCTAGAATTCCAACAGAAAAGAGGAAGGATTTGCAACCCCAAAGCCAAAAGTGTCTATTTGTTGGGTAATATAAAGATTCAAAAGGGTACAAGCTGATAAATTTGAGCACAAACAAATCCTTCATTGAAATGTGTGTTCAGTTTCAAGAAGAACCCCTAGTAGTAGTGGAAGTTGGAGAATCCTCTTCACCACCAGAACCTCTGAATGTAAGTGAAGAGATAGTTGGACATGCTGATTCTGATATGTCTAATAATTATGATTTAATTTCAGATCCTAAAATTCCTACAATACCAAAATGGGCAGCCAGGACCATTCATGCAGCTGGAGAACTAGCTGGAAATCCTAATGATCTTAGGAGGACTAGATCTCAGTTTGAGAGTGCTCTGTGCATGAAAGATCCTATGTTTGCAGAGAAATGCTATCTGATGGTTGAATCAGACCCATATACATATGAATATGCATCAAATGATCCAATATGTCAAACATCCATGGAAGAAGAGTCCAGCTCACTCCAGAAGAGCAACACTTGGGAGCTGGTTGATATTCCCCCACGGAGGAAGCTAGTTTAGTGTAAGTGGGTGTACAAAACAAAATTTCCTTCTGATGGTTCACCTCTGAATTACAAGGCCATATTGGTATCCAAGGGCTACTCACAATTACATGGCATAGACTACAATGAGACCTTTGCACTAGTGGCAAAGATGGACTCCCTAAGGCTAGCCTTAGCCATTGCAGCTTCAAAGTAGTGGGAGGTACACCACATGGATGTGAAGTGTGCTTTCCTGAATGGATATCTCACTAAATATATTTACATGCATCAGCCTCAAGGATTTTCTACTAACCCATCTCTTGTGTGCAGGCTAAAGAAGTCACTGTATGGGCTTAAGCAAGCCCCCAGGGCTTGGTATGGCAAGATTGATAGCTTTCTGCTATCACTGAATTTTGTTAGATGCAAGTAAGATCCAAATGTCTATTTGAATCTGATTCATGGTTCATTAATGATCATTCTTTTATATTTTGATGACCTCCTCATTACAAGAAGCTCAAAGGATGAAATTGCTTCCTTGAAGGATGCAATGAACCATGCCTTCTCAATGATTGATTTGGGATTATTGAGCCAATTCTTGGGGCTCGAGATTGCTCAAACCAAAGAAGGAATCAAATTACATTAGTCCAAGTATGCCTTGGATTTTTTGAACAAATTCAATATGAAGGATTGCAAGCCAAGCAAGACTCCTTTCCTTTCAGGAGTTAAGCTTGAAGAAGCTGATTCTTCACCTATGGTAAACAATACACTGTATAGGCAATTGATTGGATTTTTGTTGTATCTTACACATACTAGAACTGATATTTCTTATGCAGTAAGTGTGGATTCAAGATACATGGATCAGCCTCATGAGATCCATTGGAGAGCAGCCAAAAGGATCCTTAACTTTGTTCAGGGAACAAGGACTCATGGGATCTTCTACAAAGCTAAATACGATCTTGATTTGATTGGGTTTACTGACAGTGACTGGGTAGGTGACAGCACAAATTGAAATTCAACATTAGGATATGTGTTCATGCTTGCTGAAGGGTCAATCAGATGGTCAAGCAAGAAACAGAGTGCCATTGTCCTCTCATCTACAGAAGCAGAGTACAGAGGAGTTGTAAATGCAACAACTCAATGTTTATGGTTGCAAGGGTTACTTGGAGAGTGTGGCTTCGAATCAGAATACTCAACTACTATCTATTGTGATAAATAGAGTATCATTCGAATTTGCAATGATCCATTTCAGAAGCATAGAACCAAACACATTGAGATCCATATGCACTACATCAGACAGCTTGTGCATGATGGCACCATTCACCTACTCTTCTGTTCATCTTCAAAACAAGTAGTAGATATCTTCACCAAATTTTTTTGTGAGAAGCCATTCAGAAATCTCAAATCACTACTGGGGATTGTTGATCATGCTATGAAGCATGAGTGATGACAATATTTCCAAAAAAAAATTTACTGTCCATGTTTAAGGGAGGATTTTTCCCACTGGGTTTTTGCCTCTTTCCTTGGTTAAATGGACATGTAGTATGTAAAGGGTGACTAAGCCTTGTTGAAAGGCCCTATAATTTTCTGATATTTTACTCATAAGTCAGGCTTAAGGGGGGGTGTTAGAATAATCAACCCATAGTTAGCTACCTTAGACATTAGTTAATCCAATTTTTGTCTTATTTGCCTAGTTTCCATATTCCACCTTATGCAAGTTGTCCCCCACACATCCATAGTGGTCAAAATTTCTAAATTTGAGTCATGCAGCACTTGGGAAACCACTTGGAATCAAATCTATTTTATTCCTTGCCTCCCTAGCGCATGTCTTCTTTTTCTGCTTTATTGCCTGCTTTTTTTGAGTTTTAAGGCAATTGGGAAATGTTGACTAGGTGAAGTTAACTTGTTTTTTGTCCTCATCATCCTCCACTCTTTTCTCCTATGAAAATCATGTATGACTTGTCCTTCCACCATCTATTAGCTTACCTAATTGATTTTTCCAATTCGTGAGTTCCTAGACAGTTTTGGAAACTGCTTTATGCACCTATGGGGGATTTGCTTAGATTTAGTAAGCTTGATTTTGACCAAATTCGAATGGAATCCTTATGCATTCGAATATCTCATGTAACTATTTATTGTGGAAGCCTATGACTTCACAGCGTTGGCTATTGTACACTTATTCAATACAGATTAGTGTTTTGCTCCATATTCAGTCTCCTTTTGTGAGTAATTTGCATGTGTAATTGGCAATTGTTGTGAGTGTAATTGTTCTAACACATAGGTTCAATTTCCACACCTTTAAAGTTATCAAATATAAAGAGACAATGATCAGAATATAAAGGAATAATTGTGCAGTTATGAAGGAAACTTTAGACAACAGCTCAGCAAAGACAACTCATATTACCATTAATTTCCTCAATACTTTGTCAGAAGAGGAATTGAAAAATAGTGAAAATTAGGAATATTATCACAATGATAACTTGAGCTAGAAAATTCATTGGAAATCATCATCATCTTGAGAATGTCCAAGCAAAGGAAGAACAAATGTCATAACAGGTTAATTTTTTTAAAGGCTTATTTTCAAAATTATTTCAGAAAGAACTCCCCTCTTTTTGGGATGAAGAAGGTAAACTGATCCCTCAGTCTGATTATCAATATCTATTGTTTCAAGCTCGAATGGATCATAAAATATTTTAAGATATGACGCAATCTTTAACATGAAAGGTTATAATTGATAAGATTGCGGTGGATTTTGAAATTTTTACTAGTTCAAAATTATAGGTGCCAAGATGTCTCCTATTTATTACGTTGATCATGTGGACTTAATAGAATTGACTAAAGAAATGACTAATCATGAAGTACCTTCAATGGATCAATGGAAGACAATTGAAAAGTTTGGGAGGACGAAGTATAAATTGCATCAATAAAGACATGTATCCATAATACTTAAGAAAATATATGTTAAGGTCCACTTCAACATGGAATTAAAATGTTTTCTAAATTTTATGGAGATTTAGTTTTTATTTGTATGAAAAATGTAATAAGGTAGTTACAAAATTCCTATTTTTGGAAAATAGGCAGTTATTTATTAGCTCAAGGAGATTTTTTATGTATAAATGCATGTTTTTCAATGTAATTGGGGTTGGAACCCATAAGAGTGAGACTCATTTTGTACTGAGCAATTTCAATTTTAATAAAAAAATTGCAGAGCCAAGCAAAAAAATTTCAAAGCAAAGATTCTTGTTTTTTTATTACACAGTTTGTATTTCCTTTTCTCTTATGCATGGTATTCTTGTTTTCTATTTGCATAATGTTATATTTTTATGCTTGAATGAGATTGTATTAAAATATAATTCATACTTATATGGTTTGATTCATAGGATTCAAGTATTCACAAACATATTTCCTCTAAAGTTAATATTGGATTAATATTTATTTGGTTCCCATATTAATGGGCTGTTCATCTTTCTACTATTACCACCAGAAATCAAGAACCTAATTGTGAAAGAATAACTATCCAACCTTTGTGAAAAACTATATTGCTAAAGCCATGTTTATCTTTATTAACTCATGATTTTGAATCCATGTCGAATGGTATCCTCTTGTTTCATCCATTTCCATTATTGATTTAGTTTATGTAAAAATATATATGCCATTGCATTTACTTGTTGAGAGATCCCTCTCTGGTAGGAAAGAAGCCATATTTCCTCCTAAAGCTTGGCTTTAAAGGTTACCTTGGAAATATCCTTCCACAACCAAAGGGTGAATTCTGAGTGATAACACTCCCAATCCTAGGCCTAAATGGACTCAAAAAAATCATTGAGGATTCTAGGAACATGGCTGGAGATTCATATGGAAAGAGGAGAACCATATCTTAGTTTCAATATGAGAACCATGCGCTATGTCATGCAAATACACTTCACCGAGAGAGGTGTTATAAACTCTTAGAGAGATTCTACATGATGGTGAGGCCTAATCAATAGTTCTACAAAGTGGCTTTTCATGATTTACCAAGACAGGTATCCATGGATAAGGAATAAGAGTCATTGAAGAACAATGAGACATTGGATCATGTCTCTCTTCCTCTATAAAGAAGAGACAGAAGTATCTTTCTACATGGTAAATTGGAAGAAAAAATATACATGGAAAGGCCTAATGGGTACACTGATTATTCTCCCTTAACATGCAATATAAGGAATCCATTCTATGGAATCAATAAATCCCCTAGTGAATGGAATTATAATTTGAACTCTTCCATACTATTACAGACGTTCAAAATATGCAAGTTTGGATACAAAAACAGCAATATTTCTTCTCCTATCTAGCATCAAATTGGAATAAGGTGGAGAGGTTTACATGCACTATACCAGGAAAATGGTGCACACAAGGACCATCACACTGTATTACTTCTTTATTGAGGTGGAGACTACAAAACATTTTCACAAAGTTTTTTACTCAGGAGAAATTTATCTCTTGGTGTGAAAGCTTGATCCAATTCCCTATTGTTCATTTTGAGGGTTTTTTTCCCATTAGGTTTTCCCCATTTCATTAATTTATTGAGAACTTAATTTTTTGCATTAGATTGTATGGGTGACCCTTTGGTCTCAGTTTCCAGGTCTCAGGTTGTCAAAGTTTGGATTAAGGGGGGGTGTTAGGATTAATTGTAATCCTCCCTTGACCACCATAGTCTAAATGTCAACTGCCTATATTAGGAGTATTTTGTCACTTAATTAGTGCCATGGGTAGTTATATGGGGCCCACCTACCACTTGATGTACTAGTTTACATGAGTGTTGGAGCTCTAGATCCCAATCCCTATAATTTAGGAACCCACATCGAGTCATGGGAGTCCCACCATCAATTGACCCTAGTCTGTGTTGAGTTATGCTCCGATGAGCATTAGTTAGTTCACTTTTAGTTAACCTAGCTCCATATTTGCATGATCTAAGGAGATTGGATTCATTTTCTCACCTACCTTAGGAAATTAACTAATTATGAACTGATCTAGTTTTCCGAAGTTACACTAGTGAGCCTCAAGTGATGATTTTTCCACAGTTAGTGATCTCTGGAGTCAGTCCAAGTCATGGGATTCGAATCACTCCTAGAGGATTCAAATTTCCTTATGTGTATGATCAATGTATTACATACATATTAATGATTATGAAACTATGGTTATGCTGTCAATTTTTTGCCTTATGTCTGAATAATTTCACCATGATTGTTTGATCATTCTAACAATGAAATTATTCTTCCGCATTCATCTTTCTTTCAGAGTAAGGTTCAATCCATCCTGATGATCCTATAGCTTGGTAAATTGAACTAGGAATGCAAGTCTTCAAGTTGCATATTCCAGCGTAAATGACTCATCCTCTGTTAAAGGCATTCCCAAAACTTTAATTCTAGTAGGATACTACAAACAAGATATATGGCTAAAGCTATCTAGCTAAAGTAAACTATATCTCTACAATTTTATTATAAACCCAACATAATCATAAAGCAACATTATAAAGAGGTAAAGTGGGTAAATAATGAAAAAACCATGTAAGTATATGGATTGATCAATATCATCATAAAACTCTCTCTCTCTCTCTCTCTCTCTCTCTCTCTCTCTCTCTCTCTCTCTCTCTCTCTCTCGCATGCATGCATGCACATAACACACATTAAATGCAAAGTTGTTTGTCTCTTGTTAATTATTTTTTACTTGTTCAGTTAGTAATTTGTTTAAGAAAACCAAAAATATGTGATGAATACCATATGAAATTTCAATTTATTAATTATGCTGTTATTTTCCCTATTATTTTAATATTGGTATCATTGTAATCTTGTGCATTTTATTGTTATAATTTCTCATATGCATAACACTTTTGCATTACTCAAACTAGACCCTTTTAGGGATGATTTTACGGAACCATACTTAATTAAAAGTGTATAAATGTTGGCGAATATTACCAATTCTTAAAACACCAACTATAAAATGATTGGTGATATTTTTCAAAAAACATTTTAATTTCCAAGGATTTTATATCGTTTATTTAATAATTTGGCAATTTTAGGGTGAAAAAATTTTACCCCATCAAAATTGGGTGAAACAGGGCTTCAAAAAATGAAAAATGGCTAATCTTTTTTGGGCGAAAAACATGGAAAAATAGCCCACTGGGAAAAAATTCGCCCCTAAAATTATCCCTAGACCCTTTGTTTATTACTTTCCCTTGTATATATTTTTCTTTCTTATATTTATATGAGACTTGAGTTTTAGATGTCTTAATTAAACCAATAAGTTTTACTAATATTCCAATACCTACTAAAAATTAATGGGTGCAATCAAAATCAGTAGTAATCCACTGTACTTTCACATCTAATCCTTTGTTTATGTTAACTAATGCATTTGGATTAATATAAGATCAATAAAATGGGTAGAAGTAAAACATGTGATTGAAGACTCTCAAAGTAAAGGTAACATCTTATATCTAATCCTATGAAGTAGGCTTCACCTTTATAATTGCTTCCAAACATTAGGTATGGATGATTTATTTTTACTGTTAGATTCATTAGTCCTTTTAGTCCTTGTATAAAGAAGGAAATATTAAATATTGACAACAATACAAATGTCATATAAACGAAAACCTTATACTGATGTATTATTTAAGGATTCATATATTATACCTATTTATAGTATTTCAATAACTATTTGGGATGTAAAAACCCATAAATATAGATAAATAGGAGAGTATTCAATAAGAAGCATAAAATATACCATTAAAATTGGTAACTTTTCACGAATTTTATCAAATTAATCATGTCATGTAAAAAAAAGGTGATATTTTAATTCAATTTGCAAATATATATTTTTGGAATGGCCAAAAAATAGCTAGCTGGCGAAATCTCACATTTCAAAGATATCCTTCCTTCAATAGTCTAAAAAATGAATTTCTTTAACTACATTCACATGCCTTGCCCATTTTTTTGCATAATATTGATTAGTTTAATTTTCTTAACATTCAAGGGTACCCTACATGCCCATGTAGGGTACACGTGTTCTATTAAATGTGGAGTTATTTTTGAGTGGGAAAACAATATTCTCAAACTTTAGGAAATTTTGATCATTTCTTTACCCATTCAGTCCAATAACCCCAAAGTAGATCTTGTAAGATATTGTTATAAAATTGGATTCATAGCAATCTAAGGACCAAGACAAAAACTTACAATAGATTCCACATATCAATTTTACTCAGAAATGACATGAAACAATGCAAAAAGACTTGCAAGTGTATATTTGCTTATCATTAATTAGAAGTAGTGATGCAATGCAATCCAATGGCATAAAGAGCCATGCAATTTGAATTCCAGAGAGGTCATTCAAATTCATTACATGAGAGTGGATTACTTATAAGTTAAACACCACTTGACACATCAACAAAGCACTTAAATCCAACTTAATTGACTTTAACTAACTCAGAGGAAGTTTAGATTGAGTCTAACTGAATAAAACTCAACTTCATACCAACAAGTAGGTGAGGGCACCTATTTGAATTCGATTAGGTGAGATGAACTAAACTACACTGAACTGAGTCACCAAAAGTAGGTAGAGGCACCTTTAATCACTCCAGTTAACTGAAATTAACCAAAAATAGGATAATTGATGAGGAAGTCTCCGTTGCATCTTTAGTTTAACTGAAAGGTAGGTGAAACAACCTTCAATTAACTGAATGAGGTGAATATTTCATGTATATCAACCCATATTGTCTCCTATATTGAAAAAGAAGGCTTAGTTAGTCTCCCCTATTGAAGGAGAAGACTCAGTTAGGATCCCTGATTGAAGGATGAGATCCAGTTGATGACGCAGTCACATATTTGAGTCAAAAACTTAGGATAAGTGGTAAATTAGAACAAATAAGCCAAATAATGATGTGTGGTTGGATAATGAATCCAACACCCCCCACCCCCTGAATCTAATATCATGTGTAGGAGTAAAAAAAAATAGGGCCCCGACAAGAAAGGCCATAGGTCACCCTTTACACCAATTAACTCTAAAATGCTCAAAACATTATATGTGAGGAAAAGAGGAAAAATCCTATGGGAAAGAAAACCCCCCTTCAAACTGAACAATAAAGAATTAATCTGACTTCACCATGATGGAACTCACCCCCCATAGTGAACGGAGGTAAGTGAACTTTTTCTTAGTGAAGCTCTTGGTGAAAATGTCTACGATTTGCTCATCTGTGGGGCAATATTGCAGAAATATTGTTTTGTCATGCACAAGTTCTATGATGCATTGCATGTGGATCTCGATATGTTTGTTTCTCTATCTATGAAATAGATATGTCGAGATATTTATAGTAATTTGGTTGTCACAAAAAATGGCAGTAGATGAAGTGGTACTAATGTCAAACTCTACCAAAATACCTTGCAACCAAACTGCCTGTATGCATGCATTGACTGCTCCGTGGTACTTTGCGTCTGTTGAAGATAGTGCAATGGTGGACTGTTTTTTTCTTGAAAAACAAATAGGCCCTCCACCAAACATGAAAACATATCTGGAAGCAGACATCCAATCAAGGATATATCCATATCAATCTGAATCTATGAATCCTACCAAGTCTAGTTCGGAATCAACAGCATAGTGAATTCCATAGGTTCTAGTACCCTGCATGTACTATAGAATCCTCTTGGATTCCCTCCAATTAATTTATGAGGATTATTCATATACCTTGATACAACATTCATAGCATAAAAAATGTCAGGCCTTGAATGTGTCAAGTAGAGAAGGCTTCCAATCAATTGACGGTAGAGAGTAGAATCTTTCTGTGGAGTATAATTTTTTCTCTTCAAGGCTAATTCCTGAGAGGAATGGAAAAATTTATACCTTAAAATCCTCCATATTAAACTTAATTAATAGGTATGAAGCATATTTTTATTGTGACATCATGATCGCATCAAAATCTTGAGTTATTTCTAGCCCGAGAAACTGCCTCAGCGGGCCTAGATCACTCATCTCAAAAGATTCATGTAAAGCAGTTTTTATAAAGTTGATTGAAGAAAGGGTGCTCCCTATAATTATTAGATAATAAATATACAGAACTATAATCAGAAAATTACCTTCATATTTATTAAATTACACATTTGGATCATACTTACATCTTTCAAAGTTTTGTGATAGCAGAAAAGAATCCATTTTGGCGTACCAAGATCTTGGGGTCTATTTTAAGCCATACAAGGATTTATACAGCTTCAAAAATAATGATGGAACTCATGTGTAGCCTCCAATATTCTTCATGTAGATATATTCTTTCAAATATCCATGAATAAAATCACTTTTGACATCCATATGGCGCACCTCCCAGTGTTTGGATGCAGAAATGGCTAAGACTAGACATATAGAATCATTTTCTGCCATCGGTGTAAAGGTATTAGTGTAGTCCACTCCTTGTACTTGGGAGAATATGTTTGCTACAATAAATGATTTATATTTTTAGGTTTATCCATATTCAGAAACCTTTTTTTGGTATACCCATTTGCATTGAACAGATTTCCTCCCAGGTGGAAGGGAAACTAGCTCGCAGGTTGCATTTTTTCGGAGAGAGTTAAACTCTTCATCCATTGCAACTTGTCATAGAGGATCATTCCATGCATGATAATATTAATTAGGATAATATACAATCATAATCTATCACTTCTCATATATCAAATAATAATTGAAATAAAGAGCAATACCTTCTCTTTGAAAATATGATCGAGTTCTCCTTGTATCAACAAGATTTCCAACATTTGATCCAGCAGAAGAGAGAGTATTTTCAACCCATTTTGGTAGATGAGAGGGATAATTTGGATCTGAATCAGAACCTTATATTTCATGATAAATGATATCAGACATCAGATCTGAAATATCATATCTCACACTTTCATTTTCATCTCCAAAAGCTTCAACAGAAAGAGAGGGAATTTCAACCCTTTCTTCCTCTACTAGTTTCAAATCTTCGAGAGGTTATTCGAAGCGGATAATTATCTCGATGATTATATTTTTAGTTATGATATTAAAGAGTTTTTATCCATTTTATTCCTCAGAATACCCAATTAATATGCATTCAACACTCTATGGTTGTAAATACTTTGTCTTATCTAGCTGAATTTGAGCCCAAGCAGTGGACCAAAAAACCCTGAAATTGGGCACTTCCAGTTTGTGACCAATGTATGCATCAAAAGGGTTTTTTCCTTTCATGGATGAATGAGGGACCCTGTTTTTAATGTAGGAATAAAAATTCATGGATTCATACAAATATTTTCATCCAAATCCTTAGAATCAATCATACATGTTGTCATTTCTTTCAGTACCCGGTTTTTCCTTTCTGCTACACCATTCTGCTGAGGTGTGTAAGGAACGGTGTGCTGAATATTGATTCCACTTTGAGAAAAAATTTGCAGAAGCTATGATTTTATGTATTCACCTCCATTACCATATCAGATAGATTTATTATTTCTCCCAATATCATTCTCAACATAAGCTTTGACATCTATGAACTTTTCAAGAACTTCCGACTTCTTTTTGAGAAAGTAGACCCATGTAAATCTTGAAAGGTCATATATGAAAGTAAGCACATACCTTGAACCACTCATGGAGGTTTTTGGAATTGGACCACTGATATCAGAATGGATCATCCTAAAAATACATGTATTCTTCTTGCTTTTCCCCGATCAAACTTATGCACATGATGCTTTCCGACTATGCATCCCTTGCAGATCCCTTTTGAGGATTTGATTACTTGAAGGCCTTTAACCATGGAATAATTTTGTAGCAAATTCAAATATTTTTAGTTTAGGTTTCCAAAAATTTCATGCCACATCCATCTGATCTCATTCCCATGAGTCAGGAGGGCGGATGGCTTTGAATTAGGCACAAAGTTAGAAAACTCATAGGTCTTAGCAGTGTGATTTGCTTTCCATACATCAATGAGATTTATGGAGGCTATCTATGAGATCTAAACATCATTTGGGATGAATATTGTAATATCCCCGATCCAGGATGATCACAAAATCTATGAATTTGTCAACCTTAATCAATTTTACATTGATTTATAACTTTCACCAGCAACATATATTCTCATAGACATTTCATCAAACACTTTAGACACATTCCATAACACATCACAATGACGAGATAATATTGGCACGTTTATTATGACCAGCAATGAGTAAACAGTACAATAATTATGGCTATGATATGAGCTACCAAGATACAGTCAACAAGAACCTGAAAGGTAATGCCAACCCGGATGATGAATCTCCAATGAATACCCTGAATAGATCCTCCCCCTTTGTCTAGCTAGGGTGGATCTGTCATACCACCAAAACTAGACCAGAATGGATGGATGGAGTTTGCTAACCCCAAACGAAAACTCTAGGCTAACCCCTAGATGGTCTCAAGAACAAATCTCCAAATATTCAAGCATGCCTTTTCGCTTTGCCTCTGCCTCCTTTTATCCTTGGAAAGTATCCAATACCATGGATAAATACCATGGGCCAATAAAAACCATGTTCTATTATCTACTTGTTGCCCATACCATAGAAAAATACTATAGAACAGCAGAAACCATGCACTGGGTAATTATTACTTCCCCTTGGCCAATAATTATTTTCTCCTTATTTGTCACCATTAATAATTTTCTAAATGCTTCTTAAGTGACCTTGGTCTATTTTCCTTAGGCCAAAATTGGGGACATGACAATCCTCCCTTCCCAAATATGCTTGTCCTCAAGCAATGAAGAAACCATACCATCACATCATCAATCTTCCACCATCAACCATGCACTTAATGTGAATACTAATGATACCAGGATCCCAAATGATCCTTAGAAATTCAAGGTGAAATATATATTCTCCTATGCAATGCAGTAGAGGCACATGGAAATCATCATGACACCTTGTAAGAAAAACATAAGTCCATCCAAAAGCATGTAGGAAACCATAACGAACTGCTGCAAAGATGAACCCATGGAGAAGAGACAAGGTGTGCTTCCTCAATCCAACCAACCAAAATGTGTTCCCAATGAGCTTCCCATAATAAAAAATGCTTCGGTCCCACTACTTGCTCACTCTCCTAGTGTAAAATGTCATCAAGAACAAGTCCCACAAGTATGGGATGCCAAGGTCCCAACACTTGCGCACCCCATCAATACATAGTGTGAGTACATACAAATTAGAATGTGGGATGCCCAAGTCCAAATCCTTGTGCATCTCTACCATGCACAAGGTTTCCCAAAATAGTACATCAAAGTAGGTGGGGTACCATGTCCGCCCAATTATTCCAACCAAGTGTGGAATGCCAGGATCCCATAACTGGCGCATTCCATCAATACATAGAGTGGTACAAAATAATACATCATGGGGAGGGGTGCCAGGATCCCAAGTTCTACTATGCATTCTCCCATACATCATAATCACTAATATAGATACATCATAATGAAACATAGTGAAATGATACAAAGATATGCCACTCCCAATGTGGCTGAAGTGATCATTCATCGAAGAGCACTCAAGAAGCTTGCACCTCCAATCAAGAAAATCATCATGTGTCAAACGCACACAATCATGAAGATGCCAATAAAATCTAATCCAGTAACATAGGTGAGGATTCCATGTCTCATAATGCTGCAAGAAAGAATAAGATGTATCAAGATGTCTCATCATGTGTTCTCTTATCCAAGCAATGGATGAAGAACCTCCATCAATCAAAGAAGGAGCCTCCAAGTGGCTCAAGGAAGTGCATCCATGGGTAGAAGTGATACAAAACAATGGAGGTAAACGATGCTCAAAAGGAATTGGTGCACATATCATAGGATCATCATGAAGGGTAGGAATCTCATAATCCTCATGTGGCACTAACAGAAAAAACCCCTTCACCCAAACTTCACTGGGATGAAAACTGAAAGAAGTAACAGTGTAGGATGAAGTGTAATGCACCAACTCATCCTCCAAGTTAGAAAATTGGAAACCTCTCCTCAAGGCTGGTTCCATGTGTGTAGGATCATGTGCCTCTTCCACGAGTGTGACACTTGCACTATGAGACAGCTCGTGTTCTTCTTCATCCATGGAAAGTGTTTGCCATTCAGCTTTCTCATCTTTCAACCCTTCAAACATTTGTAAATCAGTTTGAATCTCATGGTTCACCACACCATGAGGAGTCTCTCTGCTATCATCCATACAAAAATCAGAAACATAGGAAGTAGACCATGAACTTTGTAACTCTTCAAGAAGTTGCTCATTTTGGACCTTAGATTCTTGAAGTGCTTCTTGAGCATCCTTCAGACAATCTTGGGTGGAATTCAATTCATGTTTGAGATTGCAAATTTCCTCATTATCTCTTATGGAGGCTTCATGTAATATTTCAGAAAGATCAATAAAATGACTTCTATCAAAAAGAAAACACATGATATTACCTTTAGTTGTTGATGTTTCCTTCTGGATCTTCTCTATGACTCCATTGGAAGTTTGTGGCCCCAGGGAATCATCTCTCCAAGCCAATTGGGACACAAGTGCGCTAGTGACTTGGAGAATGGATAGAGCCTCTTGAATCTTCTTGTCATTCATCTTGAGTGACCCTTTAAAATGGGAAAGCTTATGAAAATAAGCCTTCTCTTCCTCTAATACACGATCAACCTCATTAAGCTCAGGTGGTGATGGTGAGATTGATCCTAGGTCCTCTTCCTCTACTACAAAATATTCATCTTTTCCAGACTCGTGGGAACTTGAACTTGCAGTAGTCTCATCAAGTGGAATATTTATGTCACCAACATATAGGAATGGGCATTCAACAGTAAATGTCTCTCCATGGCACCCATCAGTAGGTACCTCTCCATTATAGCATCCGTCAGTAGATGCTATTTGATCCATGTCCTCAATGAGAGATGCCTCTTGTTGATCCTCAATAGAACAAGTGATGGCTTCATTATGCTGATAACTATCATCAGTAAGGATTGTGATCTTATCCTTCCTAGAACTGGTGGTGGTCTCCTTGTTTCGCTCCTCCAAACATAGATGATTTTCTCTCCAAGGTCTCTTGCAAGAAGGGCATAGACCTTTCTTCACTAACTCCACATCTTCATTCTTGGGCTTATACCCAAACAAATCATTCACAAAAAAATCAAAAGGAAATTCTAAGTATGACTTCATCGTAACAACATATGCTTGATACTATTGGGGCAAGGTTCTGCATGTTTCCTTCCACCATGCTATTTCATTCAAAGGATATTTCATTGGTGGTGTGGTCCCTCTATCAGCATATTCATTGTACAAGTGGTCACAAGAGTAACCATCATCATCTCTAAGTCTGAATTGGGTAGAGATACTGTAACAGGGTTCCTCATCCTCATAGCTGCCATCATACTGTTTAAAATCATTTATCTCTGGGGCATAGAAAGAATATTCTTCCTCATACTCTGAATCATAATACATGGCTCCTATTCTTCTACGTTTCCCTCTCTGCTATGATTTGCTAGATACAATGTCTCTGTCTTAGAGGCTTCACGACCTCATTCACAAAGTCCTTACACCTTTCCTAGCTTCAACTAGATGTTATTCTGCTTCAAGGAAGACCGCATTCTCCAACAGACTGCTGAAGTGGCTCATGGACCCCTTAAGGCTCTCGGCTCTTGGATCGCTCCTTTCTTACAGTTTTCCTTGATTGTAGTCTCAGCCCGTTAAATGCCTCCAGCGTGCTAGTGGCCCTACAAAAAGGGTGAAACGACCCCCTCAGATGCCCCGTGGCTCAACAGTGGTGAAATTGGGCTTCCCAATCATTTTGAAATGGCCCCACGACCCCTTCACAGTTCCTCCTCAAACCACGGCCTGCTGCAAGATGCCTACAATGTTCTCTCGATACCTACGCAACCTGTTGTAGATGTTGACGGCCTTCGAGAAGAGCCCGCGAATCCTCCTAATGCCCCTCGACACCTCCTACTCATCCATGATTTTTGCAAGGAGAGGGAATGGACCTCTAACAACCCACTCGAGGTGAGGGAAGATCTTCCTCACACCCAAACCTTCAAGCAATTCAATCACCCACAACTCGGTTTAAGCAAAAACAGTTTCAAGTGAAAATGGTCGACAACAATTCCGGTTCAACAGAAGTAAATACGGCTCAATGTGACTGATGACGACTTTAGCAGCGAACTCAGTTTTGGAGTAAACTTGGCCCTCCTGCAATAGAATCCCGGCCCTACAAATTCGGCTTCCCTTCAAACGTTGAAATCAACTACTATAATAATCGACCTTCCTTCTAGAAGCACGATTTAACCTTTTACTGCTATAGTAAATTTCTCCTATGATTCGGCCCTTGTGGATCCGGCCTTCCACTACTAACTACGCCCTCCTGCACAAATTCAGTCCCAGGTGAAACTCAGTCTATATAAGTAAATACTAGACCTAGCAAGGAGAATCGGCCTCTAATCAACGAGAAATCGATTCTTGTGTGATTGAATTCAGTTCCTCCAAGAAATTGGTTCGATTGTCCTTCCCAAACAATTGGCCCAAGCAAGCTGAAGGTTGCCCAAGCCAATGACTATACTACCAACTGAAGATAACTTGCCCCAAAGAAAAAACCACATGGAAACTCTGATTGAATAGCTCCTCACTACATTTCCCCTCAGGCTGGCAAGAAAACCAACTCTGATACCACTGTAATATCCTCGATCCGGGATGATCACAAAATCTATGAATTTGTCAACCTTAAACAATTTTACATTGATTTATAACTTTCACCAGCAACATATATTCTCATAGACATTTCATCAAACACTTTAGACACATTCCATAACACATCACAATGGTGAGATAATATTGGCACCTTTATTATGACCAGCAATGAG
This sequence comes from Pseudotsuga menziesii, assembly GCA_001517045.1. Classification (NCBI taxonomy): domain Eukaryota; kingdom Viridiplantae; phylum Streptophyta; class Pinopsida; order Pinales; family Pinaceae; genus Pseudotsuga; species Pseudotsuga menziesii. The sequence goes on along the minus strand of LPNX010642172.1, from coordinate 1,349,385 downwards.
TAAACAGTACAATAATTATGGCTATGATATGAGCTACCAAGATAAAGTCAACAAGAACCTAAAAGGTAATTCTAACCCGGATGATGAAGCTCCAATGAAGACCCTGAATGGATCCTGCCCCTTTGTCCAGCTAGGGTGGATCCATCATACCACCGAAACTAGACCAGAATGGATGGATGGATTTTTCCAACCCCAAATGAAAACTCTAGGCTAACCCCGAGACGGTCTCAAGAACAAATCTCCAAATATTCAAGCATGCCTTTTCCCTTTGCCTCCGCCTCCTTTTATCCTTGGAGAGTCTCCAATACCATGGATAAATACCATGGGCCAATAAAAACCATGTTCTATTATCTACCTGTTTCCCATACCATAGAAAAATAATATAGAACAACAAAAACCATGCACTGGGTAATTATTACTTCCCCTTAGCCAATAATTATTTTCTCCTTATTTGTCACCATTAATAATTTTCTAAATGCTTCTTAAGTGACCTTGGTCTATTTTCCTTAGGCCAAAATTGGGGACATGACAAATATACATATTTTAGGAAAATTTGTGTGTGTCATTTGATATACAAACAACAAGTTTGAAGCTAAAGAGGGAACACGTAGAACATTTTTTAAGCTTTCGTGTTCTAGTTGGATAGTACCTTTTCCCTTTGATGAGATTTGAGAGTCATATCCCATGTGAATGGAGATGCAGCTGTTAGAATCCAGTTATGCAAAATAATCCTTGCATGCAACCATATGATTCGAAGCACCATATTCAATGAGTATATCTCTAGCATTCAAAACATTATCCATCAGAGCATGCCCTCTTCTAGGTTGATTATTTCAATATCCATCTTCTTTCTTCCTTGCGCCTTCTGTCAGAATAATGTTTTTTTTCTCAAGGAGAAGGTCCATCTGATCAATTGTTATCTTCATGCAAGAGATTTTTGGGTGAAATCCTCTTGCACAGTAAGAGCATTTTGTCCTATATTTTCACATTTGCTTTTTTTCCTCGAGCCTGAGGGCTCATCCAATTGTTGGTTCTTCTCCTTCTGCTTGGGAGGATCAAAATTTGTCTTCTCTTTATTTTTCTTTCCTTTTTCATTTGAAGCTTTGGGTCCTCCAGTAAACAAAGATTGATATTTGGATGATCTCAAGGATCCCATATGAACAAGTTTAGCATGCTCATTGGTAAGGGACTCAATGAATGCATTTAGGGTCGACATATTCCAATTCGGAATTGTAATATTTCTAGTATGGAATGTTGAAAAAAAAACATAGTAGTCTAGTACAAACTTGGAAAGGATAGAAAGGATGAGCTGATCATATTTCTTCTCAACTTCACATTGCTTCAATTGGATCACAAGGTGCTTAAAATTAGTGAAGACTCATTTATTGATGTTCTCAAATTTTCCTGGATTGAGAGAGATCATTTCATTCTCTAAATGATAGGCTCTCAAATGATGCTTCTTTCAAAATAGTTTAGAAATCTGTTACCAAACTTCCTTGGGAGTGTTCAATCTAGAGAGATGGAATAGAATATCCTTAGAATGGAGAGCCATAGGAAACCATATGCTTCATCTATTTTGTTCCAATATTTTTCCTTCTCTATTACTGCATCCGGATCTATCTCCATGCCCATGGTGAATCTAAAGAGTCCTTTAGAGTGCAATGATATCTCAATATCCTCCTTCCACTGATGATAGTTCAAAGGAGTGAGAAGATTGCTTAAAGAGGAGTCCATTTTTCACCTGTGGCGAATGCAATAGAAGTGCTTGAGATACTTGCAATCACCAAAAAACAAACAAAATAAGGTCGAACAACCTACACTTTTGGAGTTTTCTTCACACCCGGATTAGTTAATCAAGCAAGCTTGATCAACTGGATTCTAGATTATCTAGGAATTATGTGGTAAACTCTTCACTTTTGGTGCAATGTTGGAATAATTTTGAGCATTTTTGCTCAATTTTCTTCATATATCCAACAAGAAACCTGTAGAAGAAATTCCTTGTCCTGCCATGGATCTGATACAATATAAAATTGGAGTCATGACAATCTAACGACCAAGCCAGAAACTTACAATATATTTCACAGATCAATTTTAATAAGAAATGACATGAAACCATGCAAAAATACTTGCACCTATATATTTGCTTATTATTAACCAGAAGTAGTGATACAGTGCAACACAATGGAATAAAGAGCCATGAAATTCGAATCCCAAAGAGGTCATTCAAATTCATTACATGAAAGTGGATTACTTGTCACTTAAACACCACTCGACACATCATTTAACCACTTAAATCCAACTTAGTTGACTCTAACTGACTCGAAGGTAGTTTAGACTGAGTCTAACAGAGTAGAACTCAATTGTGTGCCAACAAGTAGGTGAGGGTGCCTATTTGACTTTAGTTAGGTGAGATGAACTGAAATGCATTGAACTGAGTGACAAAAAGTAGGTGGAGGCACCTTTAATAACTCCAGTTAACCGAAATTAACCAATGATAGGATAATTTATGAGGAATACACCTTTTCAAATCCAGTTTAACTGAAAGGTAGGGAAAACAACCTTCAATTAACTGAATGGGGCACATATGTCATGCATATCAAGACAAATTTTCATGTATATTAAAGGAGGAGGCTTAGTTAATCTCCCTAATTAAAGGAGAAGACTCACTTAGGATCTGTAATTGAAGGAGGAGATCGAGTTGATGATACAGTCACATATTTGAGTCAAAAACTTAGGATAAGTGGTAAATTAGGACAAATAATCTAAATAACTATGTGTGGTTGGTAATGAATCCAACACTTGTTAGTGACAAAAAAATATATAAAGAAAATTAAATGAAATACAAAATAAAAGAGTCAAGGGGGTGCAAACCATAAGAAATGTCTAATGCATGAACCACTTTATATTCCCCAATGGTTAAGAAAATACATGTAGTGTCACCTAGGAGGTGCAATCTTCAAAGGAAATCCAACAATATCCCTTAGGGAGTCATATTTTGTCCACACTATATGCTAGAAATCTTGAATAACAAATGAGAGAAACACTTGCCACTAGGAGGAAGGAGGAAAGGGAGATTGGAGAATGCTAATAGGTGTTGAAGAGATGGGATATGAAGAAGCTCCAATACAATCCCAACAACATAACCTTTCTCTATATTTATCTTAAAATATGAATTCCCATGGCTTCCTTTTATAGGCCAAGAGATGGAGAAAAAACAACTAGATCCAAGTGTGAAGATAATCACCTTATGAACTAGCTTCAAGATACACAATGGGGGCTACTTAATTATCATCCATCATGTTGAGAAGACAAGTTGGAATTTTTGTTGGTGAGATTATTTCATCAGCATTAAATGCATGGATGGTGGTTGATATCCTTCCATTTTTTATGATTACATCGATGTCAAAGGGAAATCTGCACAGATACCACGTGGGAACAGAACTGGTAATATGAGTAGTAGTGCACCTTAACATAGGTTTCTCTTTGCTACCTTGTATTTGAGTTTTCTTTAGAATTGATGGACTCATACTGATTTTTGGATCTTTATGAGGATTTATTCGGTGGGATGCATGTGATATGTTGATGATGGATTACTATATGAATTCCAAATATTTCACATGTGTGTGAGATTTTAGCATTAATAGATTCCCCTAAAGCACGAGGTTTGGAGGGTATTGTAGGAACAATAATGAATCATAATTTATTTTTTGTTCTCATGTATTCTTGAAATCTCCAAATAATGTGTGGATGGATATATTTCTCGAATGGGGAGAAAATACTAATGAAGCGGTAATAAAGAATGTTTTTTTATACAAACAATTCAAGCATACCCATGCTAGTGAAGATCTACCAAAGTGTCTACAAAATGAGGAGACTGAGGATTCATATCATAAAACTATTGGGCCATGGATGAAGTTGAATTAAATCCATGTGAATGTGCAAGATCCTATAAATGATGCCACTGGTGCTGAATATGTAGAACTACTGAATATCATGGAGATCCCATGGGGTTAGGGGACTAGAATACTAGTGAAGTTGTTGAATGGGGTACTTCACTATTCTAGATTTTCTTCTACCATCATTTGCAAATATCAACACTGCTACCTTCTAAATGTATGAATCCCCCTAATATGATAGATTTTTTTCATTAAGCATAGGGGAGAACACTAAGTTAGGGAGCACTAATGACTCTCCCTATTTAGTTCAAGGTGATCCATTATATTGATTGAGGGGGATCCCAAGGTACCATTGTAACCACTATAACTCTCAAAATATGGTGATTTGATGTCAATTAGAGTTGAAGTAAATTATAAGATGAGGTTCTTATCCTATTGACCGAGATCATGTTGTAACCAATTGTGAGACTGCACTACAACTAAAACTGGGTTTAGCACCAGATTTTAGTGTAATTTTTTCCCAATTGTGGTGAACAATCCAACATTAAAACTGGTGCTATTGTACAATTTCGTAAAATTTCATCTATTGTGTCTTTTTCGTCCTTTTTAACGTCCATTTTTGCTTCCATTTTTGCGCCCATTTTTTGTGTCTTTTTTTACACCTTTATTTATGTCCAATTTTGCATCTTGTATTACATATTTTGTGCACCCTTGGTTATGTCCTTGCTTACGTCCATTTTGGCACCTAGTTTTACATCCAATGTTGTGTGTTATTTTATTCCTAATTTGAAGTCGATTTTGGCACCCAATTTTGCATCTAATGTTAATCTTGACACAAGACTAGTTGATCAGCTTGGGGATAATGAATTCCTTTGACTGATGTAAACTTGGGACATATTTGATAGAAACATTCTTTAAAATATATGGATAGAGTGTAATGGAGGGATACAAATTGTAGATGAAGGGTTTTGTTGCAGACACAATACTAAATAAATGGTGACTACCAAAACCGATAATGCTAGGGATATTGAGACTCAATGACATCGATCATGTTGATGTATTTGTAACTTCGGAATGTATTCACTTGTATATCTTATGTCTTGTACCCCGTTGTTTATTCCGAGAAGTGTATGTAATGTATTTGAGTCATGTCATGCCCTGATGTTCCTATCAGGAGATTCAATCATGTAAACAAGTCATGTCAAGTCATTGTGGGTAACCCACCTATTGTGCAAGGGTTAAAGTCCCCATAGTTCCTGGTCCCTAGGGTTATTAGACTCTCCTAGAGAATTCATCCCTAGTGAGTTATTGTCAAGTCAGGAATTAGTATAAATAGAGAGTGAGCCTCTCTATTTATAACACACTCACTCACACTAAGTTGTAGCGCATAGCTGAGGAAGAAGAAGTTGATGGGGCTAAAAAGAAAGACACTACTGTTATTGGGAGATCATCTTACTGTTATGGGGTTTTCTCCATTTATGGTTTCCATGAAGAAAAACATTGTGTTCATTATCTCTTGTATTTGATTGTTCTGCTTGTTATTCTCTTAGTTAAAGATCCTAATATGATGCTAGCTTAAAAGATAAAAATACAACATGGTATCAAAGCTAATCTGAGAAGAAGACACTGTGCAGCTATGGGAACTAGGGATTCCTACTTTTTGAATCTCTCTCCATAGATTTTTAGTGAAAGAAGGTTTGGTTCATTCTCCTCCCTAGGGCGCATATTTCTGTCGAAGCAGAATCTGATTCTAAGCTTTTTCAGTTTTGGACCCGACACTACTGCCGTAAATTAGGGTTTTCCCGAGAAGTGGAGTTTTTGAGTGAGCCAAGACCTGGATTAATCTCCTCCTCAAAATCAAAGTTTAGAGATCAAGAGCAAATCTTTTGGTTGGATAGAACTCCAGGAAATTCAAACCCTAATCTGCTCCTAAACAAGCACTGTAGAAATTCAGCTCCAGACTCAAATCCGACATCTTGACCTGGTAAGATCTAAATCTTTTGTATTTCCACTTGAGTTTCTCAGTTAAGATGTCTCATCATACCAAGATTGATGAAAATATTGAGGGAGCTGATAACTTCCGAGCCTGGAAGTACAGGATCTCCCTGGTCCTGGAAGAAAATTAGTTGGACTCCTATATCAACGAGGAGGTTCCAGTTCCCGAGGTTGATGAGGCTAAGGCCTTACACAAGAAGAAGTTGGTTATGGCTAAGAGGATTATAGTTGATTCAATCAAGGATCACCTCATACCATAGGTGTCCTCCCTAAACACGCCTAAAGATATGTTTGATTCCCTATCCAAAATGTTTGAAGGGAAAAACATAAATAGGAAGATGACTCTAAGAAATCAACTAAAGAATGTAAAGATTCAGAATGCAGAGACCATCCAGTCTTACTTTACAAGGGTATCTCAGATTAAGGAACAGCTGGAAGCAGTATATGAAGAAGTGGAAAATGCAGAGATTGCGATGACCACCTTGAATGGTATTCCTAGGGTATGAGACTCTTTCATTCAAGGGATCTATGCCAAAAAGAAGCTAGTCAAGTTTAGTAGACTATGGGAAGAATGCTCTCAAGAAGAAAATATGGGAAGTGAAGATCAAGCTCTCACATCCCACACCAAGAAAACCAGAAAGGACCATCATCACTCCAAAGGTAGTATTTCACACTCTAGAAGAGATATTTCTACTATTAGATGTTACACATGTGATGAGAAAGGTCATGTATCCAAATACTTCCGTAACAAAGGGAACTCAAAGAATAAAAGAGGAAACAAGAGAAGACATCATGCTCATGTTGCAGAGGATGATGACCCTTCCACAAAGACAATCAGACAAGAAAGTGATGATTCTTCAAGTGATGAAGAATATGTACTAATCTCCACTCTCATGGGAACTATCTCACATGGAATCAATGATTGGCTTATAGACAGTGGTGCTTCCAAACATATGACATGATTCAAAGAATCATTTGTGAAACTATCTGAACATGAGTCACCTCACAAGGTGAAACTTGGGGATGAATACCAGTATCCAATAAAAGGTAGTGGTGAATCCTCCTATAAGATAGACTCCAGAAATTTTATGAAGATGAAAAATGTATTTTTTGTACAAGGACTAAAGAATAACCTCCTCTCCATATCTACATTGGATGCAAAAGGAATGAGGGTTGCTTTTGTAGATGGCCAAGTTCTTATGTGGCCAAAGGGAAAGACTTTTGATAATGCAATAGTGATTGGGGAACAAGAAGGAGCTCTATACAAATTGAAGGGACAACTAAAACAAGATTTGGTTCATGACTCAATAGAACCAAATGAACTTTGGCATAGAAGTCTTGCACAAGTGCATTGCAGGGCACTACCACTTGCAAGCAAATTTGTTGAAGGTCTTCCAGAAATGCAGAAAAAACATGATGGTGTTTGCAAAGGATGTGCAAAAGGAAAGAACACAATGAAGACATTTCCAAGTAGCAAGAGCAAGGAAAAAGGAATCTTGGAAATCATCCACTTCGATGTATGCGGTCTAATGTCATCCAGTTCATTAAGCAGGTATGTATCCTTGTTTCTTTCATTGATGAATTTTCTTGGAAGACATGGATATAATTTATGAAGAACAAAGATGAAGTATTCAGCAAGTTAAAGGAATTCAAATCCTTGATCGAGAACCACATAGAAAAGATGATCAATATTTTTCGATCAGATAATGGTGGAGAATTCACTTCAAATGAATTCAAATACTTATGCAAAGATTCAGGGATTAAGAGGGAGTTAACCACTACATATAATCTACAATAGAATGGAGTTGCATAAAGGAAGAATAGACTAATCATGGAAGCTGCAAGGGCCATGCTTCATGATCAAGATCTTCCCATGCATCTATGGGCAGAAGCTGCCAGAATAGCGGTGTATATACAGAACCGTACTCCACATAGAGTACTTGAGAATAAGACACCCAAAGAACTATTTTACAGCAAGAAACTAGAATTCATCCATCTTAGAATATTCATATGTCCAATGTACATACACATTTCGAAAGAAAAGAGGACAAAGTTAGATCCTTCAGGAAGGAAGGGTATATTTGTGGGATACTCTGAAAGCTCGAATGCTTACAGAATATATTTCTCAGGATTCAAGAAGATAGACATCAACAGGGATGCGGAATTTCATGAAGACTCAGCTTACAACAAATCCAGAAAGAGACCTACCAAAGAACCTGAAGAAACAGAATCACCCAGAATTCATGACACAACCATGAACAAACAATATCAAGAAGAAGATCGAGAAATAGAAGAACCTCAAGAACCTATAAATCCACCTCAGGAGAAGAATCCTCACAGGAGGAAACTTTCTTGGGTACAAGAAGTTATCCAAGGTGTAGAAAGATATGGGGCTCCAGAAGAAACACACAGAGAAAGGAAAAGAACCAGGTCCTAATCCAGTTATGTAGCCTTATTATGTGATTTCATTGATAAAGAACCTTCCAAATATGAAGAAGCAATAGAAAAGAAAGAATGGAAGGATGCTATGATCGAAGAATACCAATCGATCATGAAGAATGATGTTTGGGATGTTGTCCCAAGAACTGAGGGGAAGTCTGTAGTGACTTCCAAATGGATCTACAATATCAAGCATGCTGCAGATGGAAGAATAGAAAAATATAAAGAAAGATTCATGGTTCGTGGCTTCTCCTAGAAAGAAGGAATAGATTATGAAGAAAAATTTTCATGTGTAGCCAAATACACTTCCATCAGATGAGTACTTTCTCTGGCTGCAGTGATGAAATGGAAGATACAGCAGATGGATGTCAAGACTACCTTCTTGAATGGTGTAGCAGAAGAGGAAGTGTATGTGGAGTGGCCACTCAGTTTTGAGACACATGACAGGGAGACTCATGTGTGTAAATTGAAGAAATCCATGTACGGTTTGAAATAGGCATCCAGGACATGGTATGGCAAAATCGATGGCTTTATATCCGGTTTAGGCTTTACCAAAAGTAAAGCAGATTCCAACCTCTACTACAAGGTTGAAGAAGGAAATCCAATGATACTCCTACTATATGTAGATGATCTGTTTGTAACAGGTATGGATGGATTGATTATTGATACAATGAGAAAGATTGCTGCCGAGTTCAAAATGAAGGACTTGGGTATGATGCATTATTTTCTACACATGGAGGTGTGGTAGAATGCAGATGGAATCTTCCTCGGACAAGGGAGGTATGCAGTAGAGATCTTGAAGAGATTTGGGATGATGGATTGCAAGGCCTTAACCACACCTATGGCATCGATCCTAAAGCTATTGAGTGATGCTTCATCTAAGTCGGTTGATGCCATGATGTATCGTCAGATGATTGGATCCTTGATGTACCTGGTGAATACGAGACCAAATATTTGCTTTACTGTGAACACCTTGAGCCAGTTCCTAATAGATCCGAGACATGTTCACTTGATTGCTGCAAATCATATTCTGACGTACCTAAAGGGTAAAGTTGATTATGGGTTCAAGTATAAGGCTGATCAGAATATTAACCAGGAGGGTTATGTTGATTCATATTGGGTAGGAAGTGCCATCGATAGGAAGAGCACTTCAGGGTGTTGCTTCAGTATGGGATCAGGTGTGATCTCTTAGTTTAGCAGGAAGCAATCTTGTGTGGCACTAAGTACAGCTGAAGCAGAGTATGTTGCAACTTATTCAGATAGTTGTGAGGCAGTATGGCTGACGAAGCTACTATCTGAGTTATTTGATCTCTAGTTAGATGCTACTTGTATATATTGCAATAACCAGAGTTGTGTGAAGTTTTCAGAGAACCCAGTGTTCCATGATGAGTCAAAGCATATCGAGATCAAATATCACTATATCAGGGATATGGTGCAGAGAGGAGTAGTGAAGCTCCAGTATGTTGCGACGGACGAACAGATAGCTAATGTGTTGACTAAGCCATTAGCTAGGGTGGAGTTTGAGTACTTCAGGGAGAAGCTTGGTGTTCTCCATATCGATATTCCTCCCAAGAGGAAGTGAAGAGTCTGTGATGAGCCATTCTAACATGGTGAGAGGATTGGCTCCTTCCATGGTCAGATGTAAGTACCGTCCCCTTCTGACATTGTGAGAGGATTGGTTCCTTCCATGGTCAGATGTAAGAGCTCTGACATGGTGAGAGGATTGGTTCCTTCCATTTTTAGATGTATGTGATGATCCCACATCTAGCATGAAAAAGGGTTGGCTCTTTGAAGACACACCTAGTATGAAAAAGGACTAACTCTATGTAGATCTCACATCAAACATGAAAAAGGGTTGGATCTATGAAGACACATCTACTATGAAAAAGGACTAGCTCTATGTAGATCCCACATCCAACATGAAAAAGGGTTGGCTCTGTGAAGACACATATAGTATGAAAAAGGACTAGCTCTATGTAGATCCCACATCCAACATGAAAAAGGGTTGGCTCTATGAAGACACATCTAGTATGAAAAAGGACTAGCTCTGCGTAGATCCCACATCTAGTATGAAAAAGGACTAGCTCTTTGAAGACACATATAGTATGAAAAAGGACTAGCTCTATGTAGATCCCACATCTAGTATGAAAAAGGACTAGCTCTATGAAGACTCATCCAGTATGAAAAAGGACTGGCTTTGTGTAGATCCCACATCTAGTATGAAAAAGGACTAGCTCTGTGAAAAATCATCTAGTATGAAAAAGGACTGGCTCTATATAGATCCCACATCTAGTATGAAAAAGGACTAGCTCTGTGAAGACTCATCCAGTATGAAAGGACTAGCTCTGTGTAGATGCCACATCTAGTATGAAAAAGGACTAGCTCTATGATGATACATCTAGTATGGAAAAGGACTAGCTCTGTAGATGTACATCCAGCATGAAAAAGGGTTGGCTCTGTAGAACTTCCTATGATGAGAAGAATCCAGAGATAGCACCCGTGATGATGACCCAGTGATGATCCAGATCAAGTGATGATGATATAGATCCAGTGATGATGATCCAGCAGGGATGATCCAATAGTGATGATCCAGATCGAGTGATGATCTAGATCAAGATGAATATGAATTGAAGATGAAGATAACTTGAAGATGAAGATGACAAGAACTCATTGATGATCTAGATGATATAGAGAAGAAGACCCATGCTGATAAATTGTGTTGAGAAAATACCTTCCTGGTTAAGAGGATCATTGACGTATTTGTAACTTCGGAATGTATTCACTTGTATATCTTATGTATTGTACCCCGATGTTTATTCTGGGAAGTGTCTGTAATGTATTTGAGTCATGTGATGCCCCAATGTTCCTATTGGGAGATTCAATAATGTAAACAAGTCATGTCAAGTCATTGTGGGTAACCCTCCTATTATGCAAGGGTTAAAGTCCCCGCAGTTTCGGGGCCCTAGGGTTATTAGACTCTCCTAGAGAAGTCGGCCCTAGTGAGTTATTGTCAAGTTGAGAATTAGTATAAATAGAGAGTGAGCCTCTCTATTTATCACACAATCAATCACACTCAGTTATAGTGCATAACTGAATAAGAAACATTTGTTGAGGATAGAAAGAAAGAGGCTATTGCTATCGGGAGATCATCTTACTGTTTTGGGGTTTTACTTTTGGTACTGATTCTATCTTTGAGGAAGTTCTAGGGTTTTCTCCGTTTATGGTTTCCCCAAAGAAAAACATTGTGTTCATTGTCTCTTGTGTTTGATTGTTGTGCTTGTTATTGTCTCAGTTAAATATCCTAATATGATGCTAGCTTAAATGATAAAAATATAACAGATCAAAGGAGACAAAAGGGTTGATGGAAAAAGAATGGGGTGGTTCCTAGGGTTTTGAGTGGATTGGGGAATTGTTTGTACTTAAAGAATAATTGATGGGGTACCCATGATTTTGAGTGTGTCATGGGACCAATTTGATGATGGGTGGGATTTTTTATACCAAAATCTTGTCACCATCATGTGATAAGACCTTTGACATACCTACTTACCCTGAATCCTAGCTTTTGGAGTGAATATTAAATGGTTTTTTATCAGTCTGTCATACAAATTCCCAGCATCGCGTATGCCCCTTTATCCAGGAGTGGTACCCCTACTCACACCACTTTTCATCGGTTGTCCACAAGCGGTGCAACCGCCTGTTACCCTTGGTCCATAGGTGGTTATTACCAGAACCGCTCTGTCATAGAAGGAGAAGCACGGTACCCTGGGTAAAAAGGGAAAAAGAGAAGCTTCTCGAGGCTTCTAGATGATAAGCCTCGAGATATCCCTTATCCCTACTACTGTGGGTTGGTTGAGCTCAAGATCCCTCATCCTAGGATCTTAGAGGCCACCTCACCGACTAATTTCTCAACCATCTCTATCCATTAAATCCCTATAAATATGAGCTCATATCCATGGTTGCGGGGAGAACATTGAAGGTATTGTTATCTTCTTGGACTGATTCTTGGCCCAAGACCATTTGGAGAGACCATAGAGAGCTAGAGTCAGAGATTTTGGGGATGAAGAGCTGGTTTCATGGAGATGCATGTCAACATTAAGGCTTGGTTGTAAACTTCTTCATATTTCTAATGCAAGTTGATTTTTTGTCCCATATATATTGTTGATGTTTGATTTCAGATATATATTGCTAGATTCCTTAGTCACTAGCATAGATTAGTAGATCATTAACTGGTTGCTTTGATTTGTTTCGTGTTGAACTCTTTTGTAGTTACACAAGTGAACTATCAAATCCTTGTATTCCAGATATCTACAGCATCTAGGGAGAGTTATTAGCCTCTATGATCTATTTGTTCTAGATCTGAACCATTCAGACCAGCGGAACACCTTGTTGTCTATAGGAGGTGAAATATTCCGATCAACAAATGTGGTGACTCCATTGGGGAGTAGTTGTATTTAGTTGTTTTGATCATCCTCAATCTACAAATCTTGTCCAAATCCAAGCTCCATTTTCTTCAACTCTTTATAGTCAGATCTACTTTATGATTTGTATTATTTGGGTTTGAAATTTCCAGGTTTGTTTAGATTTGAGTCATTTCGGTTTTTATGCTCTGTTACCACTTTCAATTCGACAGTATTTACCTTGATCTAGTCTTTTTTTATCTGATCCATCATTCTCTTTCTTGTTTTGGCCATCTATAGGGAACCGCAGTAATGGTTTATACAAGGAGCAGTGCCACCTCCTAAACACGTGGGTAGTAAGTGGTGCCACCACCTGTATCCGGTTAGTGAGGAGCAATGTTGCTTTGTAAATGCTCTTACAACACCTACAAAGCATGGTACGAGGTATTCATTAGTCCAAAACTCTTTTTCCTCTTTTTTCTTTGTAAAAATTTGAAATTTTCATTGCTTTCAGTTTTGTTGTCAGGCTTGTGTTATTGAATTTGATGTGTGTGGCTTGCTGCTTTGATGGTTTAAGATTGATTTTGAGTGGAATTTCAAAAAATTGTTTAGTGTTTTTTATTGTTCATCCGCTTCCTTCTTGTTAGTTGTGCTTAAAGAAGGATTTCTTGTTTTCTGAAAGTTAGGGTGTTCATTGAACTCTCTTTTTGTTGCATATACTGAAAGAAGAACACTAGATTAGCTTCTAGATTTCATTTCTTGCTTGCATAGTAAACTTCTTTTTATTCCCTTCAAAAAAGAAAAGTTTTTCTTGAGATTAGGACATCATATTTGAGTATTGGATTTGAGTTTTCTGATTGGCTTCATAAGCTTTCAGGACCTTTATCATCTTTCATCTCTCATGCATATAGGACTATCTCGATCAAAAAAAAAAATGGTAGTTTTAAATTAGATTCGCTTATGTTTTTAAAAAATTTGAAAAATTAGAGTGCATTGGCATATAGGTGTGCTTGGTGTTGTTCTTTTAAGAAAAGAGATTCTCACCATTCCCATTTGCTTTCGAAAAGAAGAATTTGGTTTGTAAGAGTGTTTGCTTGTCTTTGATTTGGTGTTCATGACTATTGATTGGAATGATTTTTGGTTTTGAAACAAACAGAAAAAACACGCTCTTCCCTCCCGTAAGTAGGCATATTGAACGGTAAAGTGAACATTTGCACAAGCATATTGCATGGTTTTACTTTTCTGTCAGAACATCATGCATTCACCTAACCGTACAAATTAAAATTAATGGTAGTTGTAGGTTAAAATTTGCGTAGTAACTTGAGTGATAGGTTAGAGATGTGTTTGGGCGTCGTAAAACGTAGGAGCTGTCATTATTTGTCAGCATTACATTCTAGGACTCTCACGGTTCTTCCACGTACCGTGGATATATCGAACGGCATTTCACATACCCTTGAGGTATATAGAAAGGTACTTCACGTACTCAATTGTATATCAGAAGGCCCCTTGTGTACGGTTATGCATTAGATAACACTACTACCGATTCAAGCTCCCATGTACCTTGAGTATATCAGGAGACCCCACTAGGGTACCTTATCTATCTGAGAAAATCCCTTTGGCCATGTTGTTTGGAGCCATACACTGAAAGCAACATTCGGGGATATTACTACACACATACCCTCAAGGTATATCGCAAGTGGTACCTGCTTGACAATCCTAGTGAGAGACCTGACTTTTGAATTCCTCCTATAATTTTAAGTCTGCTTGTTTTGACCTATAGTTTGAGTAGGGAAGTATTTTGGTGTGTTTTTTCTAGAGTTTTAGACTCTAGGTTAGATAGGAACTGTACACACTGGCTTGCCACCCAATTTTACAGTCCAGGAGAGTAAGGGGCTTGCCACCTAATTTTACTTCTGTTTCAAAAGAAAATCCAATGGAAGCTATTGACTAAGCAGTTGCTACCACCTCCCAAGTGGGAGATAATGTTGTGGTGGAAAGTGGAGTACCATATTCTTCACAGTCACCCCCCTTGGTGCAACAACCTTCCCGAGAGGATTCATCATTCCATCCTCCTATGGAAGGTCATGTTGACAATACCCATCTGAATTTTGGTCCTAATGATCCATATTTGGGAGACACCCATCGGACAGGCCATTGCCTCATTTGGCACCCGTGTAAGTTCTCCTAAAAGTGAAGAAGAAAGCAGGACATACCATGATGCTATCCTCCATGCACAGGAGGTAGAAAAGTAGATTGACAACCTATTAGGCTCTTCACCAGTTTATTCCACATTCCTTCCTATGGGATATCATTCACTAGACGATTCTATGAGACCCATTGAACCGATTATAGATCGTCCATTAACAACCCACAGCCTAGGTCAAATTTCCACCCCTCTCACCTCTTATGTTATGTCTATTCCAAATCCTCCTAGGTATTTTGCATCTAGGGCCCAACCTTCAATTCTTGTTTCTTCAGTACCTTTGAATGCTGGGGGGAAACCCTTGGCATGCCCTACGTTATCCGAGACCAGATTTGTACCTAGTTAAGAGAAGAACTCTAACATAGAAACATATACAATTTTTGTCCCTCCCACCCCAACTAATGTGGTAAATCCCCCATCTAGTTCAGGTCAGCCCTTGGGGGTACAACCTATTGCTATTCAATCTTCTAGTGGTTATGTTTATCAAATACCTGTAGGTAATCATCCATCTAATCCTACTAGAATTCCATCCCCTAGAAACACTTTTACATCATGGGGGCAACCCAACTAGTCTTACATGCCAGCCATGGGAGGTATACCCATACATACTGCGGGAGGTACGAGAGGACCACATTATGGAGGTCCTCCCCCTGGGGGACCTAATGGTCTTGGAGGGTCTGACAGTCCTCCTCATGGTCCTAGTGGTCCTAGTGGTCCTAGGGGACCTAGTGGCTTTCCTCCTTATGGCTCGGGAGGGTCTGGTGGCCCTCCACCTAGTGGGTCCAATGGCTCTAGAGGTTTCCCACCTCCTGGAAGTTTTAGAGGGTTTGGTGGTCTGCCTCCTGGTGGTCCTGGTGGTCCTAGCAGTCCCGTTGGCTCTGGAGGTCCTCCTCCTAAAGGCCCTGGTGGTCCAAGCGGTCCTAATTCCAGAAATCAACCCCCCATGGGTGGATTTCTCAGTAGTTCTTCCTCACAACAACCTGTTTATCAGTCTACCTATGGCACTACTGGTAATTACATGCCATATCAATATTACCAGTATGTGAATCCCAATAGACAGTTACCTTTCCTTGCAACTTTGGACTTGCCTGATTTGTCCAAGTTGATTAATGATCCCATTCGACACAATCCCTCATGGCCTCCCATTCTGGTAAAGTTACCATTGGATATTCCAAAATTCAATGGGAAGCAGGGTGAAGATCTGCAGAACCATGTTATGAATTTTCATTTGTGGTGTTCCTCGAACTCCCTCATGGATAATTCCATTCGGTTACGACTCTTTCAGTGAAATTTGACCGGTATGGCCGCAAAGTGGTATATTGAACTCCCACAACATTCATTTGTTGATTTTGGCTCATTGGCAACTGTATTTCTTACACACTTTCTGCTCCGTATTCATTATGAAATGGGAACTGATCTTTTAAATTCTCTACGACAGAACACCTCCACCCACATTTCTGATCATATTCATCAGTGGCGAAGGCAGAGAAGGCTTATTAAGGCCCCTATTCCAGATCAGTTGTTAGCTGATTGGTTCACTAAGTCCTTGTTGCCTCCTATTTCCCGAGATGTGACCATGGGTGGTGCCGTTACCAAAGAGTAGTCTATTATTTAGGCTCAGTACATAGACTTGGTATATTCCTAGTTCAAGACTCTTTATGACCTAATTCCTCAAGCTCCTCACCCCAGCACTGACCCTGTCAAGCCATCAGCAGAAGTACCTGTTGATGGGATTGTTGGTTCAATCCAGTCCCCATCCGTAGTCAAACCTACCAAGCAAACCCAAACTGCTACTCCTTCGACTCCCAAGGTTTTTGTCAAGGTCAATTATATTCAAACTACTGAAACCTTGGGTAATAAAAAGAAAGGTAAAAATTGAAATAAAAAACCTGGAAACCAGTAGGAGACCCCACAATCAACCAATAATGACAACAACACAGGAAAAAGGAAGGTTAAATACCCTTGTCTGTTATGTGGTGGTGAACACTTCTCAAAGGAGTGTCCCTGTCGGAACGAAATCTCCCATTTTTTGAAGTCTAATCCCACACCTGCAATACTTATGGATCCCTTTCCCTATCAACAATAGCTGGTAGACCACATGTCGAACTAGGGTAACTCTAGTTCATCAAAGGAAATTCATATGATGTCCTCAGATACCATCCATCTGCAAACTTGAATCTAGAATTATGATAAACCCATAGATAAGCAAGAAGATCAATATTCTTCAGGGAAATCTCCCTTTACTAGTTCTCCAGAATCCTCGCCTACTGTTCCCTTGTCTATTGAGAAGCCTACTCTCGACATGATTTTGTACCCACCAAAGAGTACTCTTCAGAAGGCTGTCTTTAATCTCAATGCCCGAGCTACTTAATTCTATAATGTGGTTGAAGATCTCGCTTAGGCACCTTGTGCGATGTCTACCTTACAGGTACTCCAAAGTTTCCCTACACAGTGCAAGAACTTGTTGAACGCATTAGGAGTTGTAGACCCAGATAACACTAACTTGATTCACTTCAATGTTGAGAACTATAAACCTAAATTACCACATAAACTTTCTTTTTAGATCATTATTAAAGTAGTGGGAAATAAAGTCTTTCAAACGGTACTAGATGAAGGAGCTTCGACCTCAGTGTTATCTCTAACTTGTTGAAAAGATCTTGGCTCTCCCGAGCTTGTTACATCACCTATGACCCTTAAAGCCTTTGATGGACGGGGTTTCCAACCCCATGGCCTCATATCAGCCCTCATGGTCGAGCTAGGGGGAAAATCTGTTTCCATCCAAGTAGAAGTGGTAGATGCCCCTCTGGATTATAACCTCCTTTTAGGAAGGAATTGGTTCTATGCCATGAATGCTATTGCTTCAACAGTATTTCGAACAGTCCAATTCCCACATCTTGGGAGAATTGTTACCATTGACCAGCTTGATTTCTATACACTAGATGTTACTACATCCATGGCCAATAACATCCCCATGTTAGGTCAGTCCCCTCCTCCTTACCAGTCGATTGGGGTAGGTATGTTGAAGGACTCATCCCTTATGGGGATTTTTCCCTCTACTCCTCCTAGCATGGATACCGCGATATTACATATGATTGCTTCATTTGATATTGAGCCCCCTAGCACAAATGTTGTTGAGTGCACCTCGTTGAGCCCACACGAAGCTATGTATGACACCAT
Source organism: Pseudotsuga menziesii (assembly GCA_001517045.1). Classification (NCBI taxonomy): domain Eukaryota; kingdom Viridiplantae; phylum Streptophyta; class Pinopsida; order Pinales; family Pinaceae; genus Pseudotsuga; species Pseudotsuga menziesii. Next base: position 1,331,278 of record LPNX010642172.1, on the reverse strand, counting down.
TCAAACTTGCTCCAATGATCACATTGATGACATTCATTTAGTGGCTTCGGATCCTTACCATTTACCGTACTAGTTAAAACCTTCTCTTCTGGTTCTAGACTATCTCTCCAATACTTTTCCTTTGGACGAGTCCATTATATAGATCATGAATACGGATGAGCCCATTTGGGAGGATCACCATCATAGATCCTCGTTCCTCCCCAATACCAGTTCAGGTAGCCATGATTTTGCATCCTTGTTTCCTATTGATATTGTCAACGTTCCACAAAGTCCTATATTGTTACAAGATACATATTCTGAAGGAAACCTTTGCAACATTACTCAGATGAACCCAATTGACATATCAGCCAGGCCTGATGTTATTGAGCATGTTCATGTTGGGAAGAACTACTCCACAGATGAATCTGAAGCATATAAGGCACTTTTTAAGGAATGTTGTGGTATTTTTTCCTGGTCCTATGAAGAGATGCCAGGGATCAACCCTTCCATTGTGGTCCATAAGATTAAAACTTATCCCATAGCTAAACCTGTCAGGCAGAAAATTACGCAAGTCCATCCTAGGAAGGCTGCAACTATTAAAACTGATATTGAGGAAATTCTGAAAGTTGGTTTTATTTATCCTGTACCTCTGACGGAATGGGTATCAAATGTTGTCCTTGTCAATAAAAAGCAAGGCACCATTACAGTCTGCATCGATTTTAGGGATTTAAATAAAGCTTGTCCCAAGGTCAACTTTCCTACCCCGCACATCAATCAGATTATCGACACCTATGCTGGAAGTGTCATCTTTTCATTCATGGATGGCTTCTCTGGCTACAATCAGATTGAGATATTGCCTACCAATTAGCATAATACAGTATTCATTTTCCCATGGGGAACCTTTGCATATAAGAAGTTACCTTTTGACTTGAAAAATGCTGGAGCCACATTCTAGTGTGTGATGTCCTATGCGTTTCACGACATTAAACATATTGTTGAACCATACCTTGATGACCTACCTGCTCATTTACAGTGATGGGAGGACCATCCTGGTCATCTTAGAGACATATTCCTGAGATGCCGTCATTATAATATATGGCTCAATCTGCATAAATGTGTTTTTTGCATTGAGACGGGACATCTGCTTGACTCTGTGGTATCCAAAGATGGCATTTGGATCGATCCTTTGAAGATTGCCACTATCATTAATCTAACATCCCCAACCAACATCCTTGAACTTCAAAGTTTGCAGGGGAAGGAAAAATTTCTCCATTGTTTCGTGTGCAATTTCGCTGAGAAAATGCAAAGTTATATGCGTCTCCTTAAGAAGAACACTCCATTCTTCTCATATGACCAGGCCCAATGCACCTTTGATAGTCTTAAGCACACTCTGACTCATTCATCCATGATACACCCCCCGGATTATTCAAAGGATTTTCTCTTGTATATTGCTGCCTCCACTACTACCATCACCATGGTTTTAGTGCAGGACAATATCCATGGCCAGGAGCATGTGATTTATTATGCTAGTAAGAATATTATTGATTCTGAAACTCGTTATTCACATGTGGAGAAGCTAGCTTTGGCCATGGTCATTGCTGTGCAAACATTTCATCCCTACATTTTGCTTCGCACTACCATCGTATTGGCAGATGAGAACCCGATGTACTATATTTTGACTTGTCAGGTACTTAGGGGCAAGTACTCCCATTGGATCATCATCCTTTAGGAGTTCAATCTCAAGTTTTCCAAGGCTACATCAAAGAAATCCTTCATTTTTGCTGAGCTTATATGTGACCTTCCCTGTGTTACCACGGAATCTGAGCCCAGCGATTCATTTCCATATGAATTCCTATTCCTAATTAGTACTACTGATCCTTGGTATGGAGATTTGCTAATTTATCTCCACACCCAACATTTTTAGCCACATCTATCTCGTGATGATCGTCACCAGATACGTCACCACATGAAGTACTACCTTATCTTGAATGATACCTTGTATAGACATGGGATTGACTCCATTATCTAGCGATGCCTCACTCATGAGGAGGATGAACATGTGCTAAATGATTTCCACTTTGGAGCATGTGGTGGTCATTTATCTAGGATGGCTACAGCCCAAAAAATCCTTCGCGCTGGCTATTTCTGGCCTTCTGTCTTCAAAGACTGTCATGAGGCTATTAAGAAATGCTCTCCTTGCCAACATTTTTATCCCAAAAAAGCACACCCATACTGCTCCGCTTCACCCTGTCATTGCCATTGGCCCTTTTTCCAAATGGGGGATTGACTTCATGCATTGTAAACCTACCTCAGCCAAGGGGCATGGTTACATCATCGTACCCATGGATTATTTCACAAAATGGGCTGAGGCCATGCCTACATATGTAGAAGATGTTAATACTGTCGCTCTCTTCTTGTTCAATCATATCATAGCTAGATTTGGAGTTCTGCAGTCCATCGTCACTGATCACGAATCTCATTTACGTAATCAAATGATGGAGGAATTGAGTGCCAAGCTAGGTTTTTTCCATGAAAACTCTATGCCGTATTATCCGCAAGCTAGTGGTCAGGTAGAGGCCATTAACAAATTTTTTAAAACTATGCTTCATCGAATGGTTGGAGATCATAAATCCAATTGGCATATCGTTCTTTTTTCCACTCTTTGGGCTTATCAGACTTCCGTGAAAATAGCTACTCGTTTGACGCCATTCCAACTTGTCTATGGACTTGAAGCTGTCTTGCTGATCCAATGTCATATTCCATCTTTACAACTCACCGTCGAACTTCTCCCAGACACTTCCATAGAGGAATCAATATTTTTGTACTTAAATAACCTTGATGAGACTTGTAGAGACGCTGCCTTGGATAATGAGGCACATAAGTAATGCGTCAAGGCGCAGTACGATAAATCCATCCAGCCTCGTGTTTTCAACGAGGGTGACCTAGTTTTGACTTATGATCAGAGATATGACAAACTAGGAAAGGGTAAGTTCGAGTCCATGTGGTATGGACCTTTCGTTATTTCCAAGGTGTTAGACTAGAAAGGAGCCTATGAGTTAGTTGATTATGATGGGATCCCTTTGGGGAAACCTTGCAATGGGTTGTACCCGAAAAGGTACTATGCCTAGGTCTTCTTTGATGGTATCTTGTATATATGTATATTGATTGAATTTCAGTGTGCTTTCAGTATTTTCAAGATGGTTTTGATTTTTTGTGTCCGCATTTGTTTATACCATGTTTTGGTCATGCAGATGGATTTCTACAGCTTCGCTGATGGTGCTTGCCACCACACCTTGAATCTAGCCTCGATTGCTTGGGTTCTCTATTCCCCAGCTGAATATTTGGTTAGTTCAGGAGCGGTTTTCTTAGGTCCTGCTACTAATAACATCACCAAGTATGAAGCAGTCATCGGTCTTCTGACTGAAGCTATATCGCAAGATGTTTGTGATCTAGTAGTTTTGATGGACTCTCAGCTCGTGGTTTGTCATTTAAATAATGTCTACACAATTAGGAACCCGGTACTCTTCTTCCTCTTTCAGAGGGTACACTTGTTAGAAAGATCATTTAGAACCATTACATATAGGCATATCCCTAGGGAACATAATGTAGTTGCTGATTCATTGGCTAATTACATCCTAGATTGGCATATTGCTCATTCATGACATTAAATCAAACATGGTACATTGTAAATAAACATTTAAAGACACATAGAACTCATATAAAATGCATTTTTCCCATTTTAAATGTATAAACACCGTGTAAAAGTCTGTATATATATATATATACGAAAATTTTTTACAAAAAATAGGTCCCGAGACCTCATCTGAAGCACATAGGCTTTCAGGCAAAATCGTCATACAAAAATCCTGAAGCTATCAACTTTCAGTATACATGTCTCATCCATTAGTGGTGATCATGATAGCACATCACTGCTCGAGCCACCCTACGTAGTATCCTGATGAATCGGCCTAGTACTCCCACCGTAGATCTCTGATATCTAGTTGGGAGGTCATCTATGTCAGCATCTGGGATGTCCATAGTCAACCTCTCTAGGTTCTCCTCTAGCTCCCTGATGATATCATCACCCTATGGCATGAAGCGAGCTCTAGCTCACCTATCTAATGGAGATGCTCCTCCAAGCTTCGCTACTCCAACATCTGCATGAAGACAAATAGGTCTCGTCACTTATCATAAAAAAATATAAAAGATAAAAAACATAAAAACATTTTCCATCTTTAGGGTTTCTTGTTTCTTACCGATGTCACCCCACTGCCCTCCAGGTAGGAGTGGTAGGTCAGGATCACCTGTAAAATCTATGCCCACAGAGGCATAGTCCTCGACCATGAGCATTTGATCCCTCAACCATTTGAAGAATGCATCACTGAACTTCACTCTGCCCCTACCCGCTCCTGTGCGAGACATGACTTGGACCCACCTCAGCATGCAGGGGTCCCGTGCTCTCAGACTCCAAAAAGTCACTTGGGGCCTCATCTAGGGGACCCGCTCAAAGAAGAAACAAGATAAGATGGAACCAAAGCTGAACTACTTCAACTCTCCCTGCCAACATTTAGTCAGCTAATCCTTGAATATTGGAAGCAATGCTTCCACACAGTTGAACACCGTAGGTGCCATAGCCTCTAGGGCATACAACATATGTGCCCTGGAAGCCTAATGTACACCCTGGTTCCCTCCCACCCTCTACATGATGAACAGAACAATCCGTAGAGCCCTGTCTGTCACTACCCTGATGGGGATTTTCTTCCCCGGTGTGCCTGTACCTGGTGCATAGTGTCGATCTATGATTTCTCTAGTGGTAATGCCCTCACCACGGGAACCTATCAGTGAGATAGGGGCACCCCGTCTCGATAGGATAGTTAGGAAGTAGATGTCTTATACCTCCACTGTAAGTATATGTGCCCCCACCTCGAAATATTGCTATTCTGGATTCCACATTCTCAGTATGTGTTCCAGTAGTCTCTCGTGGGACACCATGGTTGGTGTCTGAAAGAACTTTAAAAGCCCACAGTTCTAGAGTGTATAAATAAAAAATGGATTCCTTTCAGTAGTAGCATCATAATCATCATGTGTTCTTTCCTTCCATATCACCATATTTTGGAAGCCTAGACCTACTAAATACAACAATGGTATGTATCAATATCATCCTTGAGTCATTGCAAAACAAAAGAATGAGTAAATATTGTCTATATCATTGGTTTAACTTCTCCACGGCCGGCACCGCTTGTGCCTTGTTGAAGACAGGTGGTGGCACCGTCTATCCACCATATTCTTGGTGCGGTTCTTAGGTGGTACTGCCTATCCAGCAAGGAGTAGTCGTGGTGCCCGCAAATTGGATTTTATGGCTTTCCAAATAGGCCTAAAAACCCACCAAATCCCAAAATAAAAGCTATGAAATGAAAGATAAGGGTCTTAGTTGTTACCTGCAATTGACGAGACTGAACATGGATGGTAGAAACTCTCGGTATCAGCTGTGGACGATCTAGCTAAAAAATGCTCCAAGTGCTCTCTGCTAGAAGTAAATAGTGAAATGTTTGACTTTTTACTATTTACTTGCCTTATATAGACATTTTTTGGGTCTGACTTAGTATAGTTTTGATATTACATCATGTTTTGGTCAAAATCTATTTGTCATAATCCCTTAATGTTGATTTTGGATGCATTTAACACTTGTTTATGAGTTGTCTGCAGGTTGACTTTAGTAAAAGCTTTGGAAAGTTTGTTTATGGATTTTTTGTACTTTCACAAAACGGAAAAGGTCATTGAGAATTTATTAGGACACTTTGTCATGCTCGTTAAAATCTAGTATCAAAGTTCTGAGTCTAGTTCAAGTTTCTTTCCAGGCTCATAAAATATGACATTGTGTAAAGAAACGTCATGGAGTCTTCTTTTCACATCTTCTTTCAGACTCCTTAAACATGAACAGATAGTCAAGTGTGTTTTTGAATCTTTCCAGGCTCGTAAAAAGTGACATTGTGTAAAGAAAATTCATGGAGTTCTCTTTAAGCCCTTTTCAGGCTCCTTAAATATGAAAAGATTGTCGAGTGATATTGTCTTCTTCATGTTCGTTAAAGTATTTGAAAATTCATTTGTCCGACGGTAGGTTATCTCTTTCTCTGTTCGGACAGGACTATTACGACAAAGGAACGCTCCAACCAATCATGACTGGAAAAGTTCTCTAAGGTATGATTTTATACTTTTTCGGGCCTTAGAGACTAAATCATATGAAAAATGACCCCCAAGGAGTCTTCTTCCATATTTGTTCAGACTCTCTAAACATGAACGATACTGAGTTTTATTTCAGTGGACTCGTTAAATTAAACATTGAGAGACCCGTTTTGGGAAACGAACCCCTCCTCTCTCAGGTTCAAAAAACATATGAGACTGGACTTGTCTTTTAACAAGCTATATCGAGTGTTTGTTACCCTCTTTGAACTCGTAAAACCTAAAAGAGGCACTCATCGATCATGATGGGGGAAATGGGAAAGGGGATCATTTTGCAAATAATGGCAGTTGTTTGTCATTACCTTTGAACATGGCACTTGTCTGCACAATCATGTCAGTTAATTGGGTATTCAGTTGATCTTCGTGACGATCCACTTTCATGATTCATGTCAATCCTTTGAGTCCTTCAGAATAATGCATTGTCCCCTATCGCATTGTGTATTTGTCCTATCTAGTCATGCTGCCAAGTCATTTTGTCGTGCCGCCCATTGTTCAAAGGGGATCTAAAGAAGTCTTACCTCTGCAGTATACACAGCCTTTGTGTCAGTATCTTTGAGTAAGTCATATGGTTACTACATTCACATCATTCCAGAACTATGTTCTAAGTTTTGTGTCATCGATGTGGGAATCATCATGGCCCTCCTTCGACGAGACTATTCCTGTCGACATTAGCTCATCATCCGAGAAATAGTCTTAGAAACAATATTTAGTACCTTGAGATTTGTATGGCTTAAAGATAGATTCTCTCGCTCTCAACATAGGTTCACATCATTTACCTTTGATCGATAGAATCGACTGGGTGTTTGACATCAGGACATCTATTCACACTCAGTAGATTGTACTAGAGTACCTTGGGAATCATTGACATTAATGGTGATCTCCCTCGTACTTGTTAATGGTCCACATCATTGGCTGGTAATCAAGTGGTTTCTACCATGTTTGACTTCATATCATTGTAATCACATGGATAGAATCATACTTTGTGGAATACGAGACGAAGACCCTGGGAATTTGTTTAAAAGCGCTCATTGCTTTTTCCCCAGGTTGCGATGGAGTTTTGTATATCTAGCATGGATCCACATTTGTATGGTCGTGGCTATGCTCAAATTTGCATCTGTATGACATAGATATATGTTGTATGTCTAGTATCTATGTCCAAGTTTGACTCCTCTATCACATGGATCTACGCTGTATTCTAGTAGCCATGCTTGTTTATTCCACTCATGGATCTACCTTGTATTGGTATGCAGCTATGAGTTTGGTTACTTGTGTCTATGATTCAACATACTGATGTACTACAGATGCCTACTTTACTACATAATCCGATCGAGCCAACATTTTCATCTCCTAGCAACGACTTGTTCTCAAAGCTCTCGTTTATCGTATCACTCTAAAACTCATGCTTTCAAGGGCATCTTGTTATACCAAAATATTGTCACCATCATGTGGTAAGACCTTTGACATACCTACTTGCCCTGAATCCCAGCTTCTGGAGTGAAGACTAAATGGTTTTTTATCAGTCTGTCATACAAATTCCTAGCACCGTGTATGCCCCTTTATCCAAGAGTAGTACCCTTGCTCGCACAACTTTTCATCGGTTGTCCACAAGAGGTGCCACTGCCTGTTACCCTTGGTCCATAGGTGGTTATTACCAGAACTGCTCTGTCATAGAAGGAGAAGAACAGTACACTAGGTAAAAAGGGAAAAATAGAAGCTTCTTGAGGCTTCTAGATGATAAGCCTCAAGATATTCCTTATCCCTACTGTTGTGGGTTGGTTGAGCTCGAGATCCCTCATCCTAGGATCTTAGAGGCCACCTCAACCACTAATTTCTCAACCATCTCTGTCCATTAAATCCCTATAAATATGAGCTCATAGCCATGGTTGGGGGGAGAACATTGAAGGTATTGTTATGCTGTTGGATTGGTTCTTGGCCCAAGACCATTTGGAGAGAGCATAGAGAGCTAGAGTCGGAGCTTTTGGGGATGAAGAGATGGTTTCATGGAGATGCATTTCAACACTAAGGCTTGGTTGTAAAATTCTTCATATTTCTAATGCAAGTTGATTTTCTATCCCATATATATTGTTGATGTTTGATTTCAGATATATATTGCTAGATTCCTCAGTCACTAGCATAGATTAGTAGATCATATTTTGGTTGCTTTGATTTGTTTCGTGTTTAACTCTTTTGCAAGTACACAGGTGAACTATCCAAGCCTTGTATTCTAGATATCTACAGTGTCTAGGGAGAGTTATCAGCCTCTGTGATCTATTTGTTCTGGATCTGAGCCATTCAGACCAGTGGAACACCTTGTTGTCCGCAGGAGGTGAAATATTCCGATCAATAGGATTCCCTCAATTTCTGGTGAATCAAGGAATCAATTTGATGATGGACATGATCCCCAGATTTTTGAGTGAGTAGGGGGACTTTTTCATGATGGTGTGATGGTTATTTGCAAATGAAAATATGGGTGTCTCATGAATCAATTCCATGCAAATTGTTCCTACTTTAATAACTGAATAGAATTGGTATCTTCAGAGCGAGGGGGCCCATTTTTGTATTCACGAGGGTGATGATACAAGGGATATTTCAAGTGGTGAATTACTAATGGAGGTATGAGTGGTGAATTGTGAATATTTCTCATAATATGTGTCAAGGAATTTGTTGGTATCAACCATAGCAGGTCGTAGAGTAAATGCACTACTATAAAATGATGAACTATGGGTTGATCGTTTCAAACGGGTTCAAATTCCTCGGACTTCTGGGGGTTTTATATCATGGGTTCCAAATTATGATGATGTTTGATATGATGTGCATGGCCATGCGGAAATGATTTTTATGGCACATAAGTGCTAGGAATTAAGACCCTATCGTTATCAATAGGAGTGTTGGTAAATGCAATGTAAACAGAGGGATGATATTGCCTTTATGCCAGTTTTGAGGTGATACCTATAATAGGTATATTGAACCATTATTGATGGTGAAATAAAATCATCATGTTTAGGTTTGAATCCTACATGCATGATGCAAATACCCAAGTGCAATCAAGAAGGTGTGATCCATTTGGTGAAGAGATATCAGTTAGAAAGATTTTAGAGATAACCATTGTTGGTATATGTATGAGTGGCGTTTCTACTGATGTGGTAACAACATTGATGGAAGTAGTTTCTATTACTTGATCTGGAGGAATATCAACCAAAGGGAAGGTGAGGTGAACGATAGCGAAGGCATACCAAAATAAAGGGACATCAAGATAGTTGTGTGTAATCCCTAGATTGAAAGAAAATAAAACATGCATGATTGGCGCATAACAATTTGGACTTAGTGGTATTTTTGGGTGTATAGGAGATTGATGTGCCCCCTACCACAGCTAGGGATTCATGCTCCACACTCATAGGGGTGTTGAGAAAATTCCTGAGCTTCGATAAGGTTGGGAATAGGTTTTTTGGATGGCCTTGCTGACCACATAAAGGACATGGTGGGGCAATCCTCATTGTGGTTCTATCAGTCATGATGGGTTCTTTCAATGTTTGTTGAGTTTTTCCCCTTGATTTAGGATTAGAGACCCACTATGAATATTTTTGGACATGGTTTTTCATGGTGGGGAATTTCAATTTGGTTTAAATTATGGCCCCATTGGTGGGTTTAATGGTGGCCAGTGGTTCCTTAGCTGAGAGCACAGTTGGATCGGTGTGTGGTCCCAATGGAAAAATAGGTCATATAGACATGAAGTCATAGTATTCTATGGGTTTTGAGGCCACTTTAAGGTAAAGTGGCATAAGGGAATTCCCAAAGTGATCTCAAGGAGAGTTATCTAAGACATGACTAGCATCCCTTGCACTCATATTGAGAGGTACAAGAATGGGATTTTGAATATGGGGGGCATGAATGGACTCAATGTATATTCAATTTCATGACTTGTCGAGTGTGTCTATGTTGATGCTGATAGGGTACGAGACTCATTTTTTGGAGTTGAAAATGTTGCACATGATACCATTCCTCAAGGTGGGGATTTTAGCGGGAGGACCTAAATACACCCCCAAGAGATCTAAATCCTTATACACACCTAAAAATACATCAACATAAAGTGTTTGATTCACTCCTCCTACCATGGGTAGGAAACTCTCAAGATTGTTGTTTGCAAGAGGATCGTATTAGTTAAGTTCGTTAGGGTGATAATCAACCCCTTAAAGGGAAACATCATGATGTGGAAGAACAAAGAGGATACCAGCCTCATGAAACACATGTAAATACGACCCAAAACAAAAATTGTAGTTAATTTGTGTATCAACTACTTCAATATCGATCATGACCATTTCCCCCCCTAGCTCGATGCAAACATTTTGGTACAATTCTTATGGTTGGAATGGTATCCCATCATATGCGCGAAGGGAGATAGATGATGGGACTAACTCGAGTGATCCAAATATTTTCCAAAAATTTAAGGACATTACACAAGTGAATGTGCCTTCATTGATTATGGACCGATGAATCATAATATTTTTAATGGTGACTAGGTCTTGGAATACAACTGACAAGGGAATTTGTGGTTTTCCTTTCTTGAGGTCGAAACCCATGAGGTGAAATTGAGAAGGGTAAACGACACTAAGTGAATTTAGTAATTCATTTTTTTGGGTTGGGAATTATTGTAGTACTTATAACATGGACATGGTTATTATATAGTGATCCATGTCATCCACAATATTGTAGTTGTGGGAATCTTTCATATGGGGGTTATGGGGGATATGCTTGAGTGGCACCATTGGAATCGTTAGGATTTGTTCCATGATTGAGAATGGAATTTGTAAAGGGGATCCAAAATGAGTATGGATTTCTTCCCATTAAGGAGGTTTAGGTCCACCATAACCTTTATCTCGAGTCTATAGGTTGACTTTATCATTAATCAAATTCACTAGATCAGGGAGATTCAATCTAGCCATGAATGGTAGTTTTGGAGTGGGAACGACCATTGTACTTTGTGTGTTTTTTATCAAGGAAGAGAATAGTGAATATATGGTGGTGATCTATGTCCTTGGTGTGAATAATAGGTTGTTTTGTGACCTCCTCCAAACAAAGGAAGGAGGGATAATTCCTCCATGAGGTGGGAAAACATGGTACCTATCTCACAAGAGGATGAAGCGAAAGGATATAAATTATCTCCAAGAGGATACAATGATTCAATAAAGGATAAGCCTCTCTCGAGGGATCCAATCAATGTGGCCTAGGAGCATCCACGGATTTATCATCTCTCTCATGAACCACGAGGATAAATTGGAGAAAACACCCCTCAAGAGAGGGGATAGTCCTTGCCATCGATGGGACTGCCTTAGGGTATTTTGTTCCTCTATAGCAGCAGTCTAGTTTAACAAGTGAGAGTGTTGTTGGTAATAAACACAATTGAGCAAGCGCACGAATATGTCAACCACAATAGATGAAAAAATGTGCAAGAGTGAGTGATATGTTAAACGATGTTTTAGTGCAAATGGTTACACATGCAGGTTCTTTTTAATAATGTGCTTTGTGAAATTGTATTTAAAAATAAAATAAATGTAAATTCCCTAAATACCTAATGTCCCTCCTCTCAAATGTAATTGGTCCTTTCAAAATCACAAGCTTCAGTGAGAATGGGATCAATGCAACGATTGGCTAGTGAGGGTAATAAAGATCCATTTCTACTAGTGATGGGGCCAATTTTCTAATCATTATGATTTAGAAACAATTACCAAAAAAAATAGTTGGCTTCAGGAGTAAGTTGCACCCACAATTTCACCTGAGTGATATTCTAATTTTGGACATTAAGTTACCTTGCATCAAGTTTGGATTAGTGGTTCCGTCTGTGAGGTATATTGTCCTCCCCCTAACAACAACTTTACTGACTCGTAGGGGGGATTAGAGAATTTATACCTCATATTTCACCTCCTTTGTCAAGACACACTTACTATCTAGTGTAATCTAGAAACTTGGAGCTTTTTCACACTAAATCAGACAACTTAACAATCAATAAGATAAGTGACTCAAAAATAGGATTTTACCAACGTTTCGGGTTCCTGGGAGTTCAAATAAAGAGAAGGAATAATTTTCATCTTAGGATCCTATTCACAATTCACTGGGACATTTTATGGTTTCAAAATCAGTGGTGCTGAAGTTTACTCCCAAGGCTCTTAGGCACCCCATCATATGCAAACTAAACCCTTTTATTCACACATCATGTCAACAAAGGGAGATATATTTTTCCTTGTATAGACTTGGAAACATGAAATATCATTCTATTAACTCTTTGTATCCACACCATAAATTTTGAGGTTATATTGAGGTGGTTTCGAAAAAAAACTAGTGAAATTGGCTTTTAGGACCATCAAACTAGCTCAACTTCAGGATGAACCAATAGTGGAAGGGAATGACGAGTTCTCAATATCAACTCTGGTATGTGTTAATATAATTGTTAATGAGCATCATAAAGTGAGAGAGTTGAATTTGTATTTGTCTTGATGTGTTACTAATTCAAACACTGAAACTAGCTCAAATTTCATAGTTATCTAGACTAGGTGCATGCAAGACAACACAAATTAGACTTTTATTAATTGCAACAGGAAAATAAATATCATAGGTATGATATTACATCAATGGAAGTATTCATAGTATTAATTAAATCTATAATTTATCTCAATAATAGGAGAGAATAAGAGAGAATTATCCATGAAAAGAGACTAGTAAAAATATGAATATTCGAACTAGGAGGCTTCTTCAATCACTACAACTAGATTGAACTTCACTGGATCTGATAATAAGAACCACAATAAACTCACTGATGAATATTGCATGTCCTCAACATCATATTATAATAATGGGGTACAATGCTCTCAATTCGACTCACAAACTGTCAAAAGATGCGCTAGGGGTGTGCACTCATTCCTTTATATACTATAGAGGTTAATGTGCCATCATGGATAGATAAACTTCCTTTGTTTCACTCTGCATTCCATTGGTTTTTCATGCTTTTAATCTGCATTCCACTACTTTTTCATGATTTTCTTCTTTATCCTACTTTAATCTACTTTATTCCTTATCCTTCTTTATTATGCTTTACTTCCTTGGCCTTCTTTCTACTTTTATCCCTGCTTCCCCATATTTCTTACCTTAAATATTTTATTCCTTTTTTTCTTAACTTTCCTATCTTTAATTTTTTTGGCTTTCCTTCTTATGCAAGCTATATTTTGGTCAACCTTTCCTACAATGCGCCCTTGAGGATTATCTGTCTTTTTATTTCATAAATAAAATACTATTTAATGAATTTAACTCCTAATGCATACCTATTTAAACTTTATTGAGAATTTGACATCTCATAATTAATTAATAGTTTAATCTTTAAAAATTAACCCCAAGACATTTAATTTTCTTCTCCTCAACCCAAGGGATTGACTAGGTTAGGAACTGAATCATTTATGAGGGGACATGACATCAAAATTTTCTTTTAACTCTTGCTAATAGCAAGATTTGATATTAGTACCCTATAAGTCAACAATGTTATTTTTCAAAAATTCCTAATGAAACTAGATTGGTGGGAATTGTTTAGATGCCTAGCTCACACAATCCTACCAAACTAAAATATTGTTTTGTGACCTCCTATGGAGTATTTTTGTTGATTAACAATTATAAGGGTTTATTTTAAGGATTCAAATTTGGTTAAGGTGTGTTATGATGGTACTTCACAATTCCCTTCCTTTCTGATTCATCAAGATCACAAGTAATACAGGGTGAAGATGATACTTGGATTGGAACAACTTTTAGGTCCCTTAGTGTGTGATATTGGTGCAAACACATGCGAGCTAAGAAAATTGAATGTTACAACTAACTAAATATCTCAAAAAAATGAAAATGGAGAGTGTAACATAAAATATATATGTGCATGTTCCTTCATACATATTCATCATGCCATCCCAGCATTACCTAATTTTTATAAGTTGATTAAGGAGAATTCGTGACTATTTCCATTAAAACCCATGAACCATTCGTGAGTATCTAATTAGAACCCACAAATACATGATAATGGATTGGACACACGGGTTTACTTTATAAAAGTTGTGAGTGACTTGTGACCTGCTAGTATCCATAGTCACAAATTCCCTAATCCAAAAATTAAAAATTAAAACAAGTTTAGTCGAGGATAGTTGGGCTCCTAATAATAACTATCCCAACTTCCTCAACCATCTCAACCTTCGGAACCTCTCTCATTCCTCAAGTATAAATAGAGGGTAGGGGTTGAGGATAAACATCATCAATTATAGATAAACATTAAGCTAGTGGATTTCCTTTGGAAATATTGGAGCAGCAGAACTCAATTCCTTGGCTAGCAGAGGAGGACTTGTATCATATATTGGTTGTAATATTTCATCACTTGTTTATTAATAAAGAGATGATTTATTCCAATTGGTGTCTTTGTACTCTTATGTGTTATGATTTATGAATTGTCTTGTTATCTTATTGTAAGAATATTATTTCATTAATCTTTTATATAACATCTAAGATATTGTAGGAAGGTCCGTCTCTTTGTAGGTATGAAGATTCCCTAGAAGTTGTTGGAGCATTTCGATTGAAGAAGAAAGATAGTACCAACCTCCATAAACAAGGTACACTTACTTTCTTCCTTATTTCTCTGTCAAATTCTCAAATAGTTGAATGTTTAAAACATTGGTAACCCCAGACCCTAGGTTATAAGTTTGTATTTCCATGAACAACAAAACTAGTGACTCCACTGGGGAGTCCAACCTATTGTGGGTCCATTCCTTCAGTTTTCTTTCAGTTTTTCTCTGTTTGATCATGTGAGTGATTTGTTTTTATTTTTCCTTTAGTTTTCAGTGATTTATGCTGAGAATCCTTAGGTCATTTATTTTTCTTTTTGAAAAATTTGACTGTATTCATGGGTTGCCAGTACATACAGTTGTGAGGTTTATGTTGTATTCGTGTGTTGCTTTGGTTATAGTTGTTAATGGTTCATGAGTTGTCTTGATGACAGTCATGAGTTCATGTAGGTGTTTTTCAGACTATTAGGGTTTTTCTTGTCCTTTTCTTTCTGATTCCTCATATGCCTTTTAGGGTTCTTATTTAGCATTGCATTGTGACTTTGGGTGTATGCATTTCACTTTTTGCTTGTTAAGTCAAGTATTTTTTAGTAAGTTAGGTATAATTTCTTCTTTTGTGAATGTGTTGGGTCCTTCCTTATTTGATTATTCAATCTGAATGCTTGTGTATTTTTGGTCATTGGTGTCTATCAGTACTTTAAGGACACTGATATACTTGGGATTTATTTTCTAGTAGTCTAAGTGAGTCTTTTTTTCCATCGTTTGGATCTATTGGTCTTTGTAAGTCAATAGTTATGTCCAAGTCCAGGGTTTGAGTCATCTCTGTTTGATTGGTTGAATATTGTTACTATATGATATGAATGCTATCACTTACATTTATATGTTCAAATTGTTTGACTTTATTTAAGTCCATTTATTTGCATATAGGTTTTGAATTTTTTGAAAAAGGAAAGATAAAACACAGTTTTGCATTTTGCATTATATTTTTTCTCACTATTTTTTCAGAAGAAAAAAATTATTATTTTTTAAGTCTTGTAATTTCTCAAATTGTTAAAAATTTCATTAGTTTTCATTTGCAAAGAAAAATAAAGGAAAAAAAAATGTTAGTGGCATTTATTTTGAATTTGTATACATCATTTGATTTCACTTTGTTGAGCATATAACACCATTCAGTCTCATTCCACTACCCTTGATTAATACAACCATTTAAAAAGAACATTTAATTAAAATATATTAGTAAGTTTCTTTTTATAAGTTCATACATCAACTAGCTTAGGGTAGGTTTTTGGACTAGGAGATTTAAAATGTCCAAAAGCACTTTGATTTTAGACATAGTGGGCTATCTTTAGGGAAATCCACTTCTACAAGAGATAATCCAGAAATATCCTCTCACACAGAAGTTAAGCATGAGGCCGAGTGAGATCTTGTTAAGGAGATAACCCTCCACTTCCCTGTTCGATTGTTTACCAGGATTGTTGTGCGTATGTGGATCATGTCAATACATCTTCTTGGGCCCCATGAGGTACCGATATTGATAGGGTTTTAGGATTAGCTACCGTTCCCATTCCCATCGATTAGGACAACAACTGTTCCACTGGAATATCGGTGTAGATTTGGTAGCCTTAGTCTCCAGAAACTAGGATCTTACACAGGTGGTATCATAAGGCTGTTTTCGGTACTCCTAGAATGGAATTGGAAGGTAACCTCGGTTGAAAAATTGGTAGGGTAGTTGGGTGATTCCAGTGCTTGCACCCAGAGAACTCTTCATGAGACTCCAAGTAACCATCCTTCGATATTCATTGGTTGGAACTGGGCCCTAATCATCCCAGGATTTCCTTTGGAAGGTGTATTTTTTATCTGGTGTATCTGTGTTACTTAGCATATTTTTAGTGTGTGTTGTTTGGTTTGTTTGTGTTTAGTTGGCCTTTAGGTGTGTGATTCATATTTGTAGCTGTGGAGGACCAAACTCTTTGTAGGTCCATAAGGTTGAAAAACCTTCCTCCATATGTTACAGTGGATCCTCCACTGCCACCTCAAAGGTGGAGACCTGATACAGATGGTTATTTCGAACAAAATGGTGTTAGTGAAGTTCCAGGTGAACTGAAACGTAGGTTTAATCAGGAATAAACCTCAACATTAGAGATAGAATACTTGCAGGCTGATGAGTTTGCAATAAACTTTATTTCACCTCTAATTGATCTGAATGATTCTATGATAGTCCACGTCCTCTAGTTTAGTTCACATGTTTTTGGTGTTTCTTTGAGTACATGAATGTCTAGTGCAGGAGAGGGTATGTTTACCCCTACCTCAGCCATTTTGGCTGGTGGAATCGTACCTCCCCCGATAAGTGCTCTTAGACCTAGTGCATCAGGCTACACCCCTTTCACCAAGTGCTCAAGTGGTTCAACCCTTGGCACCCTCTAATGTGGTATTTCAGTCTAGTGGGGTGGTCACTAGGATTCCCAGTGCACCTTTTGCTTCTCTTTCTTTTATGCAAAGTGTTCGAAGTATATCCACTTCATTTTTTAGGGGTTTTCCATGGAATAGAGGAAATATTACTCGATCCACTCCTTATGTAGGCCCTTGAACTTCTTAAGTGGGTATTTCTTTTGGAAACACATGCCTTTGGTCATAATTTTCAGACACCTAGTCAAGTTTCGACCACCCCTTTCACGAGATATCCCTTTTCACTATTTAGTGGAGGGATTCCTCCTACCGTGTTTCAAACTCCAGTTTCAGCTGGAGCAGGTCAAACCACATATCATGCACCACAAACTAGTAATCAAATGGATTTTAGGTGGAGCCCTTTCTAGAATATTGCAACCACATCACAACCATTGTTTTTTGGAAACCCTGCCTTTTTGTTTGGGAATCAGGGGGCAGGTCCTTCCACACCCCAAACTCCTTATTATCAAACTCCAGTTAGTTCCAAAATTCCTTTCCTTGCAACATTAAAATTGCTAGTTTTGTCAAATCTAATGAATGACCCCATGTGACACAATGTGGCATGGACACATGTATCCATTAAACATCCCTCGGACATGCCTAAGTTTGAAGGAAAATATGGTGAATATCCAGGTGCGCACATTACCACTTTCCACCTTTGGTGCTCTTCAAACTCACTGAACGATGACTCCGTTCGGTTGAGTATTTTCAGAGAACGTTGAATCATGTGGTAGAAAAATGATACATAGAAATTTTGTTCACTGCATATGATATTTTTTTGGATTTAGAAACTATTTTCCCTAACCAATTTTAGATTCATATCTAGTATGATGACAGTACATAATTATTGTCAACTTTTCAACAGAACAAGGCCACGCATATATCCAATCACATTTAGGACTGGTGAAGACAAAAGAGGCTTATTAAAGCCACTATACCTCCTGAATTTTCATTGGAGTGGTTCCTTAAATATCTATTTCCTTACATTTCTAAGTATGTATCCACTTCGGGGGTCACCACAAAAGAAGAGGAAATCCTCAGGGCCCAATAGTTAGACTTGATATATGCTCAGTCTAGGAATTTGTATGAAATTATCCATGAGGTGCCGAGGTCAACAACTAACCAAGATAAAACCAATATTGGACCTCTTGTTGATGGCATGGTTGGTTCAATTAGTTCTCCCATTTTAGAATCACTAGCTAAGCAACTCCATGAGTTGTCAGTGAAACAATCTGGAGTGGAGGCAGCTAAGGATTCCATCCCCTCACCATAAAGTGATAATGTTTTTGCACATTCTTCTCAAAAGGGAAATAAATAGCCCAGTGGGAAAAGAAGAATGGGTAGAAGGGTGATGGTAAAAAAAACAAGAAACATCCCACAAACAATGCTGATGGGGGCAAGAAAGACAAGAAAAAGGTCAAGTTTCCTTGTTAGTTGTGCTAGGGAGACCACCTTACTTATCAATTCCCTCTAATGAAACAAGCACAAAATATGTTAAAGAATCAACAACTGGTTGTCCTGAAGGATCCCTTTCCCTAAGGACAGAATGTAGCTTCTGCTTCGAATGTAGCCGAAGGCACTTCTGGTGCTCCTACTGATCAAAATTATATCAATATGGTATCATCCAACACTTTTCTCCAAACAAGAAATAAGAATTATGAATCGGAGGCTCAAGAGAAGGGTAAGTCTGTTGTTGAAACTTCAACCCCTCCAACTATTGAAAAACTAGTTGAACCAATGCCAAAGATACTGAAAGGTGTATTTAAGAAAAAATTTCACAACCTGTTATCTACCTAAATGGCACTTCTCCATCTGAGTGCCGACATTCTTTATGTTGGCACACAAAAGGACATTTATGGATTGAAGGTTGCCTAAAACACTATAGATGGGAATATTATGAACTACATTTATCATCCATTCAGCTGGTTATTTTTACCTTTGAATACATCAAGTTCTGTACATGCCTTTTCCTATATGCAACTCGCGTACATACGTGCCTTTTATTAAAGCATGTCATGTGTTGTATGCGAGTATTGGCAATTGCATCTCACGTGTCATACACGAGTTTCCAGTATCAGTACCCATGTACACTTCCCTTTGACATTAAAAATAATAAATCGTGATTATTTGAGATTTGTTAAGCCCTTAACTATAACTATCTTAACTGTCTCAACCTCCTCAACCCTCGAAACTGCCTTATTTCACTAAGTATAAATAAATGCCTTGAGGAGGGTATTAGGAGAGGATACTTGGAGAGAAAAGTTATGCTGGTGGAGTCTATTCAAAAGTCTTTGGAGCAGTGGAACTCAGAATCCTTTGGTTGTAGAGGAGTCCTTGTCTCATGCGTTGGGTTGTAATCTAAACTTTCTGGATATGATTTATCTAACCTATTTTATATACATGTATCATCTTGCATTTGGAGGATTTGTTCTTGACAGGTGAAGGAGAAGCATCCCTTAAGGCTTTGGAGGAGAATTAGAGTGGAAGAGGACAAGCTAGGAACAACCGTCGTGTATCAGGTGAGTCCTTTCTATCTTCCTATTTCCTTTTCTATACTCTAGAGTCAATTTCCTGCAAGTTTTATGAGTATGCTGGTAACCCCAAACCTTCAGTTATAAGGTGTTTATTCTTGTACAATAGAACTGGTGACTCCACTCAGGAACCCAGACTACTATAGGTTGTTTCTATCACCCCTGACCAGTTTTGCTCTGAAGTTTGTGTGTGGTATTTTAACCCGGTTCATGCTTACCATAGTGTTTGAAAGCCTTGTGGATTTTTTATTTTTTGAGAAAAATTTTGTACCTGTATGCGGGTTTCCCTCACACACAGTCGTGTACAAAGGCCTGCATATGCAGGTTTCTATACTAGACAGTCGCGTACAGTACACGAGTTGCCCTTGTACACAGTCGCGTACAAGCCTAGAAATAGGGATTTTTAGCCTAGGGTCTGCGTGTCCCTGTCTTTTTGTAATTCCTATTTGTTAGTTGGATTTCTTTATGAATACTATCCAATTAGTCTGAAGACCATGGTGAACACACTTTGTGCTTTCTCATAAATCGCTTGGGTCTCCTTTGTTTGGATTGTCTTCTGGTTGCATTCTAAAGTAGGTTGGCATGTTTCAGTTATAGGTTGAAGTGTCTCTGTCCGAATCAGTGATCAGGGTTTTGGGCATTGTTTTTATAGTCTATATTTTGATAATGGTTGGTTTGTCACTTATCTTTATGAGTTTACATTGATCTCTTATCATTGTACACACCCAAGCTAGGGTTCTTGGTCTCCCTTTGTCGGTTGATTCTTGGTTGTATTGACCTATTTACTTTAGTTTGTTTATTTTATACAGTTGATTTGATCCAAGTATACTCAATTTTAGTGCATTTTAGGTGCATAGTAGAGTTTGAGCATTTTTAAAAAGTGAAAAGAAAAACATTTTCAAGCTTTTGCATTTGCTTTGCATAAGTAGTTTTCATTTCAGTTTTAAAAATATAATCTCAAAAACTACAAAAACATAGTCTTAGTTTCTCTTTATCGCTTGCATTTGTTCATCAATTTATATTTACAAAATGAAAAAGAAGTTTGTTTTAATAGTGGCAATTTTCTTTTAAAAATACACCTTTACTTTTTTATTTCTTATCGTGTCAAAAACACCATAGTTCATCACTCCATTTCCTTCTGAGTAAGAAAAGCCCTTTAAAATGAACGCAATAATTAAAATTTACTAGTAATTTTTATTTTTAGGGGTCTTTCACCTACTAGCTTAGGCTAGACTTGTGGGATAGGAAGTGTAAACTTCCCATAAGTGTTAAAATTCAGACGTAGTGGACATTTCTTTAGATAAATCCTTGAATTTATCAATTGTATCTGGGAAGCTCCTCTTAAAAGGGAGTCAAGCATGAGGCCACGTGGAGGCGTTGGACCGAGGAGATAACCCTCCGATTCCTTGTCAAAACATACATCAAGACTTTTACGCATCTGGAGATTCTACCCTAGATATATTTTTGGGCTCAGCTACCTTGCCCATGCATACAAGTCAGGCTTGCGACTGTCCCCCCAGACTATTGGTATAGCTAAGGTAGCCTTTAGTCTCTTGACATTTAGGGTTCATACCTAGGTAAACTGGAAGGCTATTTCTGGTTCACCTTGGATGGGCTTGGAAGGTAACCCTTGTTGTAAGTGTAGAAGGAAAGTGGGTGATTCCTCCGCTTGTGCCTAAGAACCACTTCAAGGACACCAAGTAATTGTTCTTCAACTTTCTTCGGGAAAGCATATCTTTCACCCTTGACTGATTGTTTGAGGCTTTAGGATATTTTATAGTGTGTGCTCTGTGGTTTTTCTTGTGTTTAGTTGGTCTTAGGGTTTTATTTGTAAAATTTTCAATCGTGGAGGACCAACCCATTAGAAGGTCAAGAAGGTTGTGAAAACTTCCTCCTCTCGTCACATTGGAACCTCCACCTCTACCCCAAAGGCAGAGATTAGACACGGATGATTCATTTGAACAGGTAGGAATAAGTGAAGTTCTAGGGGAACCAAAACTAATAGATAACCATTTTGATCTTGATACAGTTGAGATAGAATAATTGCAGACTAACGAGTTTGGAAGGAATTTTAACACACGCTTGACTGATTTAAATGATCCTGTGATCGTTCAGGTTAGACCTTTTGATTCACCTATTTTAGGTGTCCCTGTGGGTAGGATTATGTCTTCTGCAGAATAAATCTCTTTTGTGTTCACCTCAGTCGTTCCGGTTGAAGGGGTACTACCTCCCCCGGTAAGTGCCCCTAGATCTAGTATACCTTCTACACCTTTGACTCCAGTGAGACGGGTGGTCCAACCACTGGTTCACTCAAACCTAGTAGGTACTTCTGGTGATATGGTTACTGGGATTCCTAGTATACCTATTATTCCTTCTTCCTTCCCATATACTACCAGAGCGGTCCGGTAGGATCCTCGATGTTCGTCCAAGGATTTCCTTGGAATGGGGGGCACATTCCCCCATCCACTCCATATGTGGTCCCATCACCTTCGTATGTAGGAGTGCAGTTTGGGAACAATACCTCTTATGGGGAAAGTTTTCAAACTCCGATTTCGGCCCTGTTTACGAGCTCTCAATTTTCCTTGTTTAGCAGAGGGATCTGGCTCCTGTCTTTCAGACCCCAGTTTTGATTGGGATGGCCCAAAATTCTTATACTACACCTCCCACACACAATCCTGTGGATTACGAATGGAATCAATTTCAGATTAATCTACCCACTTCACAACCAGTGGCAAGGGGAAACCCCAATTTTACCTATGGGCATTCAGGGGCAGGTCCCTCTAATCCCTAGGTTGGCACATTTAGTGCCCCGGTTCAACCCAAAATTCCATTCCTGGAAACATTAAACTTGACAGATTTGTCAAAGTTGATGAATGAACCGGTGAGGCATGACCCCTCGTGGCCACCTGTTCCCACCAAATTGCCATCGGACATCCCTAAATTTGAGGGCAAAGTTGGTGAAGATCTAGGGGCTCATGCCACCACATTCCATTTATGGTGTTCTTCGAATTCACTGAATGAATATTCAGTCAGTTTGAGGCTATTCCAAAGAACCTTAACAAGTACCATGGAAAAATGGTATATTGAATTGCCTTCTGCTGCTTTTAGTAGTTCACGGGACTTGGCTAATGCATTTCTTAGCCACTTTCAGCTTCCCATTCAATATGATTTCAGAACGGAGTTGTTATCTACCTTTAGGTAGAACAAGGCTACCCACATCTCAGATCATATCCAAGAGTGGAGGAGGCGAAAGAGCCTTATAAAAGCCACTATCCCTCCTAAGTTTCTTTTAGAATGGTTCCTTAAATCCCTATTGCCCTACATATCTAAGGACGTATCCACCTCAGGAATGACGAATGAAGAAGAAGCCATTCTCAGGGCCCAACAATTGGATTTGATTTATTCATAATCCGGGATCTTGTATGAGATTATCCTTGAGGCACCAAGGCCTACTCACGATGCAGAGAAGCCTAAGCCTGGACCCCATGCTGATGGTGTGGTTGGGTCCATTAACTCTCCCACTGTAGATTCTTTGGCTGAGCAATTTCATTAGTTGTCTATCAAGAAGTCTATGGCGGAGGCAGCAAAGGCTACCCCCTCCCCCCAGAGTGCAAATGTTTTTGCACAAACCTCTTATAAGGGAAATCAGTATCCTGGTGGGAAGAAAAAGAGAGGAAAGAAAGGAGAGGGAAACCAAAACAAGCAGAAGACCACGAACAATGCTGATGGGGGTAAGAAAGAAAAGAAGAAGGTTAAGTTCTCGTGCAAGTTGTTCCATGAGGACCACCTTACTCACCTTTGCCCCATTATGGAACAAGCCCAGAAGCTACTTAAAGCTCAACAACCGACCGTCCTGAAGGATCCTTTTCCCCAAGGACAGAACTCTGCTTCAGCTTCTAATGTAGCAGGGGGAACTCAAAATGCCCCTAACCCAAATTATATCAACATGGTTCAATATTCAACTTTGTTACAAACGAGGAATAAAAATTATGAGAAAGAGACTTCCAAGAAGGGTAAAGTTGTAGGTGAAACTTCTAACCCTCTCACGATAGAGAAACCTACTGAAACTATGCTGAAGATACCGAAAGGTGTCTTCAAGAAGACCTTTCATAACCCTAATGCTATGGCTACTTCAAACTACTTTGTAGTTGAATATTTAGCCCAAACCCCGTGTGCAATGTCACCTTTGGAGGTGCTATAGAGTTGTCCTGCCCAGCGGGATGCCCTCTTAGCAACTTTAGGCAGCATGGACTTATCGAGTCTCATGGCAAAATTTCATTTGTTTGATGTTAAAATTCACCTACCTTACCATTTAGCCTTATCAATAGATGCAATCCATGGTGGAAATACCATTGGAAGGGAAGTTGTTGATGAGGGTGCTTCTACATGTGTTATGTCCTTGACCTGTTGGAAAGCTCTCGGATCCCCAGAGCTAGTCCCGTCAAACACTCTACTTACTATTTTTTATGGAAGTTCCTTCCGTCCACATGGTATCTTGCCGGCTTTTCAAATTAAGTTGGCAGGAAAAGCAGTGTCTATTGAGGTAGAAGTTATTGATGCTCCTTTGGAATATAATATGCTTCCGGGAAGAAACTAGACTTATGCGATGTCCGCTATTGCATCGGCCATCTTTCGTGTAGTGGTTTTTCCACATGAGGGCAAGTTGGTTACTATTGACCAACTTGATTTTACCTGAAAAGGTCATTTAGAGTCTAATGAGTCCGTTGTGCCATTGGTTGATCAAGTCAATCCTGCTGCACAGAGCTTGGGGGCTGGAATGTACACATCACTGATGGGAACTTTTGATCTTCCATCCCCGGTTAATTATATTGGTTCTACTAGTGTGGGGAGGTCCATAGCTACGGTTGTTGATAGGACTGATCCTTGGGTTCTCCCATCCCCCCACGAACCAGAGGTACCCTTATCGACAGTGGAGGTAGCTTACCAAGCCATCGCTCAATCCACTGTTGATCCCATTCTAGATCCTCTAATAGTCTCGGAAGATCTGGAAGAAGTCTATTTTCCCGCATGAGAAGAAAACTCTTTACACTCTATCAATTGTTTAGACATGGTTTTACCTTCTGATGAAGCCATTTTGGAAGCCATGAGTGGACATGGTAAGATTTGTGAAGATCTTCACCATCAATCCTATTTTCTTCTAGAACTAAGCAGAATAGAAAATCAAGAGTTTCGTTTGAGACTGTCAGAAGATGTTGATATACCTATCAATCCCTTACCCAGGGAAGGAATGTTTGCTAAGGGGAATATGGAAAATATTTTCACCACTATACCTATTAACATCTCCGTAAACCTTGAGATCGTGGAAAATATATATATAGGTGCAAATTGTTCTCCTGAAGAGATTGCTATCTATATTTCCCTTTTTAAGGAATTCTGCGATGTCTCTACCTGGTCATATGAGGAGATGCCAGGCATATATCCATCAATTGTTGAACATGAAATCTGAACATATCCTGATTCCAAACCGGTTCGACAAAAGTTAAGACCAGTTAACCCGCGCAAAGCGGCGGCTGTGAAGGCTGAAGTTGAAAATCTATTGAAGGCTAGTTTTATCTATCCCATAGCTTTGACAGAATGGGTGTCCAACCCTATTACTATTGATAAGAAGCAAGGGACTATCCATGTTTGTACTGACTTTAGAGACCTGAATAAAGCCTGTCCTAGGGACAACTATCCCATGCCATTTATAGACTATATTATAGATGCTTGTGCAGGAAGTGAGTTGTTCTCGTTTATGGATGGTTTCTTTGGATACAATCAAATTCAAATAAAATCGGAAGACCAACATAAAAATACTTTCATTTGTCCTTGGGGTACCTTCGCGTACAATAAAATGCCCTTTGGATTGAAAAATACTGGGGAAACCTTTCAACAGGCTATGAACTTTGCCTTCCATGATATTAAAGCCATTGTCGAACCATACCTTGATGATCTACCTGCACATTCTCACAAGAGGATCCAACATCTAGATCATTTACGATTGATATTTGAGAGATGTAGATATTATAAAATCCGCTTGAATCCCCACAAGTGTGTATTCTGCATCGAGTCAGGAAGATTGCTTGGGTTCATTGTCTCTAGTAGAGGCATCCAGGTGGATCAATTAAAAGTTGAGGCCATTGTAAATCTACCTCCTCCTTGTTCTATCAGGAAACTTCAAATCTTGCAAGGAAAGTCATTCTTCAAGAGTTTGACTTGGGTTTTCAGTTCGCTAAGTCTAAGAAGTCCTTAGTTTTTGTTGAAATTATAGCAGAATTTCCTACTGAAGAAGATGTAGCTGTTGAAGATGACTCATTTCCAGATGAGCACATCTTCTTGATATCCACCTCTAATCCTTGGTATGGGGATATTCTTATATATCTCCAGACTTTGAAGTATCCTACAGCTTCCTCACGAGAAGAATGACATAAATTATGCCTTCATGCTAAGAACTACCTCATCATAGGAGATACATTATATCAACGAGGGGTAGATTCCATTTTTTGTCGTTGCCTTACCCATGAGGAAGCAGAGATTGTCCTCAATGATTCCCATAGTGAAGCATGTGGGGGTCATTTATCTGGGTTAGCAACGGCCCAGAAGATACTACGTGCCAGTTATTTTTGGCCCACGATCTTCAAATATTGTGTGGAAGCAGTAAAGTGCTGGCATTATTATTAGCTTTACAACAGGAAAATGTGGTCACATCCTGCTCCGTTATTTATCGTTGTCTTGGTAGGCCCCTTCATGAAATGGGGGATTGATTATGTGACATGCAACCCAGCCTCGGTTGGGGGGCATAAATACATCATTGTCGCTATTGACTATTTTACGAAATGGGCAGAGGCAATGCCTACTTTTAAATCCGATGAGGAAATAGCAGCTTTCTTCATATTCAATTAGATTATAGCATGGTTTGGTATAGCCAAAGTGATTGTCACTGATCATGGCAGTCATTTTCAAAATAGCATGATGACGGAACTGACCACTATGCTCGGTTTTAGACAAGAACATTCATCTTCGTACTATCTGCAAGCAAACGGTCAGGTTGAGGCTGTCAAAAAGACTTTAAAGACTATCCTTAAACGTACAATTTATGCAACCCGTTCTAACTAGCACATCATGCTATATCCTGCTATTTGGGCCTATCGAACTAATGTAAAAACTACTATGGGTTTTTCCCCTTTCCAACTCGTTCATGGAGTGGAAGCAGTTACTCTGATTGAGTGTGAAATACCGTCTCTAAAGATAGCTATTCATGTGTTACCTGATACAATGGAGCTTGAGGAACATCTGGTACATTTAGAACACCTTGATGAACAACGTAGAGATGCACTGAGTGCTAATCAATCTCATAAGAATAGGGTCAAAACTCAATATGATAAATCGGTCAAACCTTGGGTTTTCTCTGAGGGGGAACTTGTCTTGCTTTGGGACTAAGACAAAGAACCCCTGGGGGCAGGAAAATTCAAGGCCATGTGGTTAGGACCTTATGTCGTGTCGAAAGTTTTGAAAAAGGGTGCATATGAGTTAATTGATTTTGATGGGAACAAGCTTCCTAAGCCTAGAAATGGGCTCTACCTAAAAAAGTACTATGCTTAGGCTTAGCACTTTTTCTTGTAATTTTATGTATTTTTATGTACATTAGGTTGTCGGTTTTGTTTTTTTATACCATCTACTGCTTGTTGTAGATGTCTTCTGAAAGGTATATAGGGTTTCACCACACTTGTAATCTAGCTTCAGCAACGTGGGTCATTTACTCTCCCTCTGGACAACTAGTTTCCGCAGGAGGTGCTTGTTTAGGTCCTGCTTCTAATAATGTTGCTGAGTATAGGGCTGTAATTGAGATCCTATGGGATGCTTTGTCATGTGGTATCACCTAGCTGGAGGTTATTCTAGACTCTCAGCTAGTGGTCTCCCAGCTCAATCAAGCTTATCAGGTACGAAACCCTATTCTATTACGTCAGTTCATGAAAATTCAGTTATTGGAAAAAAAATTGAAGTTATTATATTCAATCACATTCCACGAAATCATAATTCATTGACTGATGCATATGCTAATTACATTTTATACTAGAATCTAACACACATTTCATAAAAATATACAGCATGCACATAAAAAACATTTGTAAATAAACTGACAACAACAACAATATATATATATATATATATGTAAAATATCTTTCCATAGATAGGTCGAGTCTGATCCTCAGATCCCATCATAATGGTATAATATACAAAAATGTGGATCGCAGTCCATCAAAATGTCCTAGATCTAAGTAGGACCACCCTGGTCACTTAGACCACCTTGGTCCCCATGGTCTCTCTATACTCTGGCTTCCTCAGCCTCTTCGACTTCGGCAGCCTCTACAACATCTATGTATACAAGAACCGCTCTGGCCACTCACCTAAAAAGGCATAACCATACAGGTGGAACCCCAACAATGAACTCCTGCATGGCAGTCGAGATATGCTCTATCCACAAGATGGGAACTCTTCAGGTAAGCCTGGCCAGCTTCCCCTCTAGAACCCTGATCAACCCCGGGTCTTCACCTATGACAGGATGAACAAACATGCATGGATTCCCCTCAGGACAGACTGGTCCAATATCTAAATTTTGACACATTTATAGGATTAAGAATTGTACATATGTATATATCTATCATTTTAAAATTCATAAAAATTTTAAAAATGTTAAAAATTAAAAGTTGTTTACCTAGCTCTCCCCATGCCCCTCCTGGAGGGAGGACAAGGTCTAGGTCACCTCGAAAATCCATGCCGGCATATGGAAACTACTCTAGTGCTAGTAGATGTCGCTCCCACCAGATATAGAAATCATCATCGTATACACTATGCACTGTGTCTCCTCCTCCTTGATGGAGGAAGATGTCTCCCCATCTGCTCATCCTCGGCTGACGTGGAGATCGGACTGGTAGAGGTATGGCGGGGCTCAACCCTGGTACTCTCTCTCGAAGAAGGAAACCAATATGCTAGAATAACCAAAGTTCTTTCGCCTTCCTCTCTTGCAATCGGAAAGTTGTCTTTTCATGATAGGGACAACTCCCAAACACCAATCATAGAGGGCACGATGCAAACAGTCCACTGCCAACTTCATTTGGTTCAGTGTAGCCAAATGTAATGAGGAGGATCCTACAATCCTCACGATGGTGCTCGTAAGTACCTGTAGTGTAAAGTCATGAATATGTGCAATAGGGACACAACTCCCTCTCTTCTGGGTACCCTATGTGCAAAACACCTCTATGTAGTTCTGGACACTTAAAGGGTCACTGCCCCTGTCGGTGCCCTCTAAGTTCACCGGTGCTCCTCATCGTGAAAGACTGGTAATGAAATACATGTCCTCAGTAGTAATCTCCAAGCTCTCACCCTATAGGTCAAACATCCCCAAATCATGATCCCAATAGTTTATCATGAACTCCAGTAGGCAGACATTGTCCCACATGGGTGATGTACAAAAGAACTTTAATAGCCCACTCATCCGCAATGCATGTATAGTGGGAACACTTTGGAGTGCTTCTTGGTCCATTGTTTCATGTTCCCGTTCCCTCCATTCCAACACCATCTTCACACCTAGCAAAACAAGTCATTTGATTCATTAATTTCATATAAAGTTTCAAAAATTTTGGACTATAATTAGCTTTTCATACTTCACGCAGTACACGCGACTGTCTAGTTAGACATGTCACGTACTGTATGCGACTGTCTCTAAAGGCAACCCACGTACAAAATGCGTGTAAAAGAGTTTTTACACTATGAACCCGCATATGTGCCATGACATGCTTTAGGATGCTTTAATTATGAAATTGGGACTCAAAATTAATAATTGCTAGGATCAAAATGAAGAGCTCGGGGTGTAGGATTACCTGCAACTTGCAGAATTTGATTTCGTCTAATAGATTGTCCACAATGATCGAACGAAGGTAGAGGTAAAAACTTGCTTCTTATGGCTAAAAATTCAAATGGTGAGTTTTGTTTTGGTTTTGAGCTATTTATAGAAAGTTTATTTCTCAAAGTGGGTTTTTTCCTATAGTTTGAAATCTTTTCAACTAATCCTATATTTCTTTTTGCCTTGAAACAGGTTTTTTTCATCATTATAAAGTGTTTTTTTGCTCCCATAGGGTGGTTTGTCATTTCCAATGCATTTTTGGCATCTACACTCATTCCACATTAACCTTAGCAATCAACATTTTGCCATGGACTACGGTATTATAAACCATTAGTTCCTTGTTTTTACCATTGTTATTCCGTGGATAGGACCTATTTTTTTGTGAGTATCTTCCTTTAAAACCTATGTTGTCCTTTGATACTCATGCCGCAACTGTTTCAGGTCCAGGGGTCTCCTTTTAGCTATTTTTCATGCCAAATAGAGCTTCTTTGGAATCTCTTTTTACAAGCTATCCCTTTATAGGACTCCCCGCCCTTATGGAGTTTCTTTAGTCCCAAGTATGACTCCTTCAAAACAGACTTGACTGCTGAGTTAACTTGTCCATTCAATCTCGTTAAGAATATGTGAACGGGCATCTACATCGGTGGTAGGTTATCTCTTTCTCGGACCATGCAGAATAATACGAGAAAGGATCCCTCTCTTTTCTTTTTGAATTGAGACTGAGTATTCTCAGGCATAGGTTTATCACTTTTTCGGACCTGAGGGACTAAATTTACGGAAAAGGAACGCCCGTTATGAGCTTAGTTTTCTCTTTTTCGTGCTCTGGACCTAAACATGAAAAATATTCTGAGTGTACCTTGTGTCTTTGTCATTCTCATTAAACACTTAAGAACAAAGCAACGAGTTTATTGTTGTAGTACCCATTTCTCATAATCAAATGGATCTTTCCAAGTGATCTTGCTTTCCTTCACACTCGTAAAACTCAAGCTATTTTAGGCTGTTTTGGAAGGAGCGATGGGTAGGTGGTAATTTAACCTTTTTTGGACCTCCCTGACTAAGTACGAAAAAGGTTCACCTTTTCTTCTATGGAATTTAAGAGAGTTCTTCTGTGGTATGTTTTATACTTTTTTGGCCTCAGGAGACTAAATTGGACAAAAAAGGACCCCCCTGGAGTCTTCTTTGGAGTTTTCAGACTCTCTAAATGTGAAAACACCAGCTGAGCATGTACTAGTTTGGGCTCATTAAATCCACGAATCAGTGACACTGTCAAGCATTATTTTCCCTTCTCTTCAAGCTTGCTAAAAAATGAAGAAGGATCCAAGTTGAATTTCCTAGACTTGTTAAAATTTAACAGGGAAAGTAAGGAAGAAGTTTCTCTTGTTTTCAGTAGTGGCAACATGTCCTCCTTGAACATAGCACTCTTTGTTTTTTTCGATACCCATGTTTCAGTGATCACTTTCCGTTCAGCTATTACTTTGAGTTTCCTACTCCTCCTCTTGTCCATTATACCTGGGGAATCTGATCATGTCTCCTACATGACATATAAGTCTAGTTGTTCTATCTATAAGTTAAAAGTTGCCTTGGGTTATCTCTGTGTCATGCTTATTGTTCAAGGACTCAACCCAATGTTTGATCTTTATCCCGATCCCATCATTGTTATATCTGTTATCTATTGTGTCTCGCCCTTCTTTTTCCCAGTTCCTAGTCACTCTTGTGATCCGTTGGAGGATCTATTGCATTCCTTATCACAGTATGGTTCCGTTTTAGTACTTCCTGATGACGAAGACCTAGAGTTTTGACGATCGTACCTCATGATTCACTTTCATCATTGGTGAATTCCTTTGCTTCAGTTGTCGATTATCACCTATTGATTGACAAACTGTTGAATCCTTTCCATGTTCGACTTCAGCCTACATTTATTCACATGGCTTGGATTGTACTGGTTTTTTGGGATAGTTTATGAAGATCTTATTTCCTCACCTATGGACTAAGTTGCACAAGATTATGTTCCATTTCTGCACATAGCTTTAAGATCTTTGAAGACTCATCATTATTGTATATTGTGGCTTTGATCCACCTTTGTAATATACGTGGTCTAGTACCCGTATCATATGATGTAATCTTGTAAAGGATCTAGTGTTCCAGTATATTGAACATAGCATCCTCAGATATGACTTTGTATATGACATTATTATGTATTTGTTTTAGGTACTACCTCTACTCCATTGGATTTCTGAGTTCTCCAAAGATACAGATTGTAACGTATTTCGACCATCGCTTCCCTCTGACCTCACACATTAGGGGGCATCTGTTATCTACCTAAATGGCACTTCTCCATCTGACTGCCGACATTCTTTATGTTGGCACACATAGGACATTTATGGATTGAAGGTTGCCTAAAACACTATAGATGGGCATATTATGAACTAAATTTATCATCCATTCAGCTGGTTATTTTTACCTTTGAATATGTCAAGTTCTGTACGCGCCTTTTCCTATATGCAACTCGCGTACATACACTCCTTTTATTAAAGCATGTCACGTGTTTTACACGAGTATTGGCAATTGCATCTCGTGTGTCATACACAATTTTACAGTATCAGTACCCACGTACACTTCCCTTTGACATTAAAAATAATAAATCGTGATTATTTGAGATTTGTTAAGCCCTCAACTATAACTATCTTAACTGTATCAACCTCCTCAACCCTCGAAACTGCCTTATTTCACTAAGTATAAATAAAGGCCTTGGGGAGGGTATTAGGAGAGGATACTTGGAGAGAAAATTTATGCTGGTGGATTCTATTCAAAATTCTTTGGAGCAGTGGAACTTAGAATCCTTTGGTTGTAGAGGAGTCCTTGTCTTAGCCGTTGGGTTGTAATCTGAACTTATTCACTATTGTTAATAAAGAGAATCCTTCTTCCATATCTGCTTTGAATGTCTTTCATGTATCATGGTTTGATGAATATTTATGATTAGTCACTCTGTATATGATTTATCTAACTTGTTTTATATACATGTATCATCTTGCATTTGGAGGATTTGTTCTTGACAAGTGAAGGAGAAGCATCCCTTAAGGCTTTGGAGGAGAAGTAGAGCGGAAGAGGACAAGCTAGGATCAACCGTTGTGTATCAGGTGAGTCCTTTCTATCTTCCTATTTCCTTTTTTGTACTCTAGATTCGATTGCCTGCAAGTTTTATGAGTATGTTGGTAACCCTAGACCTTCGGTTATAAGGAGTTTATTCCTGTACAACATAACCCTAATACTAGGGTTCCTTCCAAGTATTATGTAGTTCAAGACTTAGCTCAAACTCCTTGTGCGATGTTGGCATCGGAGGTGTTATAGAGTTTTCCTTCTTGGAGGGATTCACTCTTAGCAGCCATAGGTAGCATGGATTCAACAAGCTTGTTGGAAAAAATTAATCTTTCTGATGTCAAAATACACTTGTCATATTGTGTGGCTTTGTCAATTGATTTTGTCCATGGAGGTAAAACCATTGGACAAATAGTGGTTGATGAAGGTTCTTCCATGTGTGTCATGTTGATGTCTTGTTGGAAATTCTTAGGATCCCCATAGATGGTTCCATCGAACACTCTACTTACTTCTTTCTAGGGAAGGTATTTCCATCCACAAGGTATCCTACTAACATTCGAAATAAAGTTGGTAGGGAAAGTAGTGTTTGTTGAGGTTGAAGTGACTGATGCTCCATTGGATTATAACATGTTGTTAGGGAGGAGTTGGACTTACACCATGTGTTCTATCCCCTTGACTGTTCTTCAAGTTGTATTGTTTCCACGTGAAGGGAAGATGGTTACAGTTGACTAACTCATTTTTACTCACAAAGGTCATTTGGAAACGAGTGAGGCCACAATACCAATGATATATCAGTCAAAACTGGCTAACGAGATCTTGGGTGTTCGAATGTATGAATAATTGATGGGCACATTTGATATTCAAACCCTTATTAACTACTTAGGTTCAACAAGTGTAGGGAAGTCTATTGTGAAGGTTATAGATAGAACTAACCCTTGCATCCTTGCTTCTTGTCATGAGCCTCAGGTGCCCTTATCTACAGTGGAAGTAGCTTATCAATCTATTTTTAATGCCACTGTCGATTCTATCACGACTCTTTCTTTAGTCTCAGAGGAGTCAAATGAAGCTTACCTACCCGCTTGGGTGGAGAAATCTATGTATTCATATGATTGCTTGGATATGTTTTTTCCTTTAGACAAAGCCATTCTGGAGGCTATGATTAGATGAGAAAATATTTGTTAATACATTCAACATAATTCCTTCTTTCTTTTGGAGTTGAGCAAAATTGAGAATCAGGAGTTCCATGTGAGACTAGTAGAAGGTCTTCATCTGCTGATTAATCCTTTACCCAAGGAGGGAGAATTTCTTTAGGGGAATATGGAAAATATCTCTGCTATCATTCCAATAAACATCTCTGCAAACACTAACGTCATTGAAAATGTTCATATTGGTGCAAACTTCTCCCCAGAGGAGATTTCCATTTATACTTCCTTGTTTAAGGAATTTCATGACGTATTTTCCTGGTCATATGAGGAGATTGTAGACATTGATCCATTTATAATTGAACACAAAATCCGTACTTACCTTCACATGAAACATGTTCAACAAAAACTTAGACAAGTAAATCTTTGGAAAGTGGCAGCCGTCAAGGCTGAAGTGGAGAAACTGTTGGAAGAAAGGTTTATTTATCTAATTGCTCTAAAAAAATGGGTAACCAATACGATTCAAGTTGATAAAAAACACGGTACTATCCATGTGTGCACTGAATTTCGTGACTTAGATCAATCTTGTCCCAAGGATAACTACCACATGCCCTTCATCGATCAGATTATTGATGCTTGTGCAAGCAGTGAGGTATTTTTGTTTATGGATGGTTTTTCCGAGTATAACCAAATTCAAATTAAGCTCGAATAATAGCATAAAATGGCCTTCATTTATCCTTGGGGGACCTTCACATACAAGAAAATTCCCTTCGGTTTGAAAAATTCTAGAGCTACCTTCCAGCAGGTAATGAATTTTTCCTTCTACGATATTAAGAATATTGTCGAACCTTACTTGGATGATCTGTCTACCCATTCTCACAAGAGGAAGGACCATCTAGATCATCTTTGTATGATTTTTTAATGATGGAGACATTATAAGATAATCTTAAATCCCCACAAGTGTGTTTTCTACGTCGAGTCGGGGAGGTTACTACAGTTTGTTGTGTCAAATAGAGGAATATAGGTGGATCCTTTGAAAGTCAAGGATATTGTAAATCTGCCTCCTACTTGTTCCATCGAGAAACTGTAGAGTCTGTAGGGGATATCTAATTTCCTTCGATGTTTCATACTCAATTATGCCAAGATAACCAATGGTTTCATGCAATTTTTAAAGGAAGACACTCCATTCATGTGGGATGAAACCGCATAGCTCGCTTTCGAGGCACTAAAGAAGGATTTACTATCCATGATTTTACTATGTCCACCATATTACACTTAATATTTTATATTCTATCTAGTTGCATCAGAGTTGACTATAGGGGTAGTACTAGTTCAGGAGGATGACAAGCTCCAAGAGAAAGTTTCCTATTATCTTAGTCATGCACTAGCATTGTTAACCCAAAAAATCCCTCAGTAAGCT
This sequence comes from Pseudotsuga menziesii, assembly GCA_001517045.1. Lineage (NCBI taxonomy): Eukaryota > Viridiplantae > Streptophyta > Pinopsida > Pinales > Pinaceae > Pseudotsuga > Pseudotsuga menziesii. The sequence continues at coordinate 1,295,942 of LPNX010642172.1, read as the reverse complement.
CTCCATGACCTACACCACCCAAGGACACCACTTCACGACCCTCCATTAGACCCCAACACCCTAAAAATGGTTAAGAATGAAGAAAAGGGCTTAAAAAACCCCAAAAAGGAGCCTAAAATACTCTCTTGGGAGCTAAAACCCCCCAAAAGGGGCTAAAACCCTAAAAGGAGCTAAAAATAGGGCCGAAGGGGCTAAAGCCTAGACCAAGGGCTTAAAACTATAAAACCCCCAAAAAAGCTATAAAAGGAGGGTGGGGGGTCACTCTCAAAACACTTATCCCTTGCATACTGTTATGCTTCCCGTGGATGCCTTGAGACCCTTTGTCTCTCAAGCGACCCACACTCCCTCTCTTCCATCTCCATTGAACCATAGCTCCCCCATCCAAGAGAGGCGCTTCTTCAAGCTAGGGCATCGTGGCCCATTCCACCCAAAGAGAAGGTATAGCTTGTTGTTTTTTGTATTTGCTTAGTAATTTCTTTGCTTTCTAATCCATGGTTTCATTTGCAGGTTTATTTTGTGACTTGTTTTGCAGGTATTTCAGTTTACTGTAGCTTAATGATTGTTTGCAGGTTATTGGAAGCAAAACCCTAACCTTTGTTTGCAGAGGGGTTATCCATATTTCTCTTCCATATTTTTTTTCATTACTGTTCTTTACATTCCATTTTTCCTTTCAGTCTTTCCATAATAAGGAACCTAACCTTCTATCCTATAGATAGAAGGGAGCCATTTCTGCCCCTGTAGCAAGGAGAAATACCTGCTACAAGCATGCCCTGAACCTAGGTACTCGCACATCAAAAAGTTGGCATTAGCAACATTCTATGTTGTTCAGAGGCTACACCACTACATCTTACTAAGGACAACCATAGTGGTTACAAATGTAAATCCATTTCAATATGTTTTATCCCGATGCATAATTAGGGGAAAATTTGACAAATGGATATTCATTCTCCAAAAGTTTGACTTGGATTTTCAATCTGCTAAGTCCAAAATGTCCTTAGTATTCATAGATCTCAGTATTCCCTATGACATAGGTGGTATTGGAATAAGAACACTCATTCCTAGATGAGTATATATTTCTAATTTCCACCTCTGATCCCTGGTACTAAGATATCCTAGTATATCTCCATATTCTTAAGTGTCCTTTGTCCTTCTCACGGGAAGATCGACGTAAGTTGCGTGTCGATGCAAAAAACTACCTTATCATCGGCGATACCTTGTATTGATGAGGGGTAGATTCGATCTTGCGTCGATTCCTCACCGACAAGGATGAAGAGCTTGTCCTAAATGATTCCCGTAACGGAGCATGTGGGGGTCATTTATATAGGTTAGCAATGGCCCAGAAAACGTGCCAATTATTTCTGGCCCACTATCTTCAAAGGTCATGTGGAATTTGTAAAGCATTGTCATCCTTGTCAGCTCTATACAAGAAATATGTGGCCGTATCCTATTCCTTTGTTTCCCATCATCACGGTAGGGCCCTTCATCAAGTGGGGGGTATTAGTCAGAAATACACACCTCTTGCGTACAAGAGTTGGTTCCCTAGATATCAATGGTTCAGGTCTAGAAAAAACACAAACACCAAATGCTAAAATTCCCCTAGATTTGGTTAATCAAATGAATGGAATGCCATGATACTTCTCTTAAAGTTTGTTCTCTCTATCCTCATAGAAGAACATGTAAAATATGGAAAACAACAAGAGAACATGATAGCATACAATATAATCAACTAGATCTATGATCATGACCAAGGAATCAAGCAATATATACAAATGAAACAAAATATATGGGAAAGAAAAGACATTCTTTATTAATAAATGATTGGAGAGACTAGAACCTTCATGCCTTGGTGTTGAGAGTTCCTTCCAATGGCTCCTTTGCTCTAACTTCACCTTGCCTCCAACAACTCAAGAATGATTTTGACAGAGTTTGGGTATGCAACATAATTCTTCCTCCTTTTTCCCATGGGGGGTGAGACACTATTTAAAGGCATGGGAGGATAGGTATGATTGAGGATCTCATGGGTGAGGTGGAGATTAGATCCTAAAAGGGAGGATATCAAGCTCTAGTTGGTCCTAAGCCATCGGGATGAGGCTCTATGGAGGTCAACTTCGAGAATCCTCTCGAAGTTTCTCTTTTTTCCTTGAAAAATTGAGCACCACTCCTCCAAAGAAGCAAATAGGCAGTGATAAGGGGGAACTGCTTCTTACAGTAAGGACAGGAGTGGTGGCACCACTTCTTGATCATGTATCATGAGCGGTGCTTACTTGGGTAACACTTTTTGTCAATGGGAGAGGAGTGTTACTAGCTCAACATAGGGAAAAATTGCAAGGGGTTAATTTCTTCCTTCATTTCTCTAAGGAAAACTTTGAGGGATTGGAGCACTCAAGGGAATTCCTATCTCATAACATGATGTGAAGAGATTTTGGTATAACAAAATTCCCCCCAAAGTATAATGGCTAGAGGGAAACGATAGGCAACATACTTTGAAAGAACAAGGTATAGTCTCGAGGCAAAGGTCCAATGGTTGGAAATTCTCAAACATCACAAACTTTATGCAACACATTTTGATACATGTCCCAAATGACTCACAACATGGCTTCTGACCAATACAATGCAGATCCATGTGAGAAACAAAAAAGTCATGGCTACTAAAATACAACGTAGATCCATGTGAATAAGACTCAAATTTGGACATAGCTACCAGACATACAATGTAGATCTATCTCATACAAATGCAAATATGAGCACAGCCATGAACATAGAAATGTGGATCCATGCTAGGACTCATACAAATACTCCATCACAACCTGGGGAGAAATCTATGAGTGCTTTCCAACAGACACCCAGGGTCTTCGTCTCATCTTCCACAAAGTATGATTCTATCCATGTGATTACAATGATATGAAGTCAAGCATGGTAGAAACAACTTGATTACCGGTCAATGATGTGAACCCTTAACAAGTGTGAGGGAGATCACCATTGATGTCAATGATTTCCAAGGTGCCCTAGTACAATCTACTAAGTGTGAATAGATGATCAGATGTGGAACACTTAGTTGAATCTTTTGATCAAAGGTCAATGATGTAGACCTATGTCGAAAGAGAGAGAATCTGTCATTGAGGCATATAGATCTCAAGGTACTAAACTTGTTTCTAAGGCTAATTCTTGGATAATGAGCTGAAGTCGATAGGAATAGTCTCGTCGAAGGAGGGCCATGATGAATCCCACATCAACGACGCGAAACTCGAAAAAAAATTCTGGAATTTTGAGTATGATGTAACCATAGGATTGAATCAAAAGTAGCTAACCCAAAAAATTTGTTTTGACTATAGATGTAAACTCTCAAAATAATTTCCCTTTTGAACATAAGGCGGCATGACCGAAGACTTGGCAACATTGACTTGACGAGGCATAACACAATGCGACAATGGACAATGCAATCTTTGAGAGACTCAAAGGAGTGGCATGACTCATGAAAGGGGATCAATTCGGAAAAAAATTGAATACCCAATTGACTAAATGAAAAGCAGACAAGTTCCATGTTCAAAGGTGACTAAAAACTGCCATTATTGTAAAATGTTTTTCCTTTCCCTTAATTTCCCCATCATGATCGATGAGTTCCTCTTTTCATTTTTACGAGTTCAAAGAGGGTAACAAACACTCATTTTAGCTCATCCTTCGGACAAGTCCAAACTCATATGTTTTATTAACCTGAGAAAGGAGGGGTTCATTCTTAAAAAAGGGTCTTTCAATGTTTAATTTAACAAGTCCAATGAAAGAAAACTTAGTGTATTTCATGTTTAGAGAGTCTGAACAAACTAAAGAAAACTCCAAAGCATCCGTTTTTGTATGATTTAGTCTCTATGGCCCAAAAAAGTGTAAAATAATACCCAAGAGAACTCTTCTAGTCATTATTATCCAGAGTGTACTTTTTTCGTAAGTAGTTCCCCATAGTCCAAAAAAGGGGTAAATTATCACTAGGAATATGACTCTTCAAGTACTTTTACAAGCGTGAAGAAGACAAGCTCACTCGACAATATTTTCACATTTTAAGAGTCTAAAAAGAGCTTAAAGAGGACTCTATTAAAGGGTTCTTTTTTCATGATCCAATTTTAACGAGTCTGAAAAATAGTAAAAGTACACTCAATACCTCTTCACTATGTTTTTAACGATCATGCCAAAGGTATAAAAGGCACTCGGAACCTTTTTCATGTTTGAACCAAAGCATGAAAAAGCAATAAAGTAACCTCAAACCAGTTTTCATGTTTTAACTAGAGCACAAAAAATGAAAAGTAAGCTCAACACCATCTTACTGTTTTTAATGAGCTCAAAGATCAGTTGAAAGAATGCTTAAGGATTGGTTTCATATTTACGCAGGCTCGAAACCAATGGGTAAAATATTCTTGAAAAAACCCATTAACATTATATATAGGTTCGAATCTTTTCCCCAGCATGATTGCTAGCAAATCTTATCCCTAGCATGGTTGCTAAGGGCTCGACATGCCCCCCAAGCTCCATTTCGTCTGACGATTCTTGTTCCATACCCAACCTAAAAACCTGGTTACTAATGTGAAAATGTTCACTAGGGGGGTAGGAAGAACGAGAATCAGGTAGGTGAAAAGAAGGTTCAAGTTCTAACACTAAGGGGAAGACTCAAATCAAGGGAAGGGGATCGGTTTCATTTTTACACAAGCTTGAAATAGAAGGTAACTATGCTTGGAGAAAATAGACACGGTGTTCAAAACCTGACATGATGATTAGGTGTTGTTTCATTTTTTAACGAGCTTGACACAGGAGAAGAACTATTCTCTCAAACATGGTTTCATTTTTATGCAAGCTTGAAACCAAAAGGGTAAACTTTTCTTGAAACAACCTATTTCATTTTTTAACAAGCTTGAAATAGAATATAAACTATGCTCAAGGGAATCTATTTCATTTTTTAATGATCTTGACACAGAATGGGAACTTTTCTCAAGGACCTGTTTCATTTTTTAATGAGCTTGAAAGAGGAAAAAGGAAGTATGTGCACAGCAAGTTCTAGGCCAATATGATGTCCATAGGTTGGTGGGTTTCCCCCTTCCATCAAAAGCTAGAGAATTAATTCCATTATGATATCCAGAGGCTGGAGCCATGCCCCCCATTTTACCTATGATGGGAAGAAGCTAACTAGAAGGGGAAAGAGACACAAGAACATGCGAGACATTCAAGGAAGTCTGATGACTAGGAGTCACACAATAATCAGGTTTAACAAAGGAAAGGTGATTAACGGTTACATTCTTCCCACCATGGGGGAAATACATCACTTGAAATAGTTTGGACACTACAACTTTCATGACATAAACATAATCATGCCTAAGGAGCAGATTAAAATCTAAGGGACCTTGGACTACTATAACATCAATACATATAGTTTTTCCTTCCAAATTAATAGGAAACTGAGGAAGGATTCCTAAAGGCGTTGTGGGTCTTTGATTAAAATCCAGTATATGATTGATGGATGATGCAAGTGGAGGAGGACCTATGGCTCTCCAAGCAGTAGAGGATAGAATGTTAACAGAATCCCCTTCGTCAACAATAGTGCAAAGTATACTCTTAGTAGTAAATCGCACAACTATCTGGAAATGAACACTCAAATGAAGACAATATTCTGTTAGGTTACTCCAGTCAAATAAAATAACCTCACTACTTGGAGAGGATACTATCGAAAGAGACAAAATTTCCTATTACATAGAATAATTAGAACTAACTACAAAAACTTTAGCAGGATGGTTTTCACTCTCAATTAGAAGAGAGGGACAACATGAAGACTGTGTCAAAGGGACTACTTTAGTCTCAACACTCTCTAACGAAAGAGAGGGATCAGGTGGATATGTCATCGACTCGACCACTTTAACTTCACTCTCCAAAGGAAGAGTGGGATCAACCAAGGATGGACTTGGATTGACCACTTCAACTTCACTCTTCAATGAAAGAGTTGGATCGATTGAGGTTAGAACTGGATTGACCACTTTGGCTTCAATCTTCAATGGAAGAGTAGGATCAACCAAGGATGGATTTGGATCAACCACTTTATCAAATAATGGGATGTCAAGTGACAACTTACAATAACCTATTGGAAGTCGTTGAAGAGAAACAGTAATATCTTCCAACAACTTAGAAGCTTCATCCATGTGAGGACAAAGGTAAGTAAAGTACATGTCCTTACATAGCAAGTAAGGATTTATGACTTTATCCTTCTGACTCTTAACCAAGAGTCACTGGTTGAGGGGGGATCATCAGCACGATGACTAGAGGCTGATGACATATATTGCCAAGAAACCTTATACCACTCTTCTAAAACTAGGGCCAGACCATTACAATATTTTAGAAGGTGATCACCCTTGCAAAGCCTACAAGGGAATTTGGGCTTATGCGGTCTTTGGGTGTGCAAATAAACATTCTCCACACTCGAAGGAGTAATTGGTTGAGACTTGGTTTTTTGTTTGTTTTTCTTATTCTTAATCTTCATTTTCTTCTTTTTCTTTTCCACCCAACTACTAGTACTACAACTTTCAACAGGAGAAGAGGGATAAATGGGGGAAGACACATATGGTGAAGAAGGAGAGGGATCGACATGAGTTTGATGCTCTCATGATGAAGGATTACGATCTGAAGAAACTGGTGTACATGGGATAACTGGATTGTAAAATAACCAAAGAGGTAATCCAATAGTCAATCGAGGAAGGTTTAAGGTAACCATGAGACACGGGGGCTTCACTTGTTAACAAATATCCTATCACGTTAGTTCATATTATGGGTTTTAAAATTATCAAAAATTGAACCAATATATTGCAGGTATTGGGGGGATGAGGGGTTTAAGGTGGGGGTGGGTAGGGTGGTTTATAAGGATTGAGGTATAAAAAGAGGTGGGGAGGAGGTTTTAAGTATTGGAAGGGGGTTTCAACAAAAAGAGTTTGGGTCAATATATCTGGAAATTAAGGGTATTATTTAATGTACCATGATCGCACGTGCTATGTGAGAGGTTCACTAAGTGAAGTCCCCGTGCCATAAGAGGAGGACCAACATCCCCATATGGAGGGAACACAAAAGACATGCTTGGTAAAGGATTCTCTTGGTTGGTAGTCCTGGAACATGAAGCCATAAATATGTAGGAAATCTATCTCTCTCTTCTAAAAATTACTAACTGTACAGACAACAAGCACTACTCAAACTAAAGAAGCAAGAAACATATGTGAGAGGAGTGGATCAAACGTCTGGAACCTCACGGGATTGTCAAGGCTTCACAACTAGTGTGATGCCAAGACGGCCAAAGGTTTAACTTAGATGGTCTCTGGATTCCTAAAAGTGTCTCCCAATATATGCAAGGTACGTGGGAGCTCAAATCAGTAGTATTGTTGTCTAATGCACAACCGTCTACAAGGGGCATTCCTATATACAATCAAGTATGTGAAGTACCTTTTAATATAACTTTGTTGATGTAATTGTAACTTCGGAATATATTCACTTGTATTTCTTATGTACTGTAACCCGATATTTATTCTGGGATGTATTTGTAATGTACTTGAGTCATGTAATGCCCTGAGGTTCCTATCGAGAGTTTATATAATGTTAACAAGTCATGTTAAGTCAAGGTGGGTAACCCTCCTATTGTCTAAGGGTTAAAGTCCCCACATTTCCAGGGCACTAGGGTTATTAGACTCACCTAGTGAAGTCATCCCTAGTTGGCTTTAGTCAAGTCGGGAATTAGTATAAATAGAGATCTAGAATCTCTATTTATCACACACTCACTCACACTCAGTTGTAGAGCATAGTTGAGGAAGAGAAAGACACCGAGGCAAGGAAGAAAGAGGTTACTGCTGTTGGGAGATCATCTTACTGTTTTTGGGTTTCACTTTTGGTGCTAATTCTATCTCTGAGGAATTTGTGGGGTTTTATCCATTTATGGTTTCCTCGAGGAAAAACACTGTGTTCATTGTCTCTTGTGTTTGATTGCTGTGCTTGTTGTTCTCTCAGTTAAAGATCCTAATGTTATGCTAGATTAATGTTAAAAATATAACATGGTATCAGAGCTAACCTAATAAGAAGACACTGTGTAGCTACGGGAACTAGGGCTTCCTACTTTGTGGATCTCTCTCCACAAATTTTCAGCAAAAGCAAGGTGGAATAACTCTCGAGTTTTTCAGTTTTGGACCCGACAGTGCTGCCGAAAATTAGGGCTTTTCACAGAAGTGGAATTTTTTAGTGAGCCCAAGCCTAGATTGATCTCCTCCCCAAAATCAAAGTTAGGGATTAAATTGAAAGAATTTGGTTGGACAAAACTCCAGAAAAGAAAAACCCTAATATGCTCCTGAACCAGCACTACAGGATTTCAGCTCCAAGATCAAATCCGACATCTTGATCTGGTAAGATCTAAATATTTTGTATTTCCATTCAAGGTTCTCAGTTAAGATGTCCCACCATACCAAGATTGATGAAAATATTGAGGAAGCTGATAACTTTTGAGCTTGGAAGTATAGGGTCTCCCTGGTCCTGGAAGAAAATGAGTTGGATTCCTATATCAGTGAGGAGGTTCCAGTTCTAGAGGGAGATGAGGCCAAGGCCTTACATAAGAAGAAGTTGGTTATGGAAAAGAGGATCATTTCTGATTCTATCAAGGATCACCTCATACCACAGGTGTCCTCCCTCAAGACACGTAAATCCATGTTTGATGCCCTAAACAAACTGTTTGAAGGGAAGAACATCAATCGAAAGATGACTCTAAGGAACCAATTGAAGAATGTAAAGATCTAGAATGAGGAGACTATCCAGTCATACTTCACAAGGGTCTACCAGATCAAAGAACAGCTAGAAGCAGTAGATGAAGTGGAGAATGCATAAATTGTGATGACAATTTTGAATGGCCTCCCTAGGTCATGGGATTATTTCATCCAAGGAATCTGTGCTAGGAAGAAGTTAGTCAAGTTTAGTATACTGTGGGAAGAATGTTCACAAGAAGATGTTCTGATAGCAGTTTGAGAAGAAAAGATGGGAAGTGAAGATCAAGCTCTCACAATACACTCCAGGAAAGGAAGAAGGGAAAATCATCATCACCAAGGTAAGCATTCTCATCAAAAAAACATTCATGTAATAAGGGATCCATACAAACTCAGATGTTATACATGTGATGAAATAGGACACTTTTCTAGAAATTGTCCCATGAATAAGAATGGATCCAAGAAGAAGAAGAACTTGAAAATAAGACATTATACTCACACTGCTGAGCATGATGATCCTCCCAGGAAGAGAGTAAAACAAGAAAGTGAAGACTCTTCAAGTGAAGATGAATATGTTTTGATCTCCACTCTCATAGGAACTGTCACTCATGGAAGCAAAGATTAAATTATTAATAGTGGGCCTTCCAAACACATGACATATTTTAAGGAATCCTTTGAGAAACTATCCGAACATATTTCACCCCATAAGGTGAAACTTGGGGATGACTACTAATATCCCATAAAAGGTAGTGGTGAATCCTCCTATAAGATAGACTCCAGAAAGTCTACGAAGATGAAGGACGTCTTGTTTGTACTAGGACTAAAGAATAATATTCTATCCATATCAGCACTGGATGCAAAAAGCATGATGGTTGCATTTGTAGATGGCCAAGTCCTCATGTGGTCAAGAGGAAAGACTATTGACGATGCAATAGTGATTGGAGAACAAGAAGGAGGATTATACAAATTGAAGGGCCATCCAGAACAAGCTTTGGTCCATGACACAGAAGATCCAAATGAACTTTGGCACAGAAGGCTTGCACATGTGCATTACAGAGAACTACCACTTCCAAGAAAAACTGTTGAAGGTAGTCCAGAAATTCAAGCAAAACATGAAGGGGTCTGCAAAGGATGTGCGAAAGGAAAGAATACAAAGAAGACATTTCCAAGTAGCAAGAGTAAGGAAAAAGGAATATTGGAAATCATCCACTCCGATGTATGCGGACCAATGTCATCAAGTTCACTAAGCGGGTATGTGAACTATGTTTCTTTCATTAATGAATTTTCTAGGAATACATGGATTTACTTCATGAAGAACAAAGATGAAGTTTTTAGCAAGTTCAAGGAATTCAAAGCCTTGATTGAGAACCACACAGAAAACAAGATCAAGACCTTTCAATTAGATAATGGCGAAGAATTCACATCAAATGAATTCAAAGACTTATGCAAAGAATCATGGATTAAGAGGGATTTATATACTCCATATAATCCACAACAGAACGGGGTTGCAGAAAGGAAGAATAGAACTATCATGGAAGCTGCAAGAGCAATGCTTCATGATAAAGATCTTCCCATGCATCTATGGGCAAAAGATTCTAGAACAATGATGTATGTACAGAACCGTACTCCACACAGAGTACTAGAGAACAAGACACCTGAATAATTCTTTTCCAGCAAGAAACCAAAAGTCATCCATCTCAGAATATTCGGCTGTCCAGTTCACATACACATTCCAAAAGAGAAGAGAACGAAACTAGATCCTTCAGGAAAGAAGGGCATATTTGTGGTATACTCTGAAAGCTCAAAGGCTTACAAAATATATTTCCCAGGATTTAAGAAGATCGACATCAATAGGGATATGACATTTGATGAAGACACAACTTACAACAAATCCAGAAAGAGACCTGCTGAAGAACCTGACGATGCAGAAGCACCCAGAATTCATGATACAACCATGAATGAAGAAATTCAAGAAGAAGATCGATGATTTGAAGAACCACAAAGACTTGTAGATCCACCTCAGGATAAGAATCCTCACAAGAGGAAACCTGCTTGGGTACGAGAAATTATCCAAGGTGCAGAAAGATATGGGGCTACATAAGAGAATCAAAGAGAAAGAAAGAGAACCAGATACTGCTCCAGATATGTATCTTTACTATGTGACTTTATCAATGAAGAACCTTCCAATTATGAAGAAGCGATAGAACGGAAATAATGGAAGGATGCTATGATCGAAAAATTGTTAGCTGGAATATTTCACCTCTTGTGGACAGCAGGGTGCTCCACTGGTCTGAATGGTTCAGATCTAGAACAAATAGAGGACAGAGGTTGAAGACTCTCCCTAGACGCTGTAGATATCTTAAATACAAGGATTTGATAGTTCACCTATGTACCAGCAAAAAATCTCAACACAAAATGAATCAAAGCAACCAGAATATGATCTACTAATCTATGTTAGTGACTAAGGAATCTAGCAGCATATATATGCGAAATCACAACAACAACATCGTATGCGGGACGGAAATCAACTTGCATTAGAAATATGAAGAAGTTTACAACCAAGCCTTATTGTTGACATGCATCCCCATGAAACCAGCTCTTCAACCCCAAAATCTCCGATTCTAGCTCTCTATGCTCCCTCCAAATGATCTTGGGCCAAGAATCAATCCAACAGCATAACAATACCTTCAATGTTCTCTCCTTTCAACCATGGCTATGAGATCATATTTATAGGGATTTAATGGATAGAGATGGTTGAGAAATTAGTGGGTGAGGTGGCCTCTAAGATCCTAGTATGAGGGATCTCGAGCTCAACTAACCCACAATAGTAGGGATAATGCAGTACACGAGGCTTATCATCTAGAAGCCTTGAGAAACTTCTCTTTTTCCCTTTTTACCTAGGGTACTGTACTTCTCCTTCTATGACAGAGTGGTTTTGGTAATAACCACCTATGTACCAAGGGTAACAGGTGGTGGCACCGCTTGTGGACAACCGATGAAAGGTGGTGCAAGCAGGGTTACTGCTCTTCGAAAAAGCGGCATATGCAGTGCTGGGAATTTGTATGATAGACTAATAAAAAACCATTTAGTCTTCACTCCAGAAGCTAGGATTCAAGGAAAGTAGGTATATCAAAGGTCTTATCACATGATGGTGACAAGATTTTGGTGTAACAGGATGCCCCCCAAAGCATGAGTCTTAGAGTGATACGATAAACAAGAGCTTTGAGAACAAGTCGTTGCTAGGAGATGAAAATGTTGGCTCGATCGGAGTATGCAGTCAAGTAGGCATCTATAGTACATCAGTATGTTGACTCATAGACACAAGTAACCAAACTCATAGCTGCAAACCAATACAAGGTAGATCCATGAGTGGAATAAACAAGCATGGCTACTAGAATACAATGTAGATCCATGTGATAGAGGACTCAAACTTGGACATAGATACTAGACATACAACATAGATCTATGTCATACAGATGTAAATTTGAGCATAGCCATGACCATAAAAATGTGGTTCCATGATAGATATACAAAACTCCATCGCAACCTGGGGAAAAAAGAAATGAGCGCTTTTAAACAAATGCCCATGGTCTTCGTCTCATCTTCCACAAAGTACAATTCTATCCATGTGATTACATTGATATGAAGTCGAGCATGATAGAAACCACTTGATTACCGACCAATGATGTGAACCGTTAACAAGTGCGAGGGAGATCACCATTAATGTTAATGATTCCCAAGGTAACCTAGTACAATCTACTGAGTGCAAATAGATGTCCTGATGTCGCACACCCAATCGATTATATCAATCAAAGGTCAATGATGTGAACCTATGTCAAGAGAAAGAGAATCTGTCATTAAGGCATTTAGATCTTAATGTGCTAAATATTGTTTCTAAGACTATTTCCTGGATGATGAGATGATGTCGAAAGGAATAGTCTCATCGAAGGAGGGCCATGATGAGTCCCACATCAATGACATGAAACTCAGAACATAGTTCTGGACTGATGTGAATGTAGTAACCATATGACTGACTCAAAGATACTGACACAAATACTGTGTAGACTGCAGAGGTAAAAATTCTTTAGATCTCCTTTGAACATCAGGAGATACGAAAAAATGACTTGGCGGCATGACTAGACAGGACAGATAAACAATGCGACAGTGGAAAATGCATTCTTTTGAAAGACTCAAAGGATTGACATGACTCATGAAAGTGGATCGTCACAGAGATCAGCTGAATACCCAATTGACTGACATGATTTTGTAGACAAGTGCCATGTTCAAAGGTAATGACAAACAACTGCCATTATTTACAAAATGATCCCCTCCCTTCCCATTTTCCCCATCATGAATGATGAGTGCCTCTTTTTGGTTTTACGAGTTTAAAGAGGGTAACAAACACTCGATATAGCTTGTCATAAGACAAGTCTAGTCTCATGTGTTTTATGAACCTGAGAGAGAAGGGGTTCATTCTCAAAACAGGTCTCTCAATGTTTAATTTAATGAGTCCATTGAAAGAAAAATCGGTATTGTTCATATTTAGAGAGTCTGAATGAATACAAAAGAAAACTCCATGGGGGTCCTTTTTCGTATGATTTAGTCTCTAAGGCCTGAAAAAGTATAAAATCATACCTTAGAGAACTCTTCCAGTCATGTTCTGCTGGAGTGTTCCTTTCTTGTAAATAGTCCTATCCATACCGAAAAAGAGATAACCTACCGTGGGACGGACTACTCTTCAAATACTTTAAAGATTGTGAAGAACACAAGATCGCTTGATGATATTTTCATATTTAGGGAGCCTGAAAAGAGTTTAAAGAGAACTCCATTAACCTTTTTCATGTTTGAATCCAGAGCATGAAAAAGTAATAAACTAAGCTCAAACCACTTTTCATGTTTTCACCAGAGCACGAAAAATGAAAAGTAAGCTCAACACCATCTTACTATTTTTAATGAGCTCGAAGATTAGTTGAAAGCATGCTTAGGGATTGGTTTCATTTTTATGCAAGCTCGAAACCAATGAGTAAACTATGCTTGAAAAATCCCATTAACATGCTATACAGAGGTTGGAATCTTGCCCCCAGCATGATTGCTAGCGAAGCTTACCCCTAACATGGTTGCTAGCGGCTCGACATGCCCCCAAGCTTCATTTCATTGGATGATTCTTATTCCATAAAAAACCTAAAAACTTGGTTACTAATGTGAAAATGTTCACCGGGGGGTATGAAGAATGAGAATCGGGCAGGCAAAAACAAGGTTCAAGTTCTAACACTAAAGTGAAGACTCGACTCAAGGAAAGGGTATCTGTTTCATTTTTACACAAGATTGAAACGGAAGGTAACTATTCTTGGAACATGATTTCATTTTTATGCAAGCTTGAAACCAAAATGTAAACTATGCTTAAGGAAACCTACTTCATTTTTTAACGAGCTTGAAATAGAAAATGAACTATGCTCAGGAATGACTGACATGATGGTCAGAACCTAACATGATGGTCAAGTGCTATTTCATTTTTTAACAAGCTTGACATAGCATGGGAACTTTGCTCAAAACATGGTTTCATTTTTATGCAAGCTTGAAACCAAAAGCATAAACGATGCTTGAGGAGTGGTTTTATTTTTTAACGAGCTTGAAACCACAGGGTAAACTATGCTCTAGACATGGTTTCATTTTTATGCAAGCTTGAAACCAAAAGCGTAAACTATGCTTAAGGAATGGTTTTATTTTTTAATGAGCTTGAAACCAAAAGCGTAAACTATGCTCTAGACATGGTTTCATTTTTATGCAAGCTTGAACCAAAAGCCTAAACTATGCTTAAGGAATGGTTTTACTTTTTAATGAGATTGAAACCAAAAGCGTAAACTATACTCTAGACATGGTTTCATTTTTATGCAAGCTTGAAACCAAAAGCGTAAACTATGCTTAAGGAGTGGTTTTATTTTTTAACGAGCTTAAAAACAAAAGTAAACCATGCTCTAGAACCTTCTCCTACCGAACATGATATCCATAGGTTGGTAGGTTTCCCCCATTTCATAAAAGCTAGCCGCTCCATTATGATGTCCATAGAGTAGATCCATGCCCCCCATTTTACCTATGATGGGAAGAATCTAACTAGAAGAAGGGGAAGGAACCACAAGAACATGCAACACATTCAAGGTAGTCTAATTACTAGGAGTAATGTGATGGTCAGGTGTAACAAACAAAAGATGATCAATGGTCACCATCTTCCCATCATGTGGAAAATGCATAACTCTAAAGAGTGTGGACACAACAGCCTTCATGGCATAAACATAATCACGTCCAAGGAGCAGATTGAAATCTAAAGGACCTTGGACCACCATAACATCAATGTAGACAGTTTACCCTCCTAATGTAATAGGCAAACAAGGAAAGGTTCCTAAAGGCGTAGTAGGTCCGCGATTAAAAGCCAGTATCTGATCGGTGGCTGGCACAAGCTGAGGAGAACCTAAATATTGCCAAGCAGTTGAGTATAGAATACTAACAGAAGCCCCTTCATCAACAATAGTGTGAAGTATCCACCTAACAGTAACATTCACAACTATCTGGAAAGGAACACTCGAATGAAGATGAGACTCTGTTAGGTTACTCCAGTCAAAGGAAATAACCTCACTACTCATAGAGGGTTCTGTCGAAACAGACAAAATTTCCTCTTGTTGAGAACAATCAGAATGAAGCACAAAAACTTCAGTAGGTTTCAGTTCATTCTCTACTGGAAGAGAAGAACAAGACTAAGATTTGGTCGAAGAGACTAATTCAGTCTTAAAACTCTTTGATGAAAGAGTGGGATCATGTGGAAACGACACCAAATCGACCACTTTAACTTCACTCTCCAAAGGGAGAGTGGGATCAACCACAGATAAACCTGAATCGACCACTTGGTCAACCAGTGGGGGATCGAGGGATAACTTACTATCGCTTGTTGGAATCACCTGTTGATGATCAGTGATATTTTCCAACCAACACAAAGCTTCTTCCATGCTTGGAAAAAGAAAAGTACAATGCATAGCCTTGCATATCAAACAAGGATACAAGACTTTACCCTTACAACCTTTTACCAATGGGTCACTAGTTGAGGGAGTATCATCAACATGATGATCATAGGTTGATGACACAGATGGTTTGGATATTTTAGACCACTCTTCTTGTACATGGGAGAGACCAGGACACTCCTTAAGAAGGTGGCCCCCCTTGCAAAGCTTACAAGGGAACTTGGATTTTCTCAGTGTTCTCTTAGAATGAGCACCATCAAGCATAGATGGTTGCTTCTTTTTCTCTTTCTTATCCTTCTTCTTTTTACCCTTCCCTTTCTTCTTCTTCTTATCCACATGACTACTAACCATAGAGATTTGGTCAAGTGAATAATAAGAAAGGGGTGAAACAACAATCGACAAAGAAGGAGCAGGATTAGGTTGAGGTCGATCCTCTCCCAGAGGAGAGGTGACATTTGAGACATTAGGTGTAACAGGAATTAACAGATTAAATAGCCAGACCGGTAATCCTATAGTTAATCCAGGAAGATTTAGAGTGGAAATAAAGGGAGGACCAATACCTTCACTTGGAGGGAATACAAAAGGTACGCCTTGGAAAGGGACCTCTTGAGTGGTCGTCCCAGATGAATATTCCATATCTAAACTCTCTAATAACCCCTTAACTACCACGCACAAGAAAGTACTACTCAAACTAAAAACAACAAGTAAACATGTAAAAGGAGTGGATAAGAGTCAGGAACATCATAGGACAGGCCAAAAGGATAACTCAGATGGTTTGAGGATTCCTAAAATGGTCTCCTAATATACGCAAGGTACGAGGGAGCTCAAATCGGTAGTAGTGCTATGTAATGCATAAATGTTCACAAGGGGCCTTCCTATATACAATAGAGTACGCAAAGTACCTTTCTATATACCTCAAGGGTACGTGAAAGGTCGTTCGATATACTGATGGCATGTGGAAGAATTGCGCGAGTCCCAGGATGTAGTGCTGATAAATAATGACAACTCCTACGCTTAACGACGCCCAAACACGTCTCTAACTTATCACTCAAATTGCTAAAAGTTTTAAACTAGTACTACCATTAATTTTATCTTATGCATTTAGGTGGAACCATGGAGTGAAAACTTGAATTTAAAGAAGATGCACACTGATCTATATGATAATGCAAGTTTTCCTCTTCAATAAATATCTACCTAAGAGAGGGAGAGAGATTTACTTTTCTTCCCAAAAAATGCACACCCAAATGCAAATGCAATTCTATCTTTTCAAACGAAAAGTGAAATATCAATGCACCCCAAACAATCTTCAAAGAAAATAAAAAAGATATCTAGAGAACATCTAACATAAATAAAAAATGTTTCCTATATTTTCATGCTTGAAAAGATGCATAAAAACTCAATGGAAAGATGATTTCAGTAATGTTTCCAAACAAATCTAACTCTAATGTACGCAAAGTTAAAAATAGATGTTTCTTCTCAATGAAAGTAAGATCTAGAATTTCAAACAATCATGCATAAAACAAGAAGAAAATTGATCAACAAACTTGTGAATAACACAAAAGAGAGAAAACTAAAAGTTCTCTTTGAAATAGACAAGGAAACGAAGAACCAATATTTCCTACCAAGCACTGAAAAAATCAGCTTGCAAAAGGAAACAAGAATCACCCAAGCAAAGCAAGACTCAAAAAAACATGGATCACTCATGCATTCCAAGTCCAAAACAAACCAAAGCCTACACATGAAAATGAAATGTATATTTCCAATTCCAATGAATAATATCTACAAAAAAGAGAAAGAGGTTTCAAGCAAAGAAAATAATGTAAAATCTAAGGAAAGAAACACAAACTCTCTTTGAATGCAAAAAGAATATAACATTCAAAGCGACTGTAGAATACACAAAAATGAAAATACAGAGTCCAGAATAGGGCCTACCTGGCACCGCGCAGATGAAGCTATTGACAGGTGGTTTTGAAGTAGAACCGCTCCTTGCTCACTGGATTCAAGCGGTGGCACCACGTATGGCTAACTAGACTCAGGCGGTGGCACCGCTCCTTGCCAACAGAACATGTGCAGTTCTCTATAAAGTTCCAAAACACAAGAAGAATGATGGATCAAGTCAAAAACAGACTATATCAAGGAAAATACTATTGAATTGAGTATGAAAACAGAGCATAAAATACCGAAATGACTCAGATCTGAACAGATCTAGAAATTTCAAACCCAAATAATGAAAGTCAAAAAGTAGATCTGACTGAAAAGAGTTGCCAAGAAAATGGAGCCTAGATTCAGACAAGAGTTGCAGACTGAGGAAGATCAGAACAACTGATATACTATTCCCCAGTGGAGTCGCCAGATTTGTTAGCTGGAATATTTCACCTCCTGCGGACAGCGAGGTGTTCCACTGGTCTGAATGGTTCAGATCTAGAACAAATAGAGGACAGAGGTTGAAGACTCTCCCTAGACACTGTAGATATATAAAATACAAGGATTTGATAGTTCACCTGTGTACCTGCAAAAAATCTCAACACAAAATGAATCAAAGAAACCAGAATATGATCTACTAATCTATGTTAGTGACTAAGGAATCTAGCAACATATATATGCAAAATCACAACAACAACATTGTATGTGGGACATAAATCAAATTGCATTAAAAATATGAAGAAGTTTACAACCAAGCCTTAGTGTTGACATGAATCTCCATGAAACCATCTCTTCATCCCCAAAAGCTCCAACTCTAGCTCTCTATGCTCCCTCCAAATGATATTGGGCCAAGAATCAATCCAACAACATAGCAAGACCTTCAATGTTCTCTCCTCTCAACCATGGCTATGAGCTCATATTTATAGGACTTTAATGGATAGAGATGGTTGAGAAATTAGTGGGTGAGGTGGCCTCTAAGATCCTAGGATGAGGGATCTTGAGCTCAACCAACCCACAATAGTAGGGATAAGGGAGTACACAAGGCTTATCATCTAGAAGCCTCAATAAATTTCTCTTTTTCCCTTTTTACCTAGGGTACTGCGCTTCTCCTTCTATGACAGAGCAGTTCTGGTAATAACCGCCTATGGACCAAGGGTAACAGGTGGTGGCACCGCTTGTGGACAACCGATGAAAGGTGATGCAAGCAGGG
Source organism: Pseudotsuga menziesii (assembly GCA_001517045.1). Classification (NCBI taxonomy): domain Eukaryota; kingdom Viridiplantae; phylum Streptophyta; class Pinopsida; order Pinales; family Pinaceae; genus Pseudotsuga; species Pseudotsuga menziesii. The sequence goes on along the minus strand of LPNX010642172.1, from coordinate 1,277,046 downwards.
GTACCTATCCTGGACAAACGGGCATATGTGGTGTTGGGAATTTGTATGATAGACTGATAAAAAACCATTTATTCTTCACTCCAGAAGCTGGGATTCAGGGAAAGTAGGTATGTCAAAGGTCTTATCACATGATGGTGACAGGATTTTGGTGTAACAAGATAATCAATCGATCATGAAGAATGATGTTTGGGATGTTTTCCCAAAACTAGAAGGGAAGTCGGTTGTAACTTCGAAATGGATTTACAAGATCAATCACGATGCAGATGGTAGCATAGAGAAATTTTTATACCAAAATCTTGTCACCATCATGTGATAAGACATTTGAAATACCTACTTGCCTTGAATACCAACTTCTGGAGTGAACACTAAATGGTTTTTTATCAGTCTATCATACAAATTCCTAGCACCTCTCATGCCCATTTATCAAGGAGCAGTACCCCTACTCGCATCACCTTTCATTTTTTGTCCACAAGCGGTGCCACTGCTTGTTACCCTTGTTCCATAGGTGATTATTACCAAAACCACTTTGTCATAGAAGGAGAAGCACGGTACCTTGGGTAAAAAGGGAAAAAGAGAAGTTTCTCGAGGCTTCTAGATGATAAGCCTCATGTACTATCTTATCCCTACTGTTGTGGGTTGGTTGAGCTCGAGATACCTCATCCTAGGAACTTAGAGGCCACCTCACCCACTAATTTCTCAACCATCTCTATCCATTAAAGCCATATAAATATGAGCTCATAGCCATGGTTGAGGAGAGAACATTGAAGGTATTGTTATGCTGTTGGATTGATTCTTAGCCCAAGATCATTTGGAGAGAGCATAGAGAGCTAGAGTCATGGATTTGGGGATGAAGAGCTGGTTTCATGGAGATGCATATCAACACTAAGGCTTGGTTGTAAACTTCTTCATATTTCTAATGCAAGTTGATTTTTTGTCCCATATATATTTTTGATGTTTGATTTCAGATATATATTGCTAGATTCCTTAGTCACTAGCATAGATTAGTAGATCATATTCTGGTTTCTTTGATCTATTTCATGTTGAGATTGATTGCAGGTGCACAGGTGGACTATCAAAGCCTTGTATTCTAGATATCTACAACGTCTAGGGAGAGTTATCATCCTTTGTGATCTATTTGTTCTGGATCTGAACCATTTAGACCAGCGGAACACCTTGCTGTCTGCAGGAGGTGAAATATTCTGGTTAACAAATATGGAGACTCCGCTAGGGAATAATTATTCAATAGTTTTGATCTTCCTTAGTCTGCAACTCTTGTACGAATCCAGGATCCATTCTCTTCAACTCTTTTTAGTTAGATCTACTTTTTGATTTGTATTATTTGGGTTTGAAATCTCTAGAGCTGAGTCATTTCGGTCTTTTATGCTCTGTTACCACATTCAATTCGACAGTATTTTCCTTGATCTAGTATTTTCTGATATGATCCATTGTTCTCTTTTTGTTTTTTCCATCTACATGGAACCACGACCATGCTTTGTACGAGGAGCGGTGCCACCGCCTGAACATAGTGAGCAGTAAGTGGTGCCACCGCCTGTATCTGGTTTGTGAGGAGCAGTGCTGCTTTGGAAACGCCCTTACAACACCTACGAAGTGTGGTGCCAGGTAGGCATTAGTCCAAAACCCCTTTTCCTCATTTTTCTTTGCAAAAATTTGGAATTTTGATTTCTTTCAGTTCTTTTATCAAGCTTGTGTTACTAAATCTGACATGTGTGGCTTGCTGCTTTGATGGTTTAAGATTGATTTGAATGGAATTTCAAAAAAAAATTTAGTCTTTTTTATTATTCATCCGCTTCTTACTTGTTGGTTGTGCTTAAAGAAGGATTTCTTGTTTTCTGAAAGTTTGGGTGCTCATTTAACTCTCTTTTCGTTGCGTATACTGAAATAAGGATACTAGATTAGCTTCTAGGTTTCATTTCTTTCTTGCATAGTAAACTTCTTTTTCTTTCCTTCAAAAAAGAAAAGTTTTGCTTGAGATTAGGACATCATATTTGAGTGTTGGATTTGGGCTTTCTGATTGGGTTTATAAGCTTTCAGGACCTTTATGATCTTTCGTCTCTCATGCATATATGACTATCTCAATCAAAATCAAAATCAAAATGGTAGTTTTAAGTTAGATTTGCTTATGTTTTTGAGAAATTGGAAAAGTTAGAGTGCATTGGCATATAGGTGTGCTTGGTGTCGTTCTTTTAGGAAAAGAGATTCTCACCCTTTTCATTTGCTTTCAAAAAGAAGATTTTTTGGTTTGTAAAAGTGTTTGCTTGTCTTTGATTTGATGTTCATGACTATTGATTGGAATGGTTTTTATTTTTGAAACAAAAAGAAAAACACTCTCTTCCCTCCCATAAGTAGGCATATTGAATGGTAAAGTGAACATTTGCACAAGCATATTGCATGGTTTTACTTTTCTGTCAAAACATCATGCATTCACCTAACCATACAAGTTAAAATTAACGGTAGTTATAGGTTAAAATTTACATAGTAAATTGAGTGATAGGTTAGAGATGTATTCAGGCATCGTAAAGCATAGGAGCTGTCATTATTTTGTCAGCATTACATTCCGAGACTCGCGCGGTTCTTCCACATACCATCGGTATATCGAATGGCCTTTCATGTACCCTTGAGGTATATAGAAAGGTACTTCATGTGCTCGATTGTATATTGGAAGGCCCCTTGTGTATGGTTATGCATTAGACAGTACTACTACCGATTTGAGCTCCCACATACCTTGAGTATATCGAGAGATCCCACTGGGGTCCCTTATCTATCTGAGAAAATCCCTTTGGACATCTTGTTTGGATCCATACACTACAAACAGCATTTGGGGAGATTACTACGCACATACCCTCGAGGTATATCACGAGTGGCACCTGCTTGACAATCCTAGTGAGAGACCTGACATTTGAACTCCTCCTGTCATTTTAAGTCTTCTTTTTTTGACCTATAGTTTGAGTAGGGAAGTCTTTTGGTGTGTTTTTTCTAGATTTTCAGACCCTAGGTTAGATAGGAACTATACAAACTGGCTAAGTTAAGACAATCCAGGAGAGTACGGGGCTTGCCACCTGATTTTATTCCTGTTTCAGGAGAAAATCCAATGGAAGCTATCGACCAAGGAGATGCTACCACCTCCCAAGTGGGAGATATTGTGGTGGTGGAAAGTGGAGTACCATATTCTTCACACTCGCCTCCCTTGGTCCAACAGTATTCCCAGGAAGATTCATTGTTCCATTTTGCCTTGGAAGGTCATGTTGATGATACCTGTCTGGACTTTGGTCCTAATGCTCCTTTTTGGGAGACACCTATCGGACAGGCCATTGCCTCATTTGGAACCCATGTAAGTTCTCCTGAGAGTGAAGAAGAATGCAGGCAATACCATGCTACTATTCTCTGTGCACAGGAGGTAGAGAAGCAGATTGATAACCTACTAGGCTCCACACGAGTACGATCCACATCTCTTCTTATGGGATATTGTTCACTAGCCAATTCTATGAGACCCATTGAACCGATTATATATCATCCATTAACAACCCACAGCCCAAGTCAAATTTCCACCCCTCTCACCTCTTATGTTATGTCTATTCCAAATCCTCCTGGGTCTTTTGCATCTGGGTCTCAACCTTCAATTCCTATTTTGTCAGTACATTTTACTGTCGAGGGGCAACCCCCGGCATGACCTACATTATCTGATATCAGATTTGTACCTAGTCAACAGTAGACCTATAAAATAGAAACATCTACAGTTTTTGTCCCTCCCACCCACACTGATGTGTTAAATCTCCCATCTAGTTCAGGTCAGCCCTTGGGGGCACAACCTATTACCATTCAGTATTCTAGTGGTTATGGTTATCAAATACCCGTAGGTAATCATCCATCTAATCCTACTGGAATTCCATACCCTAGTAACACTTTTACGCCATGGGGGAAACCCAACTGGTCTTACATGCCATCCATGGGAGGGATACCTATACATACTACGGGAGGTGCGGGAGGACCACCTTATGGAGGTCCTCCCCCTGGGGTACCTAATGGTCGCAGAGGTCTTGGCGGTCCTAGTGGTCTCGGGGGACCTAGTGACTTTCCTCCTTATGGATCTAGAGGGTCTGGTGGCCCTCCACCTAGTGTTTCTGGTGGCTCTGGAGGTTTTCCACCTCCTAGAGGCTCTGGAGGGTCTGGTGGTCTGCCTCCTGGTGGAATTGGTGGTTGCAGTGGTCCTGGTGGCTCTGGTGGTCCTCCTCTTGGAGGCACTGGTGATCCTAGTAGTCATAATTCCATAAATCAACCCCCCATGGGTGGATCTTCCAGTGGTTCTTCCTCACAGCAACCTGCTTATCAGTCTACCTATGTCCTTACTAGTAATTATATGCCATATAAAAATTACTAGTATGTGGAACCCAATAGACAGTTACCTTTCCTAGCAACTTTGGACTTTCTTGATTTGTCCAATTTGATTAATGATCCCATTTGACACAATCCCTCGTGGTCTCCCATTTTGGTAAAGCTACCATCGAATATTCCAAAATTCGATGGGAAGCAGGGTGAAGATCTGCAGAACCATGTTATTACTTTTCAATTGTGGTGTTCCTTGAACTCCCTCATGGATGATTCTGTTCGGTTACGACTCTTTCAGTGAAATTTGACCGGTACAGCCGCGAAGTGGTGTATTGAAATTCCACAACATTCGTTTGTGGATTTTGGCTCGTTGGTAACTGTATTTCTTACGCACTTTCAGCTCCCTATTCATTATGAAATGGGCACTGATCTTTTAACTTCTCTATGACAGAACACCTCCACCCACATTTCTGATCATATTCATGAGTGGAGAAGGTGGAGAAGGCTTATTAAGGCCCCTATTCTAGATATGTTGTTAGATGATTGGTTCACTAAGTCCTTTTTGCCTCCTATTTCCCAAGATGTGGCCATGGGCGGTTCCGTTACTGAAGAGCAGGCTATTAGTTGGGATCAGTACCTAGACTTGGTATATTCCCAGTTTGGGACTCTTTATGACCTGATTCCTCAAGCTCCTCACCCCAGCACTGACCCTACCAAGCCACTAGTAGAAGACCTATTGATGGGATTGTTGGTTCAATCTAGTCCCCATCCGCAGCGAAACCTACCAAGCAAACCCAAACTGCTACTCCTTTGACTCCCAAGGTTTCTACAAAGGCCAATTATATTCAAGGTACTCAAACCTTGGGTAATAAAAAGAAAGGTAAAAATCGAAATAAATAACCCAGAAACCAACAGGAGACCCCACGATCAACCAATAATGACAATGACAAAGGGAAATGGAAGGCTAAATATCCTTGTCTGTTATGCAGTGGTGACCACTTTTCAAAAGAGTGTCCTCGTTAGGATGAAATCTCCCAGTTTCTGAAGTCCAATCCTACACCTGCAGTACTTACGGATCCCTTTCCCTCCCAACAACAACTGGTAGATCACATGTCCAACTAGGGAAACTCTAGTTCATCAGAGGAAATTCGTATGATGTCCTCAGATACCATCCATCTACAAACTCGAAGCCAGGATTATGATAAACCCATAGATAAGAATGAAGATCAATCTTCTTCAGGGAAAGCTCCCTCTACTAGTTCTCCAGAATCCTTGTCTATTGTTCCCTTGTCTATCGAGAAGCCTACTCTCAACATGATTTTGCGCCCACCAAAGAGTACTCTTCAGAAGGCTGTCTTTAATCCCAATGCCCAAGCTGCTCTATTTTATAATGTAGTTGAAGATCTCACTCAAGCACCTTGTGCGATGTCTACCCTAGAATTAATCCAAAGTTGCCCTACTTAGCGCAAGAACTTGTGGACTGCCTTAGGAGTTGTAGACCTAGATAACACTAACTTGATCCATTTCAATGTTGAGAAATATAAACCTAGATTACCGCATAAACTTGATTTTCAGATCATTACGAAATTAGTGGGAAAGAAAGTATTTCGAATGGTACTAGATGAAGGGGCTTCGACCTCGGTGTTATCTATGACTTGTTGGAAAGCCATTGGCTCTCCCGAGCTTGTTACATCACCTATGACCCTTAAATCCTTTGATGGATGGGGTTTCCAACCCCATGGTCTCATATCATCCCTCACGGTCAAGCTGGGGGGAAAAACCATTTCCATCCAAGTAGAAGTGGTAGATGCCCCTTTGGATTATAACCTCCTTTTAGGAAGGAATTGGTTCTATGCCATGAATGTTGTTGCTTCAACAGTATTTTGAACGGTCCAATTCCCGCATATTGGGAGAATTGTTACCATTAACCAGCTTGATTTTTGCATGCCGGATGTTACTACTTCCACAGCTAATAACATCCCCATGTTAGGTCAGTCCCCTCCTCCTTACCAGTCTATTGGGGTAGGTATGAAGGATTCATCCCTTATGGGGATTTTCCCTCTAATCCTCCTAGCACGGATACAGCAACAGTACATACGATCGCCTCATTTGATTTTGATCCCAAGGGCCAAAATGTTGTTAATTCCACCTCGTTGAGCCCAAACGAAGCTATGTATGACACCATTCAAACTTGTTCTGATGATTACACTGATGGCCTTCATTCAGTGGCTTCATATCCTTACCATCTACCGTACTGGTTAGAACCTTCTCTTTCAATTCTAGATTATCTCTCCGAGACTTTTCCTTCCGATGAGTCCATTATAGAGATCATGAATACAAATTATCCCATTTGTGAGGATCACCATCATAGATCCATGTTCCTCCCCAATACCAATTCGGGAAGCCATGATTTTGCACCCTTGTTTCCTACTGATATTGTCAACATTTCGCAAAGTCTTATATTTTTGCAAGATACAGATTTTGAAGGAAACCTTTGCAACATTACTCAGATGAACCCAATTGACATATTAGCCAAGCTTGATGTTATCAAGCATGTTCATGTTGGGCAGAACTGCTCCACAGATGAATCTGAAGCATATAAGACACTTTTTAAGAAATTCTGTGATATTTTTTCTTGGTCCTATGAAGAGATGTTGGTGATTGACCATTTTATTGTGGTCCACAAGATTAAAACTTATCCCACAGCTAAAACTATTAGGAAGAAACTTAGGCAAGTCCATCCTAGGAAGGCTATAGCTATTAAAGCTGATATTGAGAAACTTCTGAAAGATGGTTTTATTTATCCTATACCTCTGATGGAATGGGTATCGAACGTTGTCCCTGCCAATAAAAAGTAGGGCACCATTAGAGTCTACATTGACTTTATGGATTTAAATACAGCTTGTCCCAAGGAAAACTTTCCTACCCCACACATCAATCAGATTATCGGCAACTATGCTAGAAGTGTCATCTTTTCATTTATGGATGTCTTCTTTGGCTACAATCAGATTGAGATATTTCCCTTCGATCAGCATAAGACAACATTCATTTTCCCATGGGGAGCCTTTGCATATAATAAGTTACCTTTCGGCTTGAAAAATGCTAGAGCCACGTTCCAGCGTGTGATGTCCTATGCGTTTCACAACATTAAACATATTGTTGAACCGTACCTTGACGACCTCCCTGCTCATTCATAGCAATGGGAGAACCATCCTGGTCATCTTAGAGCCATATTCCTAAGATGTCGTCATTATAATATACGGCTCAATCCACATAAATGTGTTTTTTGCGTTGAGATGGGACGTCTCCTTGGCTTTGTGGTATCCAAAGATGGCATCTGGATCGATATTTTGAAGATTTCCACCATCATTAATCTACCAGCCCCAACCAATATACTTGAACTCTAAAGTTTGCAGGCGAAGGAAAACTTTCTCCATCGTTTCGTGTGCAATTTCACTGAGAAAATGCACGGTTATATGCGTCTCCTCAAGAAGAACACTCCATTCTTCTGGGATGACCAAGCCCAATGCGCCTTTGATAATTTCAAGCACGCTCTGACTCATTCACCCATGATACACCCGCCAGATTAGTCAAAGTACTTTCTCTTGTATATTGTTGCCTCCGCTACCACCATCGCTATGGTTTTAGTGCAGGACAATATCCATAGTCATGAGCATGTGATTTATTTCTCTAGTAAGAATATTATTGATTCTGAAACCCGTTATTCACATATGGAGAAGCCCACTTTGTCCACGGTCATTGCTGTGCAAAAATTTCATCACTACATTCTGCTTCGCACTACTACCGTATTGGTAGACTAGAACCCGATGTATTACATTCTGACTCATCAGGTACTTGGGGGCAAGTACTCTCGTTGGATTGTCATCCTTCAGGAGTTCGATCTTGAGTTTTCCAAGGCTACATCAAAGAAATCCTTGGTTTTTGCTGAGCTTATGTGTGACCTTCCTTGTGCTATCACGGAATCTAAGCCCAGTGATTCATTTCCAGATGAATTTTTTTTCCTAATTAGCACTATTGATCCTTAGTATGGAGATTTGCTGATTTATCTCTAGACCCAGCGTTTTCAGCCGCATCTATCTCGTAATGATCATCGTCGCATCTGGCACCACACGAAGTACTACCTTATCTTAAATGATACCTTGTATAGAGATGGGATTGACTCCGTTCTCCGGCGATGCCTCACTAATGAGGAGGCTGAACACATGCTGAATGATTGCCACTCTGGAGCATGTGGCGGTTATTTATCTAGGATGGCTACAGCCCAGAAAATTTTCAATGCTGGCTATTTTTGGCCTTCTATCTTCAAATACTGTCATGAGGTTGTTAAGAAATGCCCTCCTTGTCAACATTTTTATCCCAAAAATTACACCCATCCTGCTTCGCTTCACCCCATCATTGCCATTGGCCCTTTTTCCAAATGGGGGATTGAATTCATGCATTGTAAGCCTACCTCATCCCAGGGGCATGGTTACATCATCATAGTCGTGGATTATTTCACAAAATGGGCCGAGGCCATGCCTACATACAAAGAAGATGCTAAGACTGTTGCTCTCTTCTTATTTAATCATATCATATCTAGATTTGGAGTTCCATAGTCCATCGTCACTGATCACAGATCTCATTTTTGTAATCAAATGATGGAGGAATTGAGTGCCAAGGTAGGTTTTTGCCATGAAAACTCTACGCCATATTATCCACAAGCTAATGGTCAGGTAGAGGCCATTAACAAGGTTTTGAAAACTATGCTTCGTCGGATGGTTGGAGATCATAAATCCAATTGGAATCTCATTCTTTTTTCCTCTCTTTGGGCTTATTGGACTTCCATGAAAACAACTATTGGTTTCACGCCATTCCAGGTTGTCTATGGACTTGAAGCTGTCTTGCCAATCCAATGTCAGATTCCATCTTTACAACTTGCCGTCGAACTTCTCCCAGACACTTCCGCAGAGGAAGTGAGATTTTTGTACTTGAATAACCTTGATGAGAATCATAGAGATGCTGCCTTGGTTAATGAGGCACATAAGAAACACTTCAAGGCGCAATACGATAAATCTATCCAACCTCGTTTTTTCAATGAGGGTGACCTAGTTTTGAATTATGATTAGATATATGACAAGCTAGGGAAGGGTAAGTTTGAGTCTATGTGGTATGGACCTTTCGTTATTTCCAAGGTGTTAGAGAAAGGAGCCTATGAGTTAGTTGATTATGATGGAATCCCTTTGGGGCAACCTTGCAATGGGTTGTACCTGAAAAGGTACTGTTCCTAGGTTTTCTTGGATGGTATCTTGTATATATGTATATTGATTGACTTTCAATGTGCTTTTAGTGTTTTCAAGATGGTTTTGAGTTTTAGTGTCCGCATCTATTTATACCATGTTTTGGTCATGCAGATGGCTTTCTACGGCTTCGCTGATGGTGCTTACCACCACACCTTGAATCTAGCCTCGGCTACTTGGGTTCTCTATTCCCCGGCTGAATATTTGGTAAGTTCAGGAGTAGTTTGCTTAGGTCCCGCTACTAATAACATCGCTGAGTATGAAGCAGTCATCAGTCTTCTGACTGAATCTGCTTCCCAGGATGTCCGTGATCTAGTAGTTTTGATGGACTCTCAGCTTGTGGTTTGTCATTTAAACCATGTCTACACCATTAGGAACCCGGTGCTACTCGCCTCTTCTGGAGGGTATGTTTGTTAGAAATATCATTTGGAACCATTACCTATAGGCATATCCCTAGGGAACATAATGTAGTTGTTGATTCATTGGATAATTACATCCTATATTGGCATATTTCCCATTCATGATGTTAAATCAAACATGGTACATTGTAAATAAACATTTAAATACATATAGAACTCATAGAAAATGCATTTATCCATTTGAAACGTATAAACACCATGTAAAAGTATGTATATATATACGAAAACGTTTTACAAAAAATAGGTCTCGATACCTCATCTAAAACACGTAGGCTTTCAGGAAAAATCATCATACAAAAATCCTGAAGCTATCAGCTTTCAGTATACATGTCTCATCCACTAATGGTGCTCATGATAGTACATCACTACTTGAGCCACCCTGTGTAGTAGCCTGCTGAATCAGCCTGGTACTCCCACCGTAGATCTTTGATATCTAGTCGGGAGGTCATCTATATCAGCATCTGGGATGTCCAGAATCAACCTCTCTATGTTCTCCTCTAGCTCCTTGGTGATATCATCACCCTATGGCACGAAGCGAGCTCCAACTCACCTGTCTAATATAGATGCTCCTCCAGGCCTTGCTGCTCCAACATCTACATGAAGAAAAATAGGTCTCGTCACTTATCATAAAAAATATAAAAATTAAAAACATAAAAACATTTTCCATTTTTAGGGTTTCTTGCTTCTTACCAATGTCACCCCACTTCCCTCCGGGTGGGAGTGGTAGGTCAGGATCACCTGTAAAATATGTGCCCGCATAGGCATAGTCCTCGACCATGAGCATCTGATCCCACAGCCATCTAAAGAATGGATCACCAAACTTCATTCTACCCCTACCCGCTCTTGTGCAAGCCATGACCTAGACCCACCTCAGCATATGGGGGTCCCGTGCTCTCAGGCTCCGGAAAGTCACCTGGGGTCTCATCTGTGGGACCCACTCAAAGAAGAAGAAAGCTAAGATGGAACCAAAGCCAAACTGAAATATGAGGTGAGGACATGAAAAGTAAAACCATGAAATATGAGTGTGCAAAATTTTCACTTTCACTTTAAAAATATGCCCTACTTAAGTAAGGGAGAGAGAGATTCAATTTCTTTGAAACATAGAATAAATCCCATACAACAATAAAAGACACTTGCTTATATGGTCCTTTCCTAACTGAAACAAACAAAATCTTCTCTTTTGAACTGAAAAAGAAGTGGGATCTCTAATGAAAAGGAAGAAAATATTGTTACAACTTTATACAAAAGTGTTCATATTTTTCAACTAAACTGAGAATGAACTAATCATAAAATCCTACAATAACTTCCATATCAATTTTCACAGTTTATGAAAAAAGGAAAAAACATACAGAAATCATGTATAACATATGAAGAAAAACTAGAATGAATATTTTCTTGTTCTATCAAAGAAGACAGAAATCAAAGATCTAACAAAACCAAGTTCTATTCAAAGCCAACTATGAAGCTTTAAATACCAACATCAATCACAATTTTTTTTTATTTATTTATTTTTTATTATTATCGAGTTTTTTGTTTAAAAATGAATTGCAGAGTTCAAAAACAACTGTAACTATCTGAAGCATGGATCCAAATACTAATAACAAGAATTTAAGAATAAAAAACCAAACAAGGCTAAGAATAATACTTGGCACCACTTCTATAGGTGTTGAACAAGGCATTACCAGCTTGAGCACCGCTTCTTGCACATAAGAACAAAGTGGTGGCACCGCTTACAGCAGGTTCACAACAGAGCATTACCAGGTTCAGCATCACTTCTTGGACAAAGAGAAATGGTGATGGCACCACTTCTTTAACACAGATGAAGAGTGGTGACATCTCCAAAACCACACTTATAACATAGCTGAAGAGCGGTGCCCGAGATGGCGATTTGAAAAATAAAAAAGCAATAGAAAAGGAATTTATAGACTAAAAAATCACCAAAATACCCAATCAACCAAAAATATTGAATATCCAAAGGCAGACAAAGGAAAAACATTCAATTTCAAAGCAGATCTAAAGATATTTGAATTGAAAAAGTAGATCTACAAACTAGAAATGAAGGTGGAGCTTTCAACTTACCAATGATCCAGAATTCGATGTAGTCCCCAGTGGAGTCACCACTTTTTTAGCCAGAAATAGACACCTACTGCAGACAAGAGATGGTTCCCTAGATCTGAATGGTTCAGGTCTAGAAGAAAACACAAACACCAAATGTTAAACTTCCCCTAGATATGGTTAATCAACTGAATGGAATGCCATGATACTTCTCTCAAAGTTTGTCCTCGATGTCCTCGCAAAAGAACCTGTAAAAGATGGAAAACAGCAGGAGAACATGATAGCATACAATATAATCAACTAGATCTATGCTCATGACCAAGGAATCAAGCAACATATACAAATAAAATAGCATATATGGGAAAGAAAAGACATTCTTTAGTAATAAATGATTGGAGAGACTACAACCTTCATTCCTTGGTGTTGAGAGTTCCTTCCAATGGATCCTTGCCTCTAAATTCACCTTGCCTCCAACGACTCAAGAATGATTTTGATAGAGTTTGGGTATGCAACACAATTCTTCCTCCTTTTTCCCATTGGGGGTGAGCCATTATTTAAAGGCATGGGATGATGGGTATGGTTGAGGATCTCATGGGTGAGGTGGAGATAAGATCCTAGAAGGGAGTATCTCAAGCTCTAGCTATTCCTAAACCATAGGATGAGGTTCCACATAGGACAGCTTCGAGAATCCTCTCGAAGATTCTTTTTTTGCCTTGAAAAATCGAGCATTGCTCCTCCAAAGAATCAAATAGGCGGTGATAAGGGAGCACCGCTTCTTGTAGTAAGGACAAGAGTGTTGGCACCACTTCTTGTTGATGTATCATAAGCATTTCTGAATTGGGTAACACTTTTTGTCAATGGGAGAGGAGCATTACCAGCTCAACACAGGGTAAAATTGCAAGGGGTTAATTTCTTCCTTCATTTCTATGGGGAAAACTTTGAGGAGTTGGAGAATTCAAGGTAATTCCTATCTCATAACTTGAGGGTGATGATATTTCGGTATAACATGGGGTATATTACATGACGTGTAACATATTTTCTATTGGGGGGAACAAATACATCATTGTCATTGTAGACTACTTTACGAAGTGGAAAGAGTTAATGCCTACCTTCAAATCCAATGATGAAACAACAGCTTCCTTTGTATTTGACCAAATCATTGCTTCTTTAGGTATACCAAAGAATATTGTCACTAACCATGGAAGAAATTTTCAAAACAACATGATGACTAAGTTGACCACCATGCTAGGGTTTAGGAAATATCATTCGTCTTCCTTTTACCCTTAGGAAAATAGACAAGTAGAGGCGATTAATAAAAACTTGAAAACCATTCTAAAGCGCAATATTAACATGACAAAGTCAAATTGGCATATCATGTTGTACCCTACACTTTGGGAATACCTGACTAATGTCAAGACTACTATTGGTTTCTTGTCATTCTAGCGCGTTCACGAGGTGGAAGCAGTCACACCAGTTGAGTGTGAGATTCCATCCCTAAATATTTAAATTCATGTTCTTCCTGACTTTAAGGATATGGAAGAATGTTTGCTTCACCAAGAAAATTTGGATGAACAACACAGAGATGAGTTGAATGCAAACAAGTCTCATAAGAATCAGATAAAAAAATCAATACGATAAAGTCATTAAAAAGAGAGTTTTATCCGAGGGAGAACTTGTTTTTCTTTGGGATCAATATAAGCAACCCCTAGGGGAAGGAAAATTTAAGTCAATGTGGTAAGGCCCCTATGTTGTGTCAAATTTTTTGAAAAAAGGAGCTTATGAATTAACTGATTATGATGGAAACAAGTTTCCTGAGCCCGGAAATGGGCTCTACCTGAAGAAATATTACGCTTAGGCGTGATAATTTTTCTTGTATTATTATTGTATGTATTTTTATGCATAATAGGTCATTAGCTGGTTAGTTTTTATTATACAGTCTATTGGTTGTTTCAGATGTCATCCAAGTGGTTCTTAGGTTTTATTGATGGAATTAACCAACACACCTGTAATATGGATTCAACCAGCTAGGTTATCTATTCACCCTCACAGCAACTGGTTGCCTCTAGCGATGCCTGCTGAGGTCTTGTGACTATTAATGTGGTTGAATACAATGTAGTTAGTAAGTTTTTATGGGATGCTACACTACGTGGAATTACCCTTATAGAGGACAGACTTGAATCTCAACTCGTGGTTTCCCAACTCAATGGCGATTATCAAGTGTGAAACCATAACTTACTACGTCATTTTTTACATGTAATATTACTTGAAAGAAACTTTGAATACATTTCATTGAATCATATTTCAAGAAATGAAAAAAAAATTACTGAGGCATATGCGAAATACATACTAGACTGGCACTTAACACACACATTGTAAATAAATTATAATAGATATGCCTAAGTCTAGGCATGATCCTCAACCTCCTCGCCTTTGGTTGCCTCTATAGCCTCCCTGTAATGTAGTATGGCCCTAGCCCCCCTTCTGAGAAGGCATAGATAGGTAAATGAAACCCCAATCACATACTCCTGCATGATCATTGGTATCCAATCCATCTGAAGTGTAGGGACATCATGGGTAAGCCTGGCCAGATTCCCCTCAATAAAACACAACAAACTATCATCCCCACCAGCCAGCACAGGCTGGACAAAAGTCCCAGGATGCCCATTGGTGCGAACCATTCCAACATCTGCATATAAAACATAAATAAGGGTCAAACTTGTATACATATGTATATATAGTTTTATGAATAAAACATCATAAAAATAAAATAATAAGAAAAATATAAAAAGACATACATGTTAACACAAAAAAGTGTTCACTTAGTTGTACATGGTATAAACCATATACATACATCATATTCCTACCATATGTCCCTTCACAATTGTATTTCCACAAAAAATGGTCCAAAACATTATTATTTACTATGGTTTACCCTCACTCTCTCCCAAATAAGGGTCAAAAACACTAAAAAGGGTCAAAAACCCTAAAAAGGGTTCAAAAACCCTAAAAACGAGAAAGGGATAGAAAACCACAGGAAAATACCATAGGTCAAAAAATACCATCGGTAACCAAATTAGGTAAAAAAAACATAGGACCATGCTATAAATACATTATGAAGGGCTCCCAAAAAGGACTCATAAACTTTTTTCTCATTTTCAATTTTTGGATACGCTGTGACACTCTTCCTCTTAGGTATTCACATCCCCCTTTTTTACACCATTCTTGTTGCCATACCATTCCCACAGTGTACATTGAGACATTCTCTATACCCATATTGGATCCATTCCATGTTTGACAACAGTCTGTGGACACCATTGGAGAACCAACCCGTGGAGTAGGAAAAACCATTTTCGAGGACGACTATGATGGCCCACTTTCTAGGAAAGAGGGTATATCTTTGTTTATTTGTATTTATTTAGTGTTTTGCCGATCTATATTCCAAAAAAATTTAAAAAATATTTGATTAATGTTACTAATCTATTTTGTTGTTTTATTTTCATTCGAACTCTTCCTTACGATCACACCATTGTAAGGCTGGTGCTTTTGCATGTAAAGGGGAGAAATCCTCGTTATAGTTTTGGTGAATCCACTTGGTCAATCCATTTATATCCCTATTTTTGCAAGTTTCCTACAGGGTTTTCTTTAATTTCTTCCTTCATTCGTCATAGATCGGACCCTCTCGCGTCTGATCCAAACCTTTACTGCATCAGTGCTTTCCCCCCCACCCTGCATGGATCTGCTTTTTCAAAAAAATTCCTGTTTGGTGCGAGTCGCCCTTATGGAGTTGGAATTCATGACCTAGTCACTTATTTATTCTCGATAAGCATGACCTAGGTCATGATTTTAACCTCAATACGCACGACTTGGCTCAAATAGCTAGATCACGCTTGTCCCGGCTTCCAGAGAAACCCCAGTCACTGCTGTGACTCTGTTCCGAGTGACTTAGTCATGTCTTACCCTCTATTTGGTGTGATTTTATTGTTTTTTATCCCAATTTCGTCTCTATTCTCTGTGACCTAGATCATTCATGTTCCATCGACAAGTGTGACTGTTAGTTTTCAGTCTATTTTCCCTGCCTGTTTTAGAGCCCTGTCTGTCCCAAACTCTGTCCCAACCTATTTTTATTTATAGACCTGATATTTCACAACCCCTTGGTTTGTTTGAGGTCTCCCTTGCTTGGTTGATGAATTTCCATAGTGGGGCTCCATAGTTGAAACCCCATGCTTGTTTCCTGCATAAATTTCCTTATTACTCATTTGTTTCAAGCATAGTTGGAAGGAAAAAATTTATAATTTAATGTTTGACATATAGTTGCACACAAATTCACACCCCTAAGTGAACATGCTCAGTTCATGACCCCAAGCAGATCCTTAAAAGGATTTAATTAACTTAATAACGTTTGGATCGGGTTATAGACCCCATCTGCTTAATTATGGGAAGTACTTAGGCATAGCCCTAAAACTCATTGTGGGGAGTACTACAGGAACCCTGTTAACCCAAAAATCACCCATATATCTCTCTATGGCCTACACCACCCAAGGACACCATCTCACAACACTCATTTCACTCCATAAGACCTTCCATTTGACCCCCACACCTCCAAAAAAGCCCAAGGATGAAGAAAAGGGATAAAAGCCCCAAAAAGAGCCCAAAATAGATCCCTAGGAGCTAAAGCCCTCAAAAAGGGGATAAAACCCTAAAAGGGGCTAAAGTTAGGGTAGAAGGGGCTAAAGGCCCAAAAATGGGGCTAAAACCTTGACCAAGGGATTAAAAGCCTAAAATCCCTTGGAAAAACTATAAAAGGAGGGTGGGGGGTCACTCTTAAGATACTCCTAACTTGCTTATTGTTATGTTTCCCGTGGATGTTTTGAGACCTTTGCCTCTCAAACCACCCACACTCCCTCTCCTCCATCTCCATCCCATCAAGCCATTGCTTCCGAAACAAGAGAGAGGTGCTCCCATGAGCTAGGGAATGGTGGCCCATTTCCACCCAAGTGAGGTATAACATTTATTTTCATGTTTTTTTACTTGTTTTTGCTTTCTAACTGTTATTTTTATTTGCAGGTTCCATTGTTGACATTGTTTACAGGTTTGCCATTGTAGTATCTTAGGTTGCTTGCAAGTTTCAAGGAGGTAGAACCCTAACCCATTTTTTGCAGAGGGGTTCACAAAAGCTTCTTCTTTTCTATCATTAGCTCTTAGATCTAGTTTACAGTAGTTACCATTTGCTTATTTTTTTTAGATTAGCTTAGTTTAATTCGTTGTTCTGTTTATGCTATTTCCATTTCGTTTTTTCCTATTTTCAAAGAGTAGGAACCTACCCATGTGCCCTATAGGTGCAAGGGAGCCATTCTTTCTCCTGCAGTGAGGATAAATCCTCACTACAGCTTTGGAAACCATACCAGGTCGATCCCAAATGATCCCTAGTCCAAAAATTTCAAGTTTTCAAGTTTTTTTCAATTTTACCCTAGTTTTCAGAAATCTTATGTTAGATCTATCTTAAATCTACTTTATTTCCTATTTTAGTCAGTTTCGAAGCCTCTGCTAGGTCAAGTTGAGTCAATCTGACCCCAGTACTAGTTAATGTCAACAAGATCTGACCCTGTATCACCAAAAAAACCCTTTCGGAGCAGGGCACTCTTATCGAGGGAAAAGGTGAAAATGGGGCACTCTTAATGAGAAAAAAGGTGTGCCCAAGGCACACTTAATCCCCAGATAGGTGTGAATTTAGTCCAGAAGCTCAGATTGTGACTGTTTTCACATTCTGTGCAACCCCCTCTCTCATTTCTGGAAAAATCTTACGGCCCCCTCACTAGATTTGGTCAGAAATGTGCGGCCTGTCACATAGAAGTTGTATTTAAGTTTAATTGACCATAATTTTTAGTTTCATAGGACTGTTAGTGTGGCCCAGCTGCCTCTATCTACCATTACAGGTCTTTTTCAATTCCAGTTTTATTTTCTGCAAATCAATCCATGAACAATGTGTATATGCTAAATCTATCATTAAGGCTTAATAAAATGAACTAGTCTAACTAAAAGTAACCTAAAAATAACCATATTCCTGCCCCCTTCCTCCTCTACCCAATCATCACCCTCTGAGGTATTCTGGGATACGACAAAGGGTAAGCTTGTATAGATCTAGGCACTCCATGGTATTTTTCCCAAACCACTAAAACCGGGTGACCTAGAAGGTAGAGGGGGTAGAGAAGGAGGGCTTCTCATGGTGCTAAGCATCCTCCCTATTGACCAACCTAGCACCTGGGAGGTGACCTAAGGATCTATATATGGGATTAGTCCCATTGTGTTGAGAGCCCAACACCTTCTCTTGGTTGAAGAAGAATATCACCGAGAGGTAGACATTTAGTTAGGCCAACAATCCAGGGTTAATCACTATACTTGCTTATCAAATTTATGTTTATGTTTGCATACAAAACCATGATATGAACTATACCATGAATTCATAAACCATATTGCAAACATCCAAATATCCGAACAAACAAGCAATCCAACACACCATACCAAATAATTAACCCAACTCAGTTCATGACGCTGAGTAAGCCTTAAAATTTACCAAATTTACACTAAGTTCAATCAATTTTGCAGTCTTTGAGGACATAAGTCCTTGACTGCTTCAACTGTGGGAAGTACTTGGGATTTTCCTAGAAACTCATTGGGAGGAGTACCACAGGAACACCAAAGTAGCTGGCCGCTGAGAGGAATTACCAAGCGAAACGGGCAACGACCCTTTTCGATTGAGTAGAAGCACCCATGAGGAACAAGCCAAGCACTATCTTCTGGTAGTATTGGCGGCCAAGAGACCACCTTCAGCCAATAGGAAGACATTGAAATTGGGGTCCAAATCTCATACCCACTAGTTTCATACACAAAAGAGAACACAATTGATCCTCCATGATCTTCCTCACGCCTAAGAGGCGAACCACCACCATTTGGAACACTTGATCGGCACCGTCGAAGCTGCTCTCATCAATATCCCACACTGTCAGAGGGCCACACAACCTCTGATTCTAATTTTGACCCATATCAGTCTGAACTAGATCTCCACACCGCACCATCAAGCCCCATGTCTAGTGCAAACCCAGATCCATTTTCCAGCCTAACCATAGCAAGTGGACCCATGACATCACAACCCACAACTTGGAAAGTAGTCCAAGCACAGTCATGCAGACTATCATTAGCCAATTTTCGCCACCCATAGTGACCATCCAAGCTAGACCAATGGTAACACATGGGGGCAGTGGCCCCTCCACACACACTACCCCACTGGCCACACAGGGGGGCAATGCACCGTCGACCTACATTGTCCCTACTGTCATGCATGGGGGAAATGCTTCTACCACCCATACCACCACCCACACAGCACTTGGGGGAATTGGCCCATCGACAATGGTGCCGCCACAAGCACCCCATCCATGTAGATGCATTATGCACCTGCAAATGCCACCCCCATTGCAGCCCCATCCCACATCAACTTGGGATCAAATCTGCCCTTCATGGTTCAACTAAAAATTCCTTACTTGGTTAGATTAATGAATGACCCCATCTACCACCAAGCTTCCTAGACACCCATGCCAACTAAGCTACCATCAGACATCCCAAAGTTTGAAGGCAAAGCCTGGGAATGTCCCCAAAATCACATAATGACATTCCATCTATGGTGCTCATCCAACAACATTGTAGACGACTCCATTAGGCTGAGGCTATTCCAATGCACCCTTATAGGTGTTGCAGCCAAATGGTACATTGAGCTACCACAAGCCAAGTACCCCGACTTCAACTCCCTAGCCTTCATGTTCCTACAGTATTTTCAACTCCCTGTTAGATATGACAAGGGAGTGGAGATCCTGTTATCCTATTGCCACAGCACTGCCACTCACATAACTAACCATATCCATGAGTGGCGACGATGCCGTAGCTTATGCAAAATCCAACTAGATGATAGGATCTTCTTGGATTGGTTCCTTAAGACTTTTCTCCCACCCATCACAAAGGACATCTCATCTGAACGTCCCCAATATAAAGAAGAGGCCATACTGAAGGCCCAACAATTTGACTTGATCTACTCTCAGTCTAGATACTTGTACACTATCATTCCAGATGCTCCCTGCCTGAGTACCTCTTACCGTGACGCACCGGGGGAATCCCACACTGCGGATGACATCATAGGGTTAGTCTCCCAACAACCATAGCCTTGACCAACACCACCTACCATTTCACCACAACCAAGCAAAACTGCTAATGTTGCTTACCAAAACCAAGCTCCAGACTATGCTAGAATGATGTCTCAGTCTAGGGCAACAACCTCTTATGCAAAACCTGTGCCACTGCAGCAAGCTCAGGCCATGGCTTGGCCAACACAACAATATGTGGGGCAAATTCCCACATTTGTGGCACCACCACCCACACAAATATACTATGCACCACCAATGCAACAAGTTCAAGCCCCCACCCCCACTCCACCCGCTTCATTGGGACAAGTGTTTGCACAACAAAACTGTCCCAACTAGCCTGCCCCCAACAATCAAAAAGGGAAAGATAGAAACAACTGGCCCCATAGCCAAGGCAATAACCAACCACAAGGAGGCGGTCAACAACCGAACCCTCCTAATAATGTCGCGGCTAACCAGCCAGCCCAAAACCCCCTATGGAAGAATGCACCAAGACTCAACGCTCTGTTGTGCACAAACCAACCTTGTACACTATGTGATGTTTATGGGCATTACACATTTGAGTGTCCCCTCATGGCTCATGCTAAGTAGGTCATCCAAACTGAGGCCCAACAGGTCACCAATGCTCCCAATCAAGCCCAACCCAACCAGGCACCACAAGGACCTCCTCCCATGGTGCTTCAAAACCCACTACTAGTCCAAGGATTGGTGGCAACTGCTCCCCCTCCCTAGGCCAATCCCAATGCTCCAGGGGCACCGCCCATGGCCGAAACAGGTGTTCACCACCTGCTAACCATGACCACTGAAGAGGTCAACTTACAGGCTAGACAAAATCAGTACGGTACCACCAATGAACCTACCGACCCATCAGCAGCATCCACATCTAAGACAACCAACCTACCTCTCTAGTTACCCCTATTCCCATGCCCCCCCATACGTAGAATCACCAATAATGCCACAGCTAGAGCTGTAGTCAACTATAGCATTGTGGATGATTTGGCCCAAATTCCAACCTCCATCTTTGCTCTCAAGGTACTTAAAACGTGCCCAACATAGAGAAAATCCTTACTAGCCGCTCTAGGGGCAACAGACCCCTCTGACTCCAAGTTAGTCACATTTGACACAGAGAATGGAGAGCCACGCATGCCCTCCACTATCTCCTTCCAAATCCTGGTGTCCATATGGAACTTGGTTGTGCACCAATGCATAATGGATGAGGGGGCATCCGTGTGCGTCATGTCTACCTTGGTTTGGTAGAAGCTTTGATCACCAATTCTGCAATCATCCTCCATGACTCTATGGTATTATGATGGACATCCCACTAAAACCCAAGGAATCTTCCCCCATGTCCCCATCACATTATCCGGGAAGACAATCATGATCGACATCGAAGTCATCAATGCTCAACTGGACTACAACCTCCTCCTTGGGAGGAGTTACATGTACGCCATGCAAGCAGTCGTATCAACTGTCTTCCACCTCATGATGTTCCCCCATGAAGGGAAGATTGTGACAGTTGACCAGCTCACCTACCATGATCTGCAAGGGTTAACAGTGCCTGCCAATGTTATCCCTACCATAACCACCACTGAGCCACAAGGGGTGACCGCACACGCTAACGTCATCCCTGCAACCAACACTGTGGTTGAAAACACACCAGCCTCTCCACCATTGAATGTGGGACCTAGGTTGTTTACTAGTCCCACCATGATAGATCCTTTCCCATTAGTGTCACCACCACTAACACAAAAGCAAACTGCGGACTTGTGCATGGTCTCATCAAGCACCGCTGCACCCAAACATCAACAGCAGCCACAACCCCAACCGCAACCACAACATCATTCGCAGCCACAATGCCAACAATAGCCGCAACATCACCCATAGCAACAGCATTACACGCAGCCACAACCACAACTTCACCCCCACATGCAACCAGCTGGGAGTTATGTGGGCTCATCTCCAATCCATACAATTCCCTTTCTCTTTCCCCCACTTGGTGTCATGAGCAAGCCATTCATGGAAACCTTAAGCCTACCCAACTTTACGTTGGGGATCCTGGTGTGGTATCTAGATCCACCAGCTCAACCAGCAATGCCCCAGGTTTTGTTAACTCTGGTGCAACCTATTGCGATTGAGTCTCACCCCCCACCCAGTCCACATAAGCCAACCGTCGCACCCACACCTACACCGCCCCAACCCAAAAGGGCTAGGGGAAAGAACACCAAAGCCACCGCAGAACCATGACAAATCCCACCTTGTGCCGTCTATGAACAACAAGGCCATCCAACTCAGAATTTCCCTGAAATTCTAGTGATCCATGTGCATCTGGATGCCATGGATACGAACAAAAACATCCCCATGGTTGAACTCCCAACCACGCCAATAGTCAGAAACAAGGCATTGAGAACAAACCATGCTTGCACCCTCTGTGGTTTGTATGGACATTACTCTCACCATTGTCAAGACTTGCCCGAATTTTGAATGGCTCTAGCTGACCTCCATCAACATTCCCTTGAGTCTGAAA
Organism: Pseudotsuga menziesii; assembly: GCA_001517045.1. Taxonomy (NCBI): domain Eukaryota; kingdom Viridiplantae; phylum Streptophyta; class Pinopsida; order Pinales; family Pinaceae; genus Pseudotsuga; species Pseudotsuga menziesii. Next base: position 1,254,221 of record LPNX010642172.1, on the reverse strand, counting down.
TCACCTTGATTGAAGAAGTGCACCCCCCATCGCCTTCTTCAGACACCTTGTCCATCTACATGATGTCCAATTCTGTAGACCCTCTTGTCTCCACCATCACCAATGGTCCATCAGACCTATCTCTTCCGTTATTTCCACAGCCACAGCCGCAACCTCAGTTGCAACCTCAACCTCAGTTATCAGGGAAACAATAGGGTTCATTCCCGATCAACATGATCCTTTTTCTTTTTCTTTTCCTTTTCTTTTTCCTACCATCCAGGATCGTGAGTAATTCTACCTTGGCAACCCTCTATCTATAGGATTTCACACTAGGAGATCCTCTGTGGTACCTTGAACCACCTACCGTACCTCTGAGGCCCTAGGATGTGTTGACTCATGTCCAGCCAATTGAGATGATGTTGCACCTACCTCCAGGTCCATCAGAGACTCCTCTTGTCTCTAGGACTTCCCCTCTTCCTCCAATAGAGACTGAGGGCAAGGCCACAAAAACAACAGCCAATACCATTTACATGATCTATAGCACCAGTTTCCCTTCCATCTCATCGGCTATGGAAGATCCACCTGATCTATCCCAGCACCACTTATGCGATGACAGAGAGATCTGTAAGACCACCTTTGGTTTTACCCCATTCAATTTAAACCATAGTATGGAATCAGTTCTTCCCATAAAATACCAGATTCCATCACCTCACATTGCCAATGACCTTCGTCTTGGCAAGGGGGCACACCTCTTCATTGAATCTGATGGAAAACTCTTGGAGAACCCCCACAATGGGCTCTACCTCAAGAAATTTTATGATTAACATCACCAATCAGTTGCTTCATTTTCTTTTCTTGTTTCTCAATGTTTTTTAGCACAAGTCAAGGGCAGCACCATCAACTGCTAGTCCAAAGTCACTTGGAACCTGCTCGAGGCACCTCTCACACCTCTGGGATCAAATTTCTATCTCTTTATGAGACCATTGTCTCATGTTTAATTAGTCAAATTTGGGACCATTTCCCACAAGTCACCTCAATTCACGATCCATGACATGATGATGCGAGTGTCTACGGACCAGTACTCGTATCACACTTCCCAAACGCTACTCATGCAAGCTATCGGGCCACTGCCTGTTAAGGATTGTACTATACTTTTATTTTTGCATTTATAATTGGATTTGTTCACCACACCTTATGCGGACATCTAGACCATTTTCCACAAAACCATTTGTTTTTCTTCCATGTATTTGACTTAGAAGTGTCCTCAAGCCACCGCCCAATAAGGAATGTAATTTTAGCTTTTATTTTGTATTTTTAACACATAGATTGTCTCTTCTTTTTACCGCACCTTACGTGGACCTCTGGACCACTATCCACAAAATGATTTCTTTTATTGCACATATTTGGCATATAAGTGCCTTCGAACTTGCACTCACATCGCATGTACTCAAGTTCATCCACCACAATACACACACATGCTCTCCTGACCTCTGTCCGAGAGCCACCTCAGTTTGCGTGCCTCTGTCGCACCGACTTGTGAGCCTCTGCCATGATCTATCCCACGCATGTATTGGTATGTTTAAGAGCCTTTTGTTCTATCCATATTGCATGGATGACATTTGGACCTCTGTCCACTGTCCCAACATGGGGCACCGCTCGTACCACCACAATCAGTTGACCACATTGGAGTTTTGTTTAAGCTCTTTTCTCACTCCTTAAAACAATGAAAATATTGCCAAGCACAACTGCTTCCTTTCCCACTCGCTAAACTATAGGAAAGGGCATCTACATCATCTCATTTACCTCTTTTTGCAGACCATGTAGACCATTTCATGAAAAGGACCTCCTTGGCACACTCAAGCCAAGACCGTTCCCCTCTGCATACTTTTATACTTTCTCGGGAAGAGGGGCTGCCCTTTACGAAAAAGCTCACCACCAGTTGTCGTTAAGCTCTTTTCCAGCCGTCTCAACAAGAAAATATTGCCGAGCAAAATTGGTTTCATTCATGCTCGTAAAATTATTTGAATGATTGTCCAGTTAGTATAGGTTTAACCTTTTCCAGCCTGATTGGACTACCAACGGTAAAGAAGTCTCTCATCCCCTCCAAGATGGGCGAGCTCTCCTATGTATACTTTTATCCTTTTTTGGGCACAGGAGACTACCAACGAAAAAGAGCACCCACTGGAGTCTTCTTCGTGTTTTCAGACTCTCTAAAATTTAAAGCACCATCGACCACTTACCTTCTCGAGCTTGCCAAAAATCCACGAGATCATACCACAATGGTGTCCCCAGACACCACCCCACATAAAATAGTTTGGCAGCATCCCCACATTGGGTCACCTTTGTTCAGAGTACTCTGCAATGTTTCTTCCTTGGATCCCATTAGTATCAAAAGTGTCCACCTCCTCCAATTATTTCCCATCTGTAGTGACATTCCCGGTATTACAGCTATGATCCCATTCCCATGAGTTAAGTTTCATTTGCTGCCTGGTCCACCCTACCGTTATACTCTGAACAAAGGAAGTTTGAGTCTCCTACTCCCCCCTGCCCCTATTCAGTTCTTTCCCTTCCCTCCCCTCCCCCCCAATTTAGTGAGTCAATCCGCATATTGCTTCACACCTTTCGGTTATCCCTCACGCTCCTTGTCAAGAAAACATCATTTCCTTGACTAGGGGCAGGTCTCCCTCTGTCAACACCAACACACATATTCCAGAGGATAGACCTAGAGGTCCCTGTACCTTGGTTTCATTTACATCATTGATGAGTTCCTTGGACCACTTGAGAGGAGTCCTTAGTGCCTCTTGGGATGGTTGTTTCTCACGTGCTCGACTTCAACTCCATCATCGCACCATTGAGATTCATACAGGGTTTGTTCCGCACAATACTTGGTTGAAGACCCTAGATGTCACCTGACTCTAGCACATTGGTGAGTCCACTCGAGGGACCTAAACAGGTTATGTCCCTTGTGATTTTTATATTGTGTTGGAGACAGTGTTCAGAAGCCCCAACAGTGCCTTGATATACCCTTATGATTGATACAACATACTTGTACTGCAGAGACTCTGACTCTCAATCAGTGAGTCCACACAGCTATGTACTAGATCCACCATACCGTCAGTCATGAAGATATAGCATTCCATGAGAATGCCATGGGTCCAATGTACTAGATCAGTATTGTATTCAGCCTCACATAGAGGCAACCAGCATTGTAACATCAGTTGTATATGATTGGCTCTTGTATTTTAGAGCATAGATCAGATGATTCTTTTGACATTGTCACGAGCATGGGAATTCCTACCTCATCCATATACATGTCACACATTTATTCTATCTCACCCATTGATGGGAACCAGATTAATACAAAAACCAAAAGCCACCATGCCCCAACCCTGGAAGCACCACCTCTACATAGTGAATCCTATGATGTCCATTGGCCATACATTGAGCTCCTGCCCTCACACATCAGGGGGCAATCTATTAACCCAAAAATCCCCCACATAGCTCTCTATGGCCTACACCACCCAAGGACACCATCTCACAACACTCATTTCATTCCATAAGACCTTCCATTTGACCCCCACACCTCCAAAAGAGCCCAAGGATGAAGAAAAGAGCTAAAAACTCCCAAAAAGAGCCCAAAATAGCCCCCTAGGAGCTAAAGCCCTAAAAAAGGGGATAAAAACCTAAAAGGGGCTAAAGTTAGGGCAGAACGGGCTAAAGGCCCAAAAAAGGGGCTGAATCCCTAACCAAGGGCTTAAAACCCTAAAATCCCTTCGAAAAACTATAAAAGGAGGGTGGGGGGGCACTCTCAAGACACTCCTCGCTTGCCTATTGTTATGCTTCCGGTGGATGCTTTGAGACCTTTGCCTCTCAAACCACCCACACTCCCTCTCCTCCATCTCCATCCCATCAAGCCATTTCTTCCCAACCAAGCGAGAGGTGCTCCCATGAGCTAGGGCATGGTGGCCCATTTCCACCCAAGTGAGGTATAACATTTCTTTTCATGTTTATTTACTTGTTTTTACTTTCTAACTGTTATTTTTATTTACAGGTTCCATTGTTGACATTGTTTGTAGGTTTTCCATTGTAGTAGCTTAGGTTGCTTGCAGGTTTCAAGGAGGCGAAACCCTAACCCATTTTCTGCAGAGGGGTTCACAAAAGCTTCTTATTTTCTGTCATTAGCTCTTAGATCTAGTTTACAGTAGTTGCCATTTGCTTATTCTTGTTTAGATTAGCTTAGTTTAATTCACTGTTCTGTTTATGCTATTTCCATTTCGTTTGTTCCTATTTTCAAAGAGTAGGAACCTACCCTTGTGCCCTATAGGCACAAGGGAGCCATTCTTGCTCCTGCAGTGAGGAGAAATGCTCACTACAAACCCTAAAGTAGCTGGACATTGAGAGGACCTTCAAAGCAAAAATGGAAATGAATCCTACCTGATTGGATAGTTCCCACCCGTAAGGTAAACCAAGAGCTGTCCTTTGTGGAAAAGCAGTTATCAGTTTTACCTGAGGTGTGGAGTCAGGGATACTTCCCCAATATGGAAGCCATTAGAAAGCATTGGTGGATGAGTGTCTCCTTTGAACCATTAGAAAGTTGATCAAACCTGTGGTCCATATTCATTTCCAGTTACTAAAACACAACAATTAAACAAGCCATCACAACTCCAACATGCTAGTCATATAGGCATAGGGGGAACACCCCCTAGTTCAGTTCTTTGAACTTCCACTATCAAAGCCATATTCAATGTCACTCACCTTCAGATCCACACATGACCTCTGAGTCTGCTTCATATTCCTACCAATCCAAACCTACCTTGTTCACTGCCCCATGTAGCCCCATGGATGGTGCACATCCCGATCCTTTCTACAGAGTGATAGTTAGTGGTGGACCCATGTCCTTTCCACCCATCATCATAGGTATCCTTTCTAGCATTCCCATTACCACTACACACACTGCTACTAGTAAGCTACCCACTAGTTGTATCCCCACACCATCTACCATGGTTCCTACCATACCACCTTTTATACCTAGGGGTAGTGGTCCTTCCATGTCCATTCCGACTTTTCCCACTATGGGAGGTCAACTTCATCCACCCCTAGTCATGCACGGGACCCACGTTCCTACAGCCACTGACACCATCGCTGGTCCTCCCTGATCCAACCTCAGTTCTAGCCTACCTTTTATAGCTAGTCTCAACCTAGCATATTTGGAAAGGTTGACAAGTGACCCCATTATTCATCAACCACATTGGCCTCCCATGCATACAAAAATTCCCTCAGACATCCCTAAGTTTGAGAGCAAGGTAGGTGAGAACTCTCAGAACCACATCATTTCTTTCCACTTATGGTGTTCATCAAACAACATTGTGGATGACTATGTTAGATTGAGGTTGTTCCAGCACACACTTATAGGTGTTGCAGCCAAGTGGTACATCAGGCTGCATCATGCCACTTACCCATAATTCTCCTCACTCGCTTCAATGTTCCTTCAATACTTCTATCTACCCATCCATTATGATGAGGGAGTGGAGATCTTATTATCCTATCATCTTACCACAACTACCCACATCATCGATCATGTCCACGAGTGGCGATGTCAATGTAGCTTGGGAAAGATCCAATTGGACAATATGATCTTCATTGACTAGTTTCTCAAAACCTTAGTCCCCCCCATAGCCAAGGATGTTGCACCTGACCGACCCCAAAATGAGGAGGAAGCTATCCTTAAGGATAAGTAGTTCAACTTGATCTATTCCCAGTCCAGTTACTTATACATCATCATACCTGGTGCTCCTCGATTTGGCACCTCTCATCGCGATATGTTAGGGGCATCTCATTTTGTTGATGGAATCATCAACTCTATTACCCAACAAACCCAGTTTTACCTGGCCTCTCCCATGATACCACCACACTCAGGTAACACCCATTGTGTTTCCCAACCTAGTTTTTCCCCCGATTACTCATGTGTGATGGCTCAATCTGGATTTACTCCATCTTATGCTTTCCTTGGATATGCCCTTGAATACTCATGCATGACATCTCATTCTGGAGCCACCCCCTCGTATGTACGTCCCACACCAAATCCTCATGTTCATGGACCGACTTCTTCAGCACATTCATGTTTTAGCCAGATGGCTAGATTTGTAGCCCCTCTTGCTCTTCCGGTCTATTATGCACCACCCATGCAACCCACTCCAACTCTAGCCTCAACTCCTCCGGTTTCTTCAGGACAAGTTTATGCTCAGCAAAATCTTCCTGAAAAAAATGCCCCCAATAACCAACAAGGGTAGGGAAAGAATAAGAGAGGAAGAAATCAAGGAAATAACCAACCCCAAAGAGGAGGCCAACAGGACAACCCTCCAAACAAAAACAATGTCGACCCTCCTACATAGAATCCCCAGCTTCCCAATCGACCTGGAAAGAACCCATAGTTATGGACCAACCATCTGTGTGTGATCTGCAACACCTATAGTCATTACACTCATCAATGTCTTCACATGGCTCACATCTAACAACTCCTTCATAATGACAAACAACGTGATCTGGATGCGGTTGCTCCAGCTCATCCCAACCCTATGCCACCAGGTCCTCCTCTTATGGTGCTCCAAAACCCACTACCACACCAAGGAATGGTTGTAACGAAACCCTTGGCGCCACCTGCTCCCGCAACTCCTACTATGGCCGCACCTACTGAGGCTAGTGTCCTTCACCTCATGACGTCATCATCTGAAGTTAACCTGTAGACTCAACGCAACCAGTATGGCTCCGCTACAGAAACTATTGACCCATCAGCGGCATCTACCTCCACCAGTTTCGACATGTCTCTCCACTTACCAAGACCCCCCGTAGATGGGGCAGACAGAGTCCCACGGTTTCCTAAGCGTCGTGTCACAAATAATGCTACTTCTAGAGCTTCTCTCAACTACCACATAGTTGAAAAATTGGCCCAATCCCCTACAACCATGTCCTCTTTGGAAGTGCTTAAAACTTTCCCATTACAATGTAAAGCGTTGTTAACCATGCTAGTTGTCGTTGATCCCTCTGATTCCAGGTTGATCACCTTCAAATTGGATCAAGGAGAGCCTAGGATGTCATCTACCATTGCCTTCCAAGTTTCAGTCTCAATTTGGAATTTGGTCGTACATTGATGCATTATTGATGAGGGGGAATCCACCTTCGTCATGTAACCCTTTATTTGGTAGAAAATCGGGTCCCCTACCCTCCAACCTTCAACCACTGCTCTCCGCGCCTATGATGGTCGCTCTACTCAACCACATGGGATTCTCATGAATGTCCATGTTGAGTTAGATGGTAAAATGGTGTTGATTGACATTGAGGTTGTCAATGCCCAACTTGATTACAACCTTCTCTTAGTACATAGCTACATGTATTCCATGCAAGTCATGGCCTCTACCGTCTTTCGACTCTTGATGTTCCCTCATGATGGGAAGATAGTGAATGTCAACCAATTGACATACTATGATCCTAAGGGGCTATCCACACCCAAACATGTCCTTCCAACCATCGAATCCACCCTTGACAACGTGTCCATTCCATCTTTATCTACTATTGGCCTGAGCTTATTCACCAACAGTGTTATAACAAACACCTTTTTGTCCTTACAATCTCCACCTTCGTCAATTGACATATCAAATTTTTGCACCATCACGTCTGGTACCATTCTAACAAAATTGTAACTTCAATTACAACCCCAACCATAGTCACCAGGTAACTATTGGGGTTCCTTCCCAGTACACATGATTCCCTTCATTTTTCCACCATCTGGCATAGTGAGAAAGGTTGTCATGGCTACTCTCAACTTACCTAATTTCACATTGGGAATTTTGGTATGGTACGTTGATCCACCCACCCCACCCCCAACTCCCTAGGTTGTGTTGAATCCCATACAACCCATTGATACAGTGTCACGACCACCTCTTGGTTCATCGAAGACGCCTTCCATCTTGGAGCTTGCCCCTCCTCCCCCAAAGAATACTGGGGGAAATTCCACCAAGGAAACGATGGAACCATGTTCATCCCCTATTTGTTCTTTGTGTGATGTCCAAGGCCATGTGACACAATACTGTCCTGAGTTGCCTATCCTTCGCACCCATATGGACACTATAGATGAGTTTTATGGCACTCGAGTGGCCACCATCCTGGATCCATTAGTGTTCAAGAACAAGTTATTGTGAACCAACCATCCCTTATTTGTTTGTGGCTTGTATGTTCATTACTCTCACCATTTCCCATAATTTCTTGAGTATCAGTCATCCTTTTGTGACCTTTGTAAACACTCTTGTGAATCTAATCCTCAAGGAGATCCATCCTCTAGCTTCTTCCTTGCACACAACCAACATGATATACATGACCTCCAGTTCTGTTAAATTTTCATATTCTTAACTAAGACATTAGTATATCATTTCATTTTTCATAATAAAAGCATATAAAACAGGATCACTGAAAGAAACAGTATCACAAAAACAACACAGATTTATCCTGGGAAAACCCTAAAGGGAAAAACCCAGCAAAAGCTTCCTCAATATAGATGCCCCAAAAAGGGAAAAAGGTAAAACCAACAAGGAGATCAAAAACCTGATTCTCCTCCTTCTCCAGCAATTCCTCTCCTCCACAAGTGCGCTATTCCAAGTGAGTGTGTGTCTCAAGTGAGGAGCACTACACCTCTATTTATATTCATTTGTTCACTTAAAGTTTACTCAATTAACATGTCGGTTTAAGTTAACTCATGTAGGCTCGAGTTACACATGTAGGCTCAAGTAACCACATTGGGGTGCTAATGACCAATCTTTACAATTAGAGGGGACTACCTCATGACTCTTATTAGATCTTCCGATTAGGAGCATCGGGGTACAATGTAATACAAGTGGTTCTCCTGGTAGGACCATCGGGGACCACAAAAAGATACATATAGAATATTCTTCGAAGTTACAATATTTCAACACTCCCCCTTAACGAGAAGGGTATTCTACAACAACATCAACAACAACAAGAGTAGAGATAGGGGACATCATCAACATCAGCAGGGTAACACATCTATAAATCATTGGAAGCTTTTCAACATCATGTAGTCTTCATCTTCAATCATCAGCAACATCTTCAGTCTTTGATTCGCAACATCTTCAACATTTTGATCTTTCAATTAGCAACGACATCTTCAACACTTGGACCTTTCGACCAGCAACATCTTCAGCACTTTGACTGTTCGATCAGCAACAACATCTTCAGCATTTCGACCTTTCGATCAGCAACATCTTCAGCACTTTGACTTTTCGATCAGCAACAACATCTTCAGTATTTTGTCCTTTCTATCAGCAACATTTTCAGCATTTTGACTTTTCGATTAGCAACAACATATTCAGCACCTTGACCTTTCGATCAGCAGCAACATCTTTAGTACTTTGATCTCTCGATCATCAATATCATCATCAACACTTTGCCCTTTCGATTAGTAGCAACATCATCATCATCATATTTTGATCTGTCGATCATAATCATCATCACATTTTGATGTTTTGATCAGATACATCATCATCATACTCTGATCTTTCGATCAAAAACATCATCAACATAGAAATATCATCATCATACTCTGATCTTTCGATCAGAAACATCATCAACATACTCTGATCTTTTGATCAGAAACATCATCATCATAGTGCATCATCATCATACTCTGATCTTTTAGATCAGTACGTCATCATCATCATACTCTGATCTTTTGATCAGTATGTCATCATCATCATACTCTGATCTTTCGATCAATACGTCATCATCATCATACTCTGATCTTTCGATCAGTACGGCATCATCATCATCAGCAACAACCTACAATCCACAACTCAAAGACAAAAAGTATTTGGATCACTTTTGGACTTAAATTCCAGGGATGATACAATCCCACCACATTCTCGACAACCGAAGTTACCATATTGGTTACGGGAGAATCAGTCCCTATCACTTTAGGACTAAGTCCAAGGACGATGCAATCCTACCACATTCTCGACGACTGAAGTCACCGGGTACAATTACGGGATAATCACTCCCTATCACTTTAGGACTTGAGTCCAAGGATGATGCAATCCTACCACATTCTCGATGACTGAAGTCACCATA